>CM039722.1:56529561-56939951 GCA_022539455.1 Dendrobium nobile | reverse complement strand
TATCAAATTCATATCTAAGAATTTCACAGAGTAGAGAAGGAATATAAACAAGTGGATGGGCAATGAGAATGCTACATTTTGAAATAGTGTTCTTGTGTATTATTATGATTTTAAAAATACCAAGAAAACTTTTAGCCCAAGAATTACAAATTCTGTCATTCTTGATTGAGGGATTTTCCAACTCTTTCAGGGTTTTTAAATCTTAAAAATAAAAAAGAACACAATTTCAAAATGAGGCCAAAGAAAATTGGCCTTTCAAGATATATAGTAGAACTAAAAAGGCCTTTTGAAATCATTTTTTGAAGCGCTACATTGAAATTTGAATATATTTTTTTTTCATCAAATATGTATTTTTTTCTTTGTTGACATTGTATTCTTGATGATATAAAAAAAAATTTCATATTTGCATTTATGCCTATCTATATACCTTATATAGTAAATGAAAATAGATGAGAAAAAAAGGATGTATAGTAAGAAAGTATAATTTTGAATTGTCTTCTCTCATAATTTTTAGAGTTTAAAATTTAAAAAGAGATGGAAACATCTCATTTTTGAATGAGATATTTGTCCTCTTTTTCTAAAATTTTAAATATGAAATAAAATTTCACAAGAAACCTGCTATTAAATATAAAGTCCACAGTGAGTAAAATTCACATTAAAAAAATGAAAATTGGTTTTTAGCAAATTTGGCCAAATCTCAAAAGGTACTCAAAATCGGTCTCAAAATAATCAGATAAAAAATGTACTCATGATAGTACAAGGAGTAGTATCCCCTAGATGTCGTTCGTTATGCAACTTGCTAAAAAAATCTTAATTCTACACGCATTCAAGTTTGAGAATAAAAATTTTATTCAATAATCTATTGAAAAACATATGCCTTGTGGGTCCTATTGATAACCCAAAAGACTCAAAATTAGTTGTTTCATGAAACCTTAGGATCTTGCCTAAAACTATAAGTTGTCAATTCAGCATTCTTAAATTCCTAACCTGAATAACAAGCATGTTGTCCGCCATTAATAGTAGTATGCGGTTCTTAGAATAGGAAACAGACAACTGAATCTCTTAGAATAAGAAATAGAAAACCGACAATTGGAAGGTCATTATGGGATGTGAATCAACCACTTAAAGAAAAACGACATAGCCACAAGTTTTTTAGAAGAAAAATCTAACAAAAATTACAAGATCTCTCTAAGATACTGTGATACTAGAAACGAAAGAGACAAGCTGTTCCACAACCCCATGCTATGTCAAGAATGGAAAGAGTTGTCGATGCTAATTATTGAGCATATGATGAAAGAAAGAAATTAGAGCTGGAGTTTCTAAATTACTTTTCTGGAAAAATTGGGAGCTAGACCTAGGTAATTGAGGGAATATGAAAGCTGAATAGAATAGAGCTTGTGGTAGTAAAGCAAACCCATGAAAGTACTCAAGACATTGGAGAACAAATTATGTTCTTGTTGCCATCGATGTGATGGGCATGATGAACCTGAAATTAGAAAATACAAACCAAAACACACAATATGTCCATCTTAATGCTCATATCATGTGCTTCCGATGAGTATGTACTATCAATGCTATCTTCTTAGCTTAAAAAATTCAATTCTAATGAATTGAGCATTTGATATTCGTCAAATAGATCTGAGCATGACTGTTGTGGTTGATGTAAAGTAATGCATGAATCATCACAAGTCGATTTGCCATGCAAATGTATAATGTGCCTCTAATATCCACGATTTGTAGTTGACATAATTTCATTGCTTAAAATGACTTCAGGAACAAGTGCATATGTACCTAGTGAGATGTTGGATATGAATTCACGTGAGATGGAAAAAAAAAGAAAAATCAATGATATTTTTAGCAAGTTCATGAAATAAGGTTAAATCATATACATTGAAGATTGGACTAATATTAATACTTTTTATAATTTCTAGTTTATAAGCATTCATCGCAATCCAATGAAACGTTTCGTATCGCCTTGGCTTATTAATTTTTTAATGGGTCTAAGAAGAATAGTTTAGGATTTTGATGGGTCATTATGTTGTCATTTGAATTGAATTTCATGTCACCTATTCCCATTAACAACAAACTTAAAATTGCCACAAATATTCTTAGATAAATTATGCATGTTCTATGCAAATGATTGTGCAAGCTCACTAGGTGGGAAGGTCAACAAGATTAAGAATTTTTTTAGGTTGGTATTATGTAAAAAATTCAATTGGATCTATGTTTATATACCTATGAACAAATGATGTGTAGGCAAAATCAGCCTTAGAAAATATGAAGTCCTATGTGTGTTCTTAAGTCAAACTTTGCAACGTATCACCTATACTCTTATTTACTCTCTTAATTTGTTCAAACGTGATAATATTTTAGTTGGATTCTCATCTTTCTTCAGAGAGTTTTATAATAACAACTTATGAATTTTATGTATCTATTAGATAATAGTTTTAGGCAATCCATGCAATTTAAACACTCCATTAAAATACAAATTTTCTATGTGAGTTGAATTAGGATTTTTATAACATAGAATGCAATGAGTCATTTTAGAAAAAAATGATCAATTACTAAAAACTCAAATATAGTTTAAACTAGCATACTCCCAATGCTTATATGGAATAAACAATGATATGTAAAACTTAGTGTTATTGTTTTTTATGCAATTATTTGATAACTTCTTCATTGTGAAATTACATGTGCCACATCCCTTTTATAAGTGTTGCCATTAATATTTATCCTTAGTCATAACTATAGTTTTATTATTACCAAAATGTCCTACTCATCACCAACATGTAACTCTAAATTAAGTAAATCCCTCAAAGTTGAATTAGGAAATATAAATATGAGTTTTTCTTAAAGGTTACCCTTAACATGAAATCCTTATTAAGCATAGATGATTCAATAGTTAAGTTATGATAGAGAAAAGGACTGAATTGATTCTCTAACTTTTTTTGAAGGATCAAAATAGTCTCCGACTGTATAAAAGTACCAATAAGATCGCTTGACTTTTTAACTAGGGGCTAAATTACTCCTTCCGTAGGATCATTTAAGTCTCTTTTTAAAAAGTCTAGAGGCTAATCAGACTTTTTAATAACCGGGGATCATTTTGATCCTTCGTAAAAAGAAAGGAGATTATTTTGATCCTTATCTCATTTATGATATCTCTATTAAAATATTTATAATTGGCAATTTTTTTTTAATGTAATAAGAGCTAGTCACTTAACCTGTATGGTGTGCAAAAAAAAAAAAAAAAAAAAAAAAAAACCTGTATGGTGTGCAAACTAACAACCATACTTAAAGAATTAACACATTTGTTTTCAACTTCAACATAGTATTTTAGCACATATGCTGATATGCATATCCTTATAGAAAATCAATCCATTTAATTTGCCTGAGCCCTAACTTCTTTCGATATATTGTAAGGCTTGGTGATCAAATTATTGGACAAAATCCTTAGCTAATACGTAATTTCTTAAATATTGAAGTGATTGCACACCAATATGAAATTCTTTATAATATTAAGGTAAGCAATTAAATGTTCATCTTGATTTAAAACTCTATTAATCTTTACAACAGTTGCTCCGCATGAAATTTCAAAAAAATTATTAAAATCATGTAGTTCAGGCAAACGTGCATTGGTAACCCTCTCTTTAATATCATTGAAAGCACACTCAACATATTTTTCCATTTAAATTCTCTTTTCTTAAGACAGACAATTTATAATTACTATCATAACAATATTAAACCTATTAATAAATCTCCTATAAAATATAGCCAAATCATGAAAAGTTCTAATATCATGAATGCTAGTAGGTGTTTGGAATTTCTTAATTGATTTAAGTTTATCAAAATCAATAAATAATTGAGCAGTAGACACAACAATTCCCAAGAACATAATAGATGAGCTAATAAAATAGCTTTTTAAATATCCAGAGATAATAGATTGAAATTTTTGGAAGTCCTTAAGAGGCAATAAATGCTCCTCTCAAGTATTATTATAAATCATAATGTTATCAAAGTAAACAACAAAATCATTCTTGATGAAAGTTCGGAGAGTATGGTGCATGATTCTCATAAAAACACTTGGTGCCATAGTCAGTTAGAAAGACATCACTAAACATTCATACAAATCATCTTTAATCTTAAAATTATTGTTCTTTGATTACTTTCTCTCGTTCTTACTTGATGAAAACCGCTTATTAAACCAATCCTTAAAATAGTATATCTAGTTATTATATCTAATTTATCATCCAATATAGGTATAGTATCGATTTTTAATGGTGATTTTATTAATCCTTTGACCATCCACACGCATCCTCTAACTATTATTTTTTTTAGTTGTAAATAATGCATGAGAAACACAAGGTTCTATTTAATAAATTCTTTCCTAAACAAATCACGTACTTGCCTTTTAAGTTCAACCTGTTTAATAGGGTTAATCTTATAATGTGATAATTAGGGACCCAATTGCAATCAAGATTCAATGGTTATGATTGGCACAAAAGCATTGAATCTCCATAGGCCCTATCAAATTGAAGGAATACTCAGAAAACTTTATCCGCTGTCTTTAAATTCAACTTGTTTAATAGGATTCATCTTATAATGTGAAAATTTAGGTAAGGATGTTCCAATAATCAAGTTAATGCATGTTGTTATGTCCTCAAGTGGATGTTATCCATCAAGAAGCGTTATTAGTTGCATCATTGTTTAATTCAACAACTATTTAGGAATAAATTACTTATTCAGTTTGACTCTTTCTCAAAATCATATTGATTCAAAATTAGTTTTTTTTTATTTTTTATTTTTAAGTTCATTAAGTGTGCTTGATTCGTCCAATGTAGATTTCAAATCTTCCGAATTTAAACCTTAATTGTTGGGCTTCTTAAAGTGCGTTATGTCCAACCTATGATGCAAGGACACGAACACTACACGGACACGGGAAACCTTTTTTTTGAAAATATATGATACGGATACGACACTGACATGGCATTATATTTTTTATATAATGTATAGATGTAGCATCATATTAAAAATGACAAACAATAATAAATAAATGACATGATTACTTGTCTAGCTTATAATATAAAATGTTTAGTACAAAATGTCTAGTACAACCATAGGGAAATACTTGAGTTCGCAAGTAACCCTAAGGTAATACTTGAGTTCGCAAGCAAACCTAATCAAGATTAGCACAAAAAACAGAGGAAAAACTGCTGTCCCAGCAGTTTGACATCACCCTCGCAGCAGATTTTTGCACCAAACAGTGGAAATAAGAGAAACAAAGCAAGATCTTCACTAGTAGATGCAAGAAAATAAAGAAAGATACAACGTTCTTCGATTCGAGAGGAAGAACAACTCTCCACAAGTCTCTAGCAAACCCTAGAGCCCAAGCACACATGAGATCTCAAACTTTTCATTCAAATTCAAGATGAGGCCCTAATTCCCCCCCTTTCCCCTCTTTAACTCTCATCCCCATACAAAAATTCCTAAACAGCCCTTCTATTCAAATCCCCCCCTTTCCATTCAAAATTTCCTCCACCCTTGAATTAACTCCATGTGGGGCCGCCTAGAGTAAGTAAGGACCGAGGGGCCCGCCTAACATTACTCCCCTCCCAAAGACTCACCTTGTCCTCAAGGTGAAATGAAGGAAATTGATCTTTCATTCTTTCAAATGGCTCCCATGTAGCATCAAATTCGGGGAGCCCTTTCCATGCGATCAACACCTCTTTGTTACCTTCCTGGTCAAGTCTCACATCTTTCAGCTCCAGAGGTTCTAGGATCACTTCCATCTCCTCACTTAATGTTTTGGCAGTTCAGCACTGGTTGCATACTCCCCAATGCTTTTCTCAGCTGTGATACATGAAATACTGGATGTATATAGTGGCCGAAGGGGGTAATTTCAAACGGTATGCTACTGCCCCAATTTTATCTAATATCTCATAGGGGCCAAAATACCTTGGGGATAACTTCTCATTTCTTCTGTTGGCCAAGGTCCTCTGTCTGTAGGGCCGTAGTTTTAGAAATACCTTCTCACCTACTTCAAATTGGACCTCTCCTTCTGTGTGCATCCGCTGTTTCTTCATGATCTGTTGTGCCCTCATCAGATGTTTTCTTCAACTCCTCCAGCATCCTATCCCTTTCTTCCAAATGCTGCTCTACTGAAGATACGGGTGTGCTGCCCCTTCCATAATGCACCAAATGTGGTGGATCTCTTCCATATAGCACTCTAAAAGGGGTCATCCTGGAAGCTGAGTGGTATGAGGTATTGTACCAATACTCTGCCCAGGCCAACCATTTGGCCCATACCCTTGGTGTTTCAGAAGCAAAACACCTTAAGTAAGTTTCCAATCTCCGATTTACAACCTCTGTTTGCCCGTCTGTTTGCGGATGGTAGGCTGTGCTCCTTTTGAGAATAGTCCCCTGTAACCTGAACAGCTCCTTCCAAAACTGGCTGAGGAACACCTTGTCGCGATCAGACACTATCGACTCTGGAATTCCATGTAATCTAACCACTTCCCTGATGAAAGAAGCCGCCACTGTCACTGCAGTGTAGGGGTGTCGAAGGGGTGTGAAATGTGCATACTTGCTCAGTCTATCAACCACCACCATAATAACAGTGAATCCCTCCGATCGTGGTAGGCCATCCACGAAATCCATGGACACTTCCTCCCATACTCTATTTGGAAGAGACAAGGGCTGTAGTAACCCCCCTGGAGCCATCGCCATATACTTGTTTCTCTGACACACTTCGCACCTCGCCACTGTCTCCTGCACTTGCTTATGCATTCCTTTCCAGTATAATTCTGCGGCCAGCCTCCGGTATGTCTTTTCTACTCCGGAATGACCTCCAATAGCGCTCCCATGAAACTCCTGTAATAGCTGGGGAATGTGGATGGAATTTTGTTGTATCACAAACCTTCCTTGTGCAACAATCTCTCCCCCTCAAGGGTGTAGCTTGGGTGGCTTCTTATCTTTCAATAGATCCAATCGGATCTTCTTCAATTCTTCATCATGCTCACTCTCTCTCTGGATTTCCCCCAATCCACCATTAGGGGTACCGACATGGTTACCGCCTGTAGCTCTCCCCCACATCTGGATAAGGCATCAGCCGCCTTATTCTCCAACCCTGGTCGGTACTGGATCTCAAAATCGTATCCCAATAGTTTAGACAGCCACCTCTGATGTTCCTCTGTCACCATCCGTTGTTCCAACAGGTATTTCGGGCTCCTCTGATCCGTCCTGACGACGAAATGCCGTCCTAGCAGGTAGGGTCTCCACTTCTGAATTGCCAATACTATGGCCATCAATTCCCGTTCATATACAGACTTCAGTCTTGCTCTTGTTGCCAACACCTGACTGAAGTAGGCAATGGGTCTATGCTGCTGCATCAGCACCGCCCCCAACCCATACCCGGATGCGTCTGTCTCCACCACGAACGTTTGACTGAAGTCTGGTAGGGCCAAAACTGGTACCGTGGTCATTGCCTTCTTAAGCTTCTCAAAAGCTTGAGTAGCCGCTTCTCCCCACAAGAAACTATCCTTCTTTAACTGCTCTGTCAAGGGCAAGGCTATGTTGTTGTACCCTTTCACAAACCTCCGGTAGTAGCCCGTCAGTCCCAGGAATCCCCTCAGCTCCCTCAAGTTCCTAGGTAGAGGCCACCGCTGCATGGCTTCGATCTTGGATGAATCAGCTGCCACCCCTTCCTTAGATACCAGGTGTCCCAGATACTCCACACTCTTCTGGGCGAAGCTACACTTCTTCAGATTGGCTTTAAACTCGTGCTCCCTTAGCACTCCAAATACCACCTTCAAATGCTCCTGGTGCTCCTCCTCGGATCGACTGTACACCAGTATGTCATCGAAGAAAACTAATACAAACCTCCGCAGGTACAGCCGAAACACCTTGTTCATCAAGGATTGGAAAGTGGCTGGAGCATTGGTAAGCCCAAATGGCATCACCAAGAACTCATAGTGCCCCTCGTGTGTCCTGAATGCCGTCTTCGGATATCTCCCTTTCATCCTGATTTGGTGGTAGCCCGACTTCAAATCCATCTTAGAGAACACTACTGCTCCATACAGCTCATCCAGTAGCTCATCGATCACCGGAATGGGAAACTTATCCGGCACAGTTTCCTTATTCAATGCCCTGTAATCCACGCAGAATCTCCAGCTACCATCCTTCTTTTTGACCAGTAGTACAGGACTAGAGAAAGGACTCACACTTGGTCTGATAATCCCCGCGTCCAACATGTCCTTAATCAGCTTCTCGATCTCGTCCTTCTGAATTTGGGGGTAGCGGTAGGGTCGCACACTAACTGGTGGCACCCCCTCCTTCAGAATGATTGCATGCTCTTGCTCCCTGAGTGGTGGTAAGCCTTGAGGCGGTTGGAACACCTCACTGAACTGTTGTATGAGCGGTTGTACTGCCAGAGGAAGGCTTCCCTCATCCCTATACTGACCCTCTCCAAGCGCTGCAGTTCCACCAAATATCCACCTCCCACCTCCTGTATGGTTCTGATCATGGATCTGAGAGACACGCCGTCCTGGATAGCCCTGCGTCGCCTTGGATCACCATCTTCTTTCCTTCCACCATTAGCTCCATCCTCAAAGCACCCCAATTTACTTTGGTCTCCCCTAAGGTCTGCAGCCATTTCATCCCAGGATGACATCAGTGCTCCCCAACTCCAAGGGAAGAAATTCTTCCTTCACCTGGATCCCCTGAATCATCAGCACTACTCCTCTACAAACTCCCCTTCCCATTTCTACCTTTCCTGTGCCCAACATCACTCCATAGCCGCCTGTATCCTCCAGTTTCACCCCCAGCAAGTCAACCATCTGAGTGGAGATGAAATTGTGGGTTGCCCCACTATCGATCAACACTATCACCTTTCTATCAGCCATCTCTCCCCTCACTTTCATAGTGTGATTTGGAGTGAATCCCACCACAGAATTTAGGGATACTTCTGCTAGATCCAAATGTAGTTTCTCCTCATCCTCCATCTCTAATCCACTTCCACCTCCCTCCTCAGCTTCCTCGTCATCACAGACGGTGAGAACCTGAAGAGTTCGGTCCTTACACCTATGCCCTGGCATGTATTTCTCATCACATCTAAAACACACCCCTTTGCCCTCTTCTCCTGTATCTCCTTCTCGGTTAGCCTTTTGAAATTTCCCCCTCCAGTTCTCTCTTTGGGTATTTCCCTCAACCCCCCTGTTGCCGGTGCCTTTGAAGCTAAGAAAGTAGTGGTCATCCTGTAAGATCCCCCAGAATTGCTTCCCCTAATCCCCTTCTCCAGATGCTTGTGGTCCTCCACCAGCTGAGCTAGCTCCATGGCCTCTCCAAGGTCTCGTGGCCTCATCACCCGAACTGCTGCCCGGATCTCTGCTTTCAGCCCCTTCATAAAGTTTCCTTCTAACACTGTCTCTGAGAGCCGATCCAGTCTGCTGGCCAAATACTCGAACCGATCACGATACTCTGCCACTGTCCCTTCCTGTGTCAAGGCAAAAAATTGCTCATAAAAGTCTCCTCCCCTGCTGGTTCGGAAGCGTTCTAGTAGACAGTCCTTGAACTCGCTCCAGGTCGCCTCATGTCCCGCCATTGATACCATGCCAGAGCCTTCCCTTCTAAGCACAAGCCTGCAGCTGTCAACTTTTCCTCCTCAGTCAACCCATTGACTGTAAAGTATCTCTCCACCTTGTAGATCCAGCCATGTGCGTCTTCGCCCTCAAAGATGGGCATCTTCAATTTTCTCACTCTCGGGTCACCACCGTGTCCCCTAACTCCTCCATAACCTCCTATCCCTCTAGGAGGAGGTGCTCCCCAGTAGTCACGATCTTCCCTCTACGATCATACCCGATCCCTTCATCACATTCCCCTCTTCTTCTTTCCAAATCAGCACCACGGTGGTAAGCATCGTCCCTTCTCCCAAAAAATTCTGCACCCCTCCTTTCATAGCCCATACTCATCTCCTCCCTAGAAAGCGGTTCTAGATGAGGTATTCCATCATCTCCCTCGAGGATCTCCACTTCCGGGTTCTCCCTCCCCCTTAATGGGTTCGGAATTCCTCCTCTTGAATGGCGCCTGTGGCCTCCCTTGTTTCCGATGTCACCGGATTTTGTTTGTCTTCAAGCATCTTCTTCATCATATTCTCCAAAGCAGTGAACCTTCCCTCCATCTTTTCATGAATGGAAGCGAATTGGTTGTGAAAATCAATGGTTCTTTCCTCCAAATCAGCCTTCAGTTGGCCTATTTCTCCCTCCAGTGCATCAACCTTCTTTCCGGCCATCTTCCTCACGGTTTTACAAGAAGAACTTCTTGAGAAGGAAAGAAAAATTGCTGAAATTTTCAGATTTCCGCCTCCAACAGTCCCAAGACAACGCTCTGATACCAATTTGATAGGAAATACTTGAGTTCGCAAGTAACCCTAAGGTAATACTTGAGTTCGCAAGCAAACCTAATCAAGATTAGCACAAAAACAGAGGAAAAAAACTGCTGTCCCAGCAGTTTGACAGCACCCTCGCAGCAGATTTTTGCACCAAACAGTGGAAATAAGAGAAACAAAGCAAGATCTTCACTAGTAGATGCAAGAAAATAAAGAAAGATACAACGTTCTTCGATTCGAGAGGAAGAACAACTCTCCACAAGTCTCTAGCAAACCCTAGAGCCCAAGCACACAATGAGATCTCAAACTTTTCATTCAAATTCAAGATGAGGCCCTAATTCCCCCCTTTCCCCCTCTTTAACTCTCATCCCCATACAAAATTCTAAACAGCCCTTCTATTCAAATTTCCCCCCCTTTCCATTCAAAATTTCCCTCCAACCCTTGAATTAACTCCATGTGGGGCCCGCCTAGAGTAAGTAAGAACCGGAGGGGCCCGCCTAACAGAATTTTCCCCTCTTTCTACTTTTAAAACCTAAATAAGACACGAGGGCATAGTTTCAAAATGCAGCTGTCTCATTGCCCATCCACTATTTTATTTTATTTCTCTTCTCTTTCATATATATATATATATATATATATATATATATAATATATATATATATATATATATATATATATATATTTATATATTTTATATTTATATATATGCTTGTGTGGATTCAATCCCAAGGACTTGCTATGACTTCAAAAGATTTTTACCAACAAAATTTGCTGGCACAAGATCATTAGCAGATCTTACAATATTTTAAGGCTCGTGATAGATACACTAAGCATTAACGGCATCCTACTAGATAAGCGCACCAATTAATTTTTCTAAGAAAATTTCAGCAGTATCACTAATTTCTTACCAGCAAAGACTTCAGAGGACGGCCAATGGGTTTATAATCTTCTTCACCAAAAGTGCCTTGAGCTAGGTGTTTATCCAGTAAAGAATCCTGTCATGTTTGCACCGCAAGAAAGTATTATAAATGCAAAGGAGCACTTTAAATTCTAATCACTTAATAAGCTTTCATGACTAAGAAAATGCACACCAGAGTGTGTGTAGTATCATGTGTCGATGCATAATAGTTCGTTCAAATAACAAAATAACGGCTAACCACCTTTGCCATGAACATATCTCTGCACCATTGAGCTATTGCTTCATCTGTCTCAGGCACTTCATTCATAGGGCGTCGCTTCATGTGAACATGAATCTAAATGAAATAAAAAATTAAAGTTGTAAGGAAAAAAAATGCAAGCTAATTAAACTGGGTAACCCCATAATCTTCTTCACCGTGCTTTTTAGGGACAGGTAAATAAAGTGGAAATCCTAGTATTGATTTTGGTGATTCTAAATCTAGTTTCTTCATATATTAGATATCTCATAAAATAAATCCTTTTGAAAGTGTGAGATCCCAATATCACAAGTCAGATGACAATTATAAAAACTGAAAAATTGAGAAAACTGTTCCAGGAAAATAGTAACCCAAATTCAAAGTGCTTTTGAAGAGTGTTCATTAAGCCACGTGAATTTTGAGTGTAAATAGGTTGTTCATTCTTGGAAGAGTATTTGCATGCAAATGGCGAGTCCAAAAGTGGTCCAGCTTGCAAGATGTTCTGGGAGTATCAAAGTCTATTGCACGTTCAGTAGTCAATGAAGACAAACAAAAATGTGAAATGAAAAATGAGTATAATCTACCTTGCATTCACCCTATAAAATGGGAATCCAGATGTGCAAACAAGTGAAAACTGGCATTATAGTCCAAGATAATCAGATCTCTGTTTAACAAACAATTTGTTTAAGCTGGTGACCAAATAATGTCACATGGTCCAGACAAATAGTTGCCATAAAATGGTAGTGATGAATAACTTGATCGGTCTGAGCATTTAAACTAGATCCATAAGTTGCAATCTCCCACAAGTTCTAATATGAGGTACTCAGGCCAGGAAGGAAAAAAGAGCACCAGCACCAAAAACTCAACCGACAAAGAAGAGGATTAACAAGCAAAGGAGAAGATGTACCTGTAAGACATGAAGAATGATGACATGTTAAGATAATCATCATGTGCTGCTAAAGATTAAGGAACACAAACTAGATTAATAAAAACTAATCATGCACTCAACATACTGTATTTCCAAGAGATAATTGCATGAATGGCTCAAAAAAACTCAAAACCAAATAATTAAAATATCAAGGGCTCAGAAAGGATGTCAAAGGCTATTTCCTACTAAATAGGGTATTTAGGAATCCATTGTGTGGATAGATGATACAAATATCTCAGACAACTTCCAAACAAAAGAAGAATTGAATTCAATAAGAAAGGGATATTTTACCCAGATCCTTGAAGAGAATTTCAAAATTAAAAAAAGGTTCAGATCCATGAAAATAAAACTGTTCAGAACACTGACACATAGCATTACCAGGATTAGGGATTACCAGAATTATCTAACAGCCAGAAATTCATTTAATTTAGCAAAAAAAATTCTGCAACATAGCATCGCATGGTGTACACACATATTTGCTTTGGTCAAATAGCTCAAGTCATCTTACAAGCCCATACTAAGTTCAGCAACTCGTTGATCATGAGCTGGATCAAGGTGCCAATAACTCAGGAATCGCCAAGCTTTAAGTAGCCCAAAACCTCCACGCACCTAGAGCTGAAATTCATCAACTAACCTAAGGATTACAAAGACGGCCACTTTTCCGAGACTTTTGCGAAGGTCTAAAGTCTAAACTACTTGGCTAGAACATCACCTATAGACTAGGAGTTCTCACTATAACTCGCTCAGGGTTCCATTAGAAGAGTTTCAAAACTCCCCCAAAGATCCCGCCTACTAGATAACTAGCAAGCAAACTTACTCTTCTCATATATCTTATTATTTTCCATTGTAGCACATTCTTTGTCACTGATCACCTATAAATAGAGCGACAATGATAAGGTGCATAATCAAAACAAAAAAAAAGATACTTCTGGTCATTACAAACCTCAAGATTTCCCCCAAGATTCTTTCCCTACTATTCCTAATTACTAACAATTTGTGGGCTCTGAAAATTCGCACCCCGGCCTACCCTGCTTTCGGGGAAGTTTTAAATGATTAAGTTCCGGGATAAATTTTGGGAATGCATATTGGATTTGTAAATAAGACGCTACCCAGAGATTTAGTCCTCATTTTGCAAGGAATTTAGATCTGAGTTATGGTTTCCTCTAGGTTCAAGCCTCTATAGTTAATTACCCCTCCCAGTAACGAGAGAGAACTTTCGATTAAGGCTAGCCGTCAATCAGATATGTATAGATACATGTATCTGGCATATAGTAGCAGCATGGGTTTGGGTATTTAAAGGTTTGATATTTCAAATTGTAAATTTCATCATCTTGCACTTCAAGCGGATGGTCAGGGAATGGATGATGGACTCGATCAAGATCCCATGGTTCCGTCGTCCCAAGCCATCGTAGTCCCTAGTCTACTTAGTTAGAGAAGGTAGTCGACCGAACATGGCAGAAAGATCCTTGTTGGCAGCCATGGGTTGCATCATCCAATGCTACTTTGTAAACTTGAGGTGAGTGTTTGTCTAAGGAGAAAATTTTGAATCCACCTTAGCTAACAGAGGGCTTTGTGCCTTATCGATTATATCATATTGATTCATATCTCAAGGATTTAGTGTCATTGGGGAACTTGCGGGCTCTGGCCAAAACCGTAATTTAGTGGTGTCATTTGGCGGCAAACCACCCAATTCTGAGGGCCCCGATCATAACCGTTTACCTGTGGTGTGATTTGATGGCAAAACCGTAGGTTAGAGAACACATGTCAAGTCCTTGCTGGCAAGAGACTGTATGAGAATGAATCCTAGTGATATTCTCGACCAGACATTAGCTTTTTGTGAGCTGAAGTAATATTTAAATTTGTCCATCTCGAAAAGTTGTTATAAATGGTGGATGATTTTTGTTTTAAGTGTTTAATAGTTTATTTCAATTTTAAATATTTGAATTTTTTGGATTTTTTTATTTTTGAATTTTGAATTTTTGATGGGCAATTGGATGGCATTTTGAATATTTGGAATTAACCTCTCCGGTTGAGATCTACCTTCAACGCGGCCACCATTGGAGTATTTATGGGCAATTTCATATTGTTAACCAAACCCTGTCGACTCTATTATTTGTCGACAGAGGATCGGGTTTGAATTGATTATATACTTTTATTTAGATGAATTTCTCTTGTTATAGACATTGAAAGTCTAACATGAATGTATAAAACAAATATCTCGATCAATACCGCGGCCATATATTTATTTGATAGTTCAAGCCGTGTCGACTCCTATCTACTCGTGTAGGAGGATCGGGCTCGAATTTCGGCTTATCATTTGACCAGTCAGCATCCCTAGACATCACGTGTACCCATAACACGTTTGTCGGGACCCATGCAGGTATTTTATTACACATGCATTCTATCGTCCCAAGCCATCGTGGTCCCTGGTCTACATATTTTAGTGCATGTTTGGGAGCATTTTTTGGATGTTTGGCATTGATCGGTTACGCGAGTAATTGTAATTGTAATACAACATTCTATTTAGAAGCTTGTAAACGCCTTTTGTCCGCTTGTAAGCATGTTGCGGATTCGGTGGCGTATTGAGTTCATGATGGGCCACTTCTAACAGCTCACGGATATACACATTTATTACATATTATCTGCCCTTGTTTATAATGCCATTGCATGGTTATTAGTTGTAAGCATGTCGTAGCGTCCATTTTCTCTCGCAACACAACTTGTAGATGCTTTCATTTATTACATGCTTACTACCTTTGCTTATAGGTAGCTTGTTGTTTATATGGCTAGTTGATCATAATGACCCATGGGTGTTTGCAATTGTCTCCAATCGATCACCTTTTGCTTGCGAGGTATATGTGTATTTGAGGAGTCCTTTGCAAGTCGAGAGGATACCGGCTTGCACTGTAACTTGCTCCGGTGAGGTATATTCCTTAAAACTTAGGAAACCCCCTAGCTCTCCAAGCCTTGGTGTGTGGTTGATGCTCCAAAACCCTTAGAACCCTATAAACCCATGCATTATGTTTTCTAAACCCTAAAATAAACCTCCACTCCACAAACCTGTGAAAATCCAATGATTTTTCACAAGTTGCTCTCATGTGAGAGCCCGTAGAGGATGGTGACACAAGTAAGGCTGTTGGATTCGTGTCTAACACCTTCCAAATTGCATTAAACCTTCGCCTATGATCAACCCTTAGGCTAGGTGTTGTCATTTGATCACAACTTAAATGACAACATGTAGGGTTTCACACTACGTAGCATGCACCACTTTTTAACAAAACATAAGTTATGAAAATTAACTTAAAGATATAGGAGACTTGCATTGCTATGACATTTGTGATTTTCCTCTAAATTTGCTAAACATTCAAGGATGAGTTTTAATTAATTTACAAAGCTGGTAAGCAACTAGTGGGATCTTTCATGAACTTTCATGTTTATGTTTCAAATCCCATGACAAGTAAAATTGATTGGATTCATGTTTAATATTTCTCCAAATTTAGAAGATTAAAGTGATGAATAATTCCCATTTAAATGGCCATACACTTAATAAACTAAGTTGCATGTTTGGGTTGCATCACTCAAACCTTGGTAGAATGCATGTTGCAGGTCATTTGCCAAGATTGTTGCATACTCAAAATTTGTAAATTCACAAATATGTTTATTTAATTTGTAAGTGCTTTTAAAAAAAAAGGAGTAGTAGTCTATGGCTTGCAAATGCTTATAGATTATACCCCACGACATACTGAAATTATTTAAGCATGTTTGGTGCAATTTGCAAATTGATAGGTTGAGGGCAATCACAAGTAAGTTAAGCATTTGATAATCTCCTAAAATGATAAACCATGTCATGCATACTTATAGGTTCCTCTTAAATCATGACAAAATTGATCTTTAGAATTCATTTAGAGGCATTCAAATGATCTCCCCTACCTAAATGAGTCCAAAACACTCAAATAAAATTAGGGAGCTCTCTTTCAAATACATTTCTCCCCCATGCATAATATTTAGAGCTTCCCCAAGATTTCAAATGTTTCATTGCATGAATCTTAGCACCCCTTAGGAACTACCATCAACCTTTAGATAAATCCCAAGATTGTTCTAAATTAAGTTAAACAAAACTTAGCTTGACTTAGTTTATCTTTTGCTCCTTTGCTTGGTGTTCTTTTCAACTAACATAGAGGTTTCCAAATGACCACTAAAAGGTTAAAGAGAGCATTAGGAACTTTTAGGACCAAATCCTAAGTTCCTTTACCTCTTTTTGTTGAAACAAAATAAAAAAAAATCATACTGTCCTCTAACATTGGCCTAAACCAAGTTAGGTAGATATCATGCATCATTGAATACAAAATTCATAATTTCTACATACTCAAAAGGTCCTAGAGAACTCCCTCACCTTAGCCTAAAAGCCATAGGTATTCTATCTTTTTCTCCTCAACCTCAAAGTTGTATAAAATTCATATCTAACAAATTCATTTGTTGAGTCAAAATCAACAAGTAACTTCATCTCAAACATAGGAATCAAAGTCCTAACTTCCTCTCATTCACTTAACCCAAAAGGTTAATAAGCATCTCTCTTTGGACACACAAGTCTAAAGAACTCATTTTGATTTGTAATCCAAAGCTACACATTCCAATCTCTAATCATCCAAAAGTCGTAGAGTTTTCTCATTCCTCCTTTAGCTCACAAGCTATAGGGGCCTTCCAACTTCTTAGACTCAAAGCTATGAATTTTATTTCTTTCTTTTTAGCTCCAAAGCTCAAGATAACTCTCCAACACTTAGCACAAAAATTATAGTTTGAATTTTTTTTTTCCTTTTCTTTATCCTCAAAGCTAAATGAAACTCACATTCCCTTAGCCTAAAAGCTATAGGATTTCTTCTACCCTTAGCTCCAAAGCTTTGGGTATTTCACCATTTTTATTCACTTGATCTCCAATCAAGTGAATGATCTTTATCCATAGACCCCTAAGCCTTAGCTCTTCTATTGGACTCAAATCCAATAGGAACTTCTTCATCTTCAACCTCAAAGCCAAAGTCTATTCATTTGGCCCAAATAAAGTGGATAATCCTTCTAGCTAGACTCAAACTATAAGTAATTTTTTTCTAATTTAACAAAGTGATTCCTCCTAAACATAATCCTTAGATGTCATTTAGGAGTTTCCCTATTTTGAAATCCACCTTACCTTATTAGATGAATTTCACAAAGTCCTAAGTCAAACCTTAAGATATGTTTACCTAAACCTAATAGGTGAATATTTCCCTTTTATCCAAACACTAACAGAACCTCTAAAAACACCTAAAAATCACTTAGATTTCTTCTAATACAATGATGAATCATCCCACCTCAAAAGGTGGAATGACTACATGATTAGATCTTAGGATTTCATAAGTAGCAGGCTTGCTTCAAAGTAACGAGTGTTTTATGAATTTTTCATAACCCTTCTAAATATGAAACAATTAAAAATCAAATTTTAAGTCACAAACAACTTAAAGTAAATTCATCAATTGAATTAAAAAATTAAATATCCTCTATTCATCAATAAAATAAAACACCATTTGTTGTATGATATACCACACAACCGACACACACTTAGGTGCACAGCCCCTAGACATGCTAAGATTAAGATTTTTTTGTGCATGTGTTTGATGTATGGTGTGATGCCTATTGGATTATATGCATTGTGCACACTTACCCTTAAGTGAATATGATAGAGATTTATTTTTTTTTTGTAGGTGGTCATATCCAGGGGGATGAAAATAAATCATGATTATAAAATACTTGCTTATAGGTGCTGCTTAAAACCACCCATGAGTCTTTTATATTTTGTAAATGTATTTGTTAGACTTTGAAAGTATTGTTTGGACCTATGGAATATAGTTATAGGAGAGATGGATCCCAAATGAAGCATAAGGTGAAGCCCCAGATACATCTAGAAGCTAAACAAAGCTCGAAGACCCCACAGGTCAAGTCTATAATTATTCTGGATTTCTATAAAACAAAAAACTCATATACCACTTTTACAACTTTCACATAACTATAATAATTTGGACATTATATTTTAATTTCATGTTTATTGATATATATATATATACAAGAATGTTTTGATTTTTTATTAAGTGCGCATTAATATGTATACTTTTTTCCTAAGTTTCTTCACTTGCTTTGTAGGAATGGCTTGGACTTTGTTATGTAGTAGACTCTTAAGACAAAACTAATTTTTCTATTAATTAACAACTAAAAAATCTAAAATCAATCATAGGGTAACCAATTTTTTAAATTAAAAAAAAAATGCATGGCTTACTCTAATGAGCCAAGTTTTTAAAAATAAAATGGTCATGCAATGCCAGTATGTCTCATATAAGAAGTCCTCACTTAAGAATTAGATAAAAAAATCTGCATTCAATGAGTCGACATATGCATACCTACATAATCAAGTATCTTGGCCTAAAAACCAAGTAATAAGTTATGTCACCTAAATCAAAACAATTTTCCTAATCTTCATATACATTGAGACCAAACCTTATGATTTTAAAACCGTTTAGGTGGGTTTAGCTAGTAGCCCTTTCCAAACAGAATTGTAAATCCAGAGACAGACTGGCTTATGATTTATATGAGGTATAGATTTGTAAGTCTCTTGCACTCTAATAAACTTAGGTTCAAAGCATTATCACTTAGTAGTTCTCAACTTAGCTCTAGGATATAAAATTATCGTTGACTCCAGTTACTTCATAAGTCCTCACATTTCAAGTATTTTCTTCAACATGTATTGTTGGATTATACGCCCCATTCCTAAAATTTGATTTAAATTTGATCACATCTCTTTTGAAATTCCCAAAGATCAAATACTGGAACAAGAACTTCTCAAAATTTCAAAATGAAATATTAGTTAATATTTTGATGACTATAAAGAAACCATCAGTTTAATAAAAAGTATTTATGAAGTAATAAACGCTTGAGGTGTAATTGATCATAGGGTCTTGCCCTAATGGGTATTCATATCCGAAAATAAATTAAATCCTATTTAATGAAATATTGAATAGGGGAAAATATATGTTAACATTATAAAATTGTGAGTTTTGTTATTGAGTCCATAGTAAAATAATATTTTATCATTCGGAATAATATATCATTTACTATGTCGTGCTCGATCACAAAATATTCCAATCCGTTGAGGATAATAAAATTTCTCCAAAATTACATTTATCCTTTATGGGAGGTTGAATCGCAAAGAAATATGGAGCAAATGGATCTAAGAACAAATTTATTTGGGGATAAATGATGAAAACTTTGTTGTAGAAAAATAACAAAGAGAGAAAGAAAATGTCATTAACATTATATATTATAATAGCTTCATAAAACCAAATGATTATATTAATACTAAAACAGGATTTCTCTATAAAAGTAGAAATACAGTTTTGCTCTACTTAGTTTGAGGAGACAGCTTTTGTATATTCATCCATGCCTAAGAATGAATGTGTAGTTAGCATCGCGCGTTGGAAAATCCTTTGCAAGCAAAGCTCTAAATGGGATCCTGGTTGGGTACCCATTAACACCTTACACGTGCACTCATGGTGACTTTCGGGATGTTGTACCCACCCATACCCACCTACTTTCCACGCATTTTGAACGCAGTCTGCCACGAATTAATGGTCTTGAGTCTTGTTTCCCCTTGCTCTAACTGCAAACTTTCAAGCAGCATATTAGAATTTAGCGTGGTCGTAGCACGATTCAATGTTATATTAGTAAAATAACATGACATGAGGATTGTGGCATACAGTGATTAGCAAAGTAAATTAGTTTATCCATCGATGTTGAGTACCCACCCATACCCACCACGATCTCATGGGCATACCCATACCCACCCATGGTTGGGTACATGGGTGGGTGTGGGTATGGGTACCCAATGCAGGGCTCTACTTGCAAGGGAGGTGGTGCCATTGCTGATTGGTAAAGGTGGTATCATGATTACTTGAAGGTGTCGATTTCCCTTGTTGATCTTTTCCCATTCTAAAAAATAAAATCTCTCCCAATCCCTTTCTTCCCTACTTAAAATCTTTGCCAACTTCATATGGCATATGGCATATCTAGGAGCCATATTATAGATAGCTAATAAGTTCCAAACTTCAAATAAATCATCATATACGAGCAGATGAGGTCCCATATGGTTACAATGCGGACTAATTCAAATCTCCAAAACAGAAGCAAGAAAAACCTTTATTAGTGTTTTCCTATTTTGCAAAAGTTCTCACGTGCAAGATAAGCTAAACATTGCAGAATCATCTAATGTGCCACATCACAATTGTTAAAACGATGAGTGATAGTTTAAATTCATACCACTAACTAATAAAATTGTATTAATAAATTCGCACATATAATCATGTTAGTTAAGTTGGTGCTCCTAAATTAACGAAATAGTAAACACATCATTGCTTACACCTGGTTCCAATCAAGCCAAGACAGTCCCGAACAATGAATATTACAAAAAAATTAAAAAAATTAAAAAAATCAAAATCCACTAATACCTTTTACAAAGATGAAATGGCAAAAAATACATTAATTAGTTCAGAAGAACATGCCAAAAATTAGTAAATGTACTAGGCAAGACAGACTTTGTCACATCAAAGCTTAAGAATGCTAACAGTCTTTACAAATCACTAGTTACAATTATAAGCAAAGGAGGGTACCAAATGTGCGAATGTAATCTTGAAGATCTTATTTGAGTGAAAGAAAAGAGAACAACTCATTTATTACCAAAATGCTGTCCAGCTTACCTGACAAGGCTGGTGTTTCAAAATTCTGAGCATTGTTGGGGAGGGCTTATCTTTAGGAATTGCTACAGTCATATCATAAATGGCAGGAACAAACGATCGCATATTATTTACAGCCGAAACAAATCCCTGAAGTCAAAAGAACATTTTGAAAAAACTTTAGGACCCCAAAAAAAATTCAATTTTATTCAAGAAAACAAAATCATGAAAAATTACTGATTATTTTGGACTATTTATACAGTTTTGATAGTAATTTCAAAAATAAATATGGTGACACGAAAACTAAAATGATGTGAAGTGACGGCTCATTTGCAAGAAAGACAACCTTAAAATAATCAGTGGAGTATGCGCCAACACATTTTTCTGTGAGCGGCACAAAAAAAATTGCATCTAGCTACTAATTTTTAGTTAGCGTGACACTAATAAAGGCTTCTCACCTAAGAAACTCCCTAGCATAACCAGGGCAAGGCACCTCATAAATTATGGCCAAACGCTCTTTTTTATAGAAATTCAATTTCTGGTCAAATTGCTGAAAATACTAGAAGCAATAATCAAGAAAGGGGTGGATAATCTATAAAACAAGCTCGGACTAGTTTATCTAAAGGAAGAAATAACAATGGAGAAATATAAAAGACGCAAGAATGAAAAATCAAAAAGAACAAGAGCACCATGTCAGACAAAAAATGCAAGAATATGGACCAATAACCAAGATAATAACAGAAAATAAAGAAACAGTGCACGAAGCTGATTCCACAGGAAACTTGCTTCCTTCAGCGGACAGCTTATTGAAACATCACAATTGGATGATTAGCTAACCAAAGTTGAAAAAACGTTTTATGCTTTGAGAAGGAACTTGAGCATTACCCTATCAGGAAGTTGCAAACAGAAGTTCAGAAGTTTTAACATTATAAAAAACAGAAATGAGAAGCAATAAAATTTTTATTTTAAAAAAAAAAACATAATCTACGCAATTTCAAATCACAGTCCAAATTAGCAGTTTAAACCGGTTAGCAGTAGAAGTCTAGCAAGACCAACCAACATAGCTTTGGACCATTATCAGAACCAAGACAAACATAACACTGCATGAATGACACAATTGCGAACGATTGTTAACTCGATGCACCAAAATTCAGAAAAGAAGATCGTCAAATGAGAGAAATAGATGTTTAAGTTCGCTTTAGGGGAATATAGATAAAAGGGCGTGAGTTAATAACTCAAATTTTTAGGGTAGTACAAGAAAATGATAAAGAAATGAGCAATACACCTAAAATAAGGAATAAGAAGAAATAAGTAGGCCTGCCTTAGTGCGGGGAATCAACACGTTTTTTGGAACGGGTAAACCCTGTGAAGCTGCATATTCTTGAGCTGCCAGAAGTTTAGCAGGCGTGAAACGGGTACCTTCAACAAAAAGTGCCAGCCAAAACGGCTGAGGGAAGTCCTTCAATCTTTGGAGACCTGACTGCAACGTAAAATGAAGACAATAATTAAGAGAAAAAAAATAATTAAAAGATAACAAGTCATCATTGCAACATTATGCCTTCAACGTATCTTCATCTTTGGCCCAACTTCTCTCCAAAAAGAGATATTCAGTAAACCACATTGACCAACCAATGACCTAAATACATTGGGAAAAAAAGAAATAAATTAATGTTCCTGAAATGACAAATAAAATCATAAGTTTTTATCACATAAGCACCCCAAAAATATAAGCGAGAAACCTTTTCCCATAAAAACTAATAGCTTTAAAGAGAAGTCCAAAGAAGGATGTCCAAAAAAATGTGATCACATAAAGTAACAAGGAATGACAGCATCATGGTTAATGAAGATGATCACATTAAGCAATTCCCTCTTTTTCACTGACATGAGATAATCGTCATCAATGATCAAGATCAATGACTTGCAAATGTAGAAGTCTAACCTCTATAATCTTAAGGCAAACTACAAATCAATGATCAAGATTAAAATGCACCTTAATAGTCAACAACTAAAAAAGTGAAAATAAAAAAATTAAAAAATAAAAACTAAAAAAGTGAAACTTCTGTCACATTTAAAAAAAAAAAAAAACTAAACAAGTGAAACTAGAAGTCTAGACCCATTATCATCATCATTAGCCTTATTCGAACAATTTTGGTCAACTTTATGAAATCTCATTTTCCACTAATTATGGTTGAATGTTGTATAAGGTGTTAAAACTATTATTTGCAAATATTTTTGAATACCTTTTGTCCATGTACCCAGTTCTAACCCTATTCCTTTGATGCTAACTTTATGTGCCCGTCTAATAGGTGCATTTTATGCCCTTCATTGCATATATATAAGTCAATTTTCAACAACATTAACTTCAATAGATGCTATTTAAATCATCTCTCAAATATTATCATTCTTTGATTTATCCAAGTTTTGACATACATCCATCCTAAAATTCTCACACACATACAACATAATTAATAAAATTGCAATTTAAAAATTTGACCTTTAAGATTCACTACATATGGACCAAAATAGTCACCGTTTTTACAGTTGCTATCAAGAGTGTTAATTTAAACCAAACAGTATGATAAACAACACATAAAGCTAAGCAAGCTTCATTCTCGCTCTCAAACCAAAGTTTAGACTTCATTGCAAAAATTCCTCAACATGAACTCAATCAAAAAAAGTAAATAAAAACAAAATTGCTAATTCACATTTCAATAATTCTTAAAAGAAAAAGAAAGCAAATGGCTAATAAAGCCACACAACATGCCTAAAAGTGAGAAAAGGATAACAACAGTAAAATCAAAACTACTGTAGGAAGTGGCCATTAATGAATGTGACCTAGTTGGCCACAAATTTTCATGGACTAGATAATTGAAAATTCATATAGCATGTATAACAGGTTCAAGAAAAAATGATCAATTCATCAAAGAAAACCAATCGTACAAATATATCAATGGAGAAAAGAGTTGAGCATACAATAGCTTCAGAGTTTACAAAAAGTGCATAAAAACCAATATAAAAATTACTACCATTAATTGACCGAACATTCATGCAACTTATTTCATTAACAAAACAAAGACATAATTCTATGTGAAAAGCATACTAAAAAATAAATATAAGGTTTAGGCTATACAGACTCTTTCATGACATTATAATACATATGGCCGAAAGCTCACCGGAAGGAACTTAGATGATTTCTTCATGACAGCTAATGTGCTACCAAGGCAACCTGAACGCTGATTTTAACAAAAGAATCAGCAAGTGTGAAGGTTAATGTTTATCACAAAAAAATGATTAAATTCACTTCTTTGTCATATGGATGAACGGTAAAGAATCAAATTAATGTCCGGATATAATTTTATAAGCTGAATGTCAGTATGCGTCATTAATATGTTGAGAGAAACTATAAGAAGGAAAAATATGCACCTGCGCTAAAATCCATCCAACTAACCAATCAATGTCACTTCTATGATTAGAGACTACAAGAGCATGCTCTTTGCCTGTAATACCATCCAATGCCAGAGCATACAGAGAGAACCATCCGGTCATTAATAGGTTAATGGTGACAAAATAGATTAATGAAAAAGGTTCAGTCTGTACCCATGGATTCAAAGGATTCAGAGTCTGCATATAACCGAATCTGCAATTAGAATCAAACATCAAACTTGTTAGCCACAAATGAAGATCTTCGAGGGGTGTTTTGATCACATCATCCGAGGTCAAAGATTAGCACATCAATTATATCTCAAGAAAGATGCCATCAACTCTAGCCAAGGATCTAAAACGAGAAGGTTGAAAAGAAAATCTATACAGCATGATAGAAGAAAAACAGCATCGTTAATTACGTTTCGAAATGATTTAGCTTTGGACGTTTGAAATAAAACAAATAGAATGCCATCCAGAGGCGGAGTCACAAATTTTTTTTGGTGAGGCACAAATTGTTGATTTTTTAAATTAACACACATCAATTCATTTCCCTTCTTGGTTGCAGCCATACACTTCATTTTTCTTACTCTTCCAGTCATAGAAGGCACACGAGACCAACACAAGGATCTGGCGCTTGTTTATTCACAATAACAAACATGCACGATGTTTCGCTTATAGAAAATTCCATGGCTTATAGAAGCTTGGCTGAGTACTAATAACACATCATTTTGAGTTTTTGACCATAGCGCAGATACGCTTGGCCAGTATCACACTTGATGACAACCTCTAATGAGGAAAGTTTCAGAATGAAAATACATGGTTTGTAATAAGTATCTTCTAGAGGAGGTTCATAGATCAACGGATCACATGGACGTACGGAACAACATAATATCAACAATTCCCCCAATTACCGCTAAAGGAAACAACCAACTCAAACTATTAAAAAATGGAAAACAGCGACAAGTACCTCGACTCCTGCCCACCAATCAACAAGCCAAACAAGCTGAAGCCAAAGCAATTCAGCCAACACCCTGTTGATCCTCCTGTATGTACTCTTTGATATCGGCCGTACCGCAACATAACAGGTTGCCTGAAGCAAAATAAGAAACGAAACTAACATCCACACAGGTATTGCGCCCGAGAAGAAAAGTTAATAAATCAAATCAAATAGAATAGGACAAAATGTCAAAACCTGACAAGACAATAGACTCGCATCAAACAAAATTTGGCTGATCGATGGCAGATCAAAGCAAAACAGCGAAGTAAAGGCACGAAAGAACTTCAAACCTGAATGAAATTCACGATCAAACCCGAAAGGAGAAAGAGAACACCGAGAGGAACCACTACTACGGCCGCCGGAACCGCCATGGCCACAGAAGAAGACGATGATGTGGGCTTCGTCGTGGGTTCGGGCGGGGGAGCTTGGGGCCTTTAGAATGCTCGTTGGGATCTCCGAAGTGGGAGCAAGCTCTTCATTAGGCAAGCCATAATCGTCCTTTTTTCCGTAAGGTTATTGTAGGGCTGGCAGGAAGTAAAGGCGGGGCCGAATTTTATTTTTATTTTTTATTTTATCTCAATCTTATATATACTAATATAAATGAATGTTCACACTAAATTAAATTTTAAAAAATAATAATAATAAATAATACTATATCAATAATATTAAACTTTATATTAATATACGCATATAAATATTTAATATCCTTTAGATGCACATATTAAAATTAGATAAAAATTTTAAAAAACAAATTTGTATAATGTAAGGGTTTCTAATAAATTGATTTGTTAACTTCAAAATAGTATCTATCATATATTGAATTAGTTACTCAAAAAAAAAAAAATAAGCCTAAGCCTATCATAAAGCATTACCTACAAGAATGCAAATTTATCATACAAACAACACTGAATGCTATAATGAGAAATACTAGATGTATTAACACAAATACAATCAAAAGCAAAACATTCAAATGCAATATGTCATCGCAAAGCATCAAAATTCAATTGTTATTAGCTACCTCGCCATATTAATGCATACATATGCATACAAATAGAGGTGTCAATTCGGGTCAACGGGTCGGGTTCGGGTCAAACCCGGAACTGACCCGGCACTGTTCGGGTCAACCCAAACCCGACCCGTTTTTAAAAACGGGTCAGGTTTCTGGACCCGAACCCGACCCGATTCGAGTCCAGGTCAACCCGACCCGACACGAATGACCTGGGATTGACCCAAAATTGCTATTTTTCGGGTCATAAATCGGGTCAATCTCGGGTTTTCGGGTCAAAAACAGGTCAATCTCGAATTTTCGAGTCAAAAATGATTTTTCGTGTCACTTTCGGGTCAATTTTGGGTTGGCGGGTCAACCCGAACCCGACCCGATTTTTAAAATGGATTGATTTCATGAACCCGAACCCGACCCGTTTCGGGTTTGGGTTGACCCGAACCCGGATTTTTCCAGGTTGGGTTCGGGTCGTGTTTCGTGTCGTGTCAAAAATTGACACCCCTACATACAAATATGAATTTTTAAATAAAAAAGAGAAAAACTTATGGCATACAAGGGTATATATAAGTACCCAATGATCGAGCATCTAATTTAGGCGAAGAATATTGCTCGAAATCCCGATCAAGTTTATTTATATTAAGCACCCTAATGTGTTTATCATATCCCAATCAGCAATGAAGTTACATAAGAAGTTTTTTTTTTATGAAAGCAATTGGAAAAAAAATAATTTGTTTAACTATAATTCAATAATTTATAGATGTGCACTAAATAATCCATACCTTAAAAAAGTAAATATTTCATTTATAATGCTTTTAATTAGCAGCCTCCCCCACAATGACTGCTAAACAATACTACTTTGAAGCATCAAATGCAAAAAATGAATGACATTTTTTTATTTGGGCAATGAATTTATTGACAAAATTATGAAAATATTCACAATTAGTAAAAAATATTTTTCAAATATAAAAAACTGAGATGCGTGAAAGTAGAAAATATGCTATGGAAAAGAAGAATATAATATACAAACGAAATGATATATTTTTTTAATCAAACTGCATGCACATATATCTCCATAATAAATCAAGGAATATACATACAATAAAATAATTTTCAGCAACTTTCTCCCAAAAATGACAGTATAATTTTCGATCAATTGAAATAACACATAGTTAAAATACATTAAATTCATTGATGGTAAACTGAACAAATATATTATCCAAAATGGTCAGAGGACTGCACAAGAATATAAAGTAAATAAATATAACTTGCAATGTGAGTTAAATCTATTAAAATATTAAAATCATAAAAACCAGTTGAATAATATGCAATTATATACTATACTACTATTTGAGAGCTTTACATTTATAATGTATAATAAATTTATTTCAATATTTAGATAAGCAAAAAGAAGCCCAAAAATATTTTAAGCGCAAGTGATAATAGAAATAAGGTGCTAAAATGTTTATAACAAGAATAATAAAAATTAGGGCATGCCATCACCTTCATCGTTTAGAGTGGTATTCCTTGGGAGAGTACGGGTCAGTGTATATAGATTGGATAAAATAATCAAGAATTTACAAAAGGAGACAAAGTTGCACTATTGAAAAATCGCTCATTAATGATAGATTTCTGACGAACTATTTTCATGGGGCTTTTTTGACAAAAATTCTGACATAATATGATGACATATTTAAGACAAATTCCAAGCAGATTTTCCAGCTAATTTTCTGGCGGAGTTCCGACGAATTTGTTTCAAATAAATTTTCTTGTAGTGTTTCAATAAGGAAAATTTATAAAAAAATTAAGCAAAAAATTTACCAATAGCAACAAGAATAACTAGCCATAGTAATAAATAGTCAAAACTAAAATAGTAAATCAACTTACAAAGAGAAAAGGAAAATTAATTGGTACAAATATATCTTATTTAACAAAAAAATAGCATAGAAAGTACTTCACCACCATTCAAAAATAAGAAATAAAAAACTACAATTAAAGACTTATGAAAGCAATAGCATCAATTGAATAAGTGAAAAGCTGCCGAATTTTTCTAAAAAAGGAAATTGCAACATTAACTTTTGAATCATGAGTTAAGATTCATGCTGTCGCAGACACAAAAACAACCAACTCTATAAGACAAATTAATTAAATCTCTAATTGATTCTTGAGCCAAACAACCAAACTAATGCCAACGAGAGGGAGAAGAAAACTTACCTAAGGAAATAATCAAAAAACATTTATACGTAGGGTTAGGATTTATTTTGTAATTGCAAACAATCATAAAGGCCAAATGGTTGATATTCATTTTGGGGAGATATTACAAGAGACCCTTATAAATAAATAAAAAAATAGTGTAGACTGTTAGGGGCTGTTTTTTTTAAAGAAGAAAAAAAAAGCGTTTTTTTTTGTGGAGTTGGTTGTACCGGGACATCATCCGGGCGACTAGATTCTTCTTGTGGCCCGACTCCCGCGGGATACCGTGGCTAGATGTGCTCCGCTCGAACGCGCGGAGTTCGAGTAGGCGAGGTTAGAGCGTGACCCGGAGATTATCACTCGCCTTCTCATTGGTGGCTGCGACGCCGTCCAGTCCGCTCTTGATAAGCTTGCGGAGGCCCAACTGAAGAAGATTGCGGAGGAGAGGAGAGGATCAGCGGAGGCTCTTCTAACCTGCTCAATTCCAGCTGATTTCGAAGTCGCAAGAAAGTGCCGTCTCAATACACCGCCAATCCTTCGGATGAATTTCTTATGATCTACTCAAAATTAACCAAACAGTTTAATTTATGAAATGCACGGAAATAAATTACTTTACCCTCCTAATTCTTCATACCAAACAGCCCCTTAATTATTATGGCTAGTATATAGATTGTTTTGCATCTTAGCCAAAAAAAAAAAACTTCTAATAGTTTTACAAGATGTCCAGCATATAGTCGAGCAATTTCAAATGATTTACTAGCAAGAAAGGCTTATAATTCAAATAAGAATTACATAAAGCCTAACAATAAATTGTATAAATGACTTCAAAGTATTTTAACTATTTTGGGTTATGGGCACTTGGATTTTGTGGTAACATGAACATACCCACCAACCACAAAGCCACAAATTAAATAGTAGATAGGTTTAAGCAACAAGCTAAACTTCATAACTTCAACATTGTGGAATATTTCAAGTAATTGGCCAAAATATATTAAAAGAAAGCAATAAGGAATAAGAGAAGCAACTGCATTGAAATAAAGCATTATGATAATAAAATTCATGCAGGGAATTTAGCTTAAGAAATTAAAAAATCACTTGGCTTACCTCAATTCTAACACATTTAAAAGAAGGTGAACCAGGTTTAGCCAAAAAATCTCCCTATTGATCACCAAGAACAAGAAGTTTGTCATTTGCTACAATGCAAGCCCTGAAAGCAAAATAAAGTTAAAATTAAATCACCAATGCAAACACAGCAAGGCATCCAATCCATACCAAAAAGTTATCAGTTATTGCTTTGGTAAGTCAAATGATTGGAATCCCAAAAGATATTCAATATCGAAAAAATAAAGCTGAAATTAAATTATTTCCAAATCTACTTACACCCTTTATTGGTTTGACCTTTAGATTCATAAAGTCACTAACCTAAAATTCCACAGACTTATGCTTCATATCATAATATTTATTATGCATGTCTTGTGCCGCTTGTAACCTTTTTTTGATTAACCTGGTCTTCTTTGTAGCACCGCGCGCTTCCAGCTTAAAACCTATTCATTTATTTTTCTATTGCTTCATTCTAAGTCAATAAAAGTCTACAATTTCTTCTACACAGAGCTTCCTACAGAGCATACCAATGCTAGCATGGAAATAATTATTGTAGGAAAATTTAATCATGGTATATGATCTTCTCAATTTCCTCCAAAATCCAAGAAAAATCTCAATAAATCTTCTAAAACATGAATAACTCACTTTGAAGGACCATATTTTATGAGGATGAAAGCCAAACAAAAATTCAATTTTGACCCCAAACCTTTTTGTATACCCTTGCATAGCTTGGAAGTAAACCTGCCATCACGGTTGAAGATAATAACTTTAGAAATCCCATATAGTCTAATAATTTCCTTCGCATACAACTGAGCCAATTTATTAACAGAATTTGTCCATCTCATGGGCAGAAATTGAGTAAACTTTATCAATCTATCAACAATTACCCATATCGTATTATAGCCTTGTGTAGACTTGGAAATACTCATAGTGATTCTTTCTCACTTCAACTCAGGAATGGACAAAGGTTACAACAATTTCCACTAGCTTGCACTAATCAATCAATAAGTTTCACATTTAGAAATGAACTCAGTTACCTCTCACACATAAGCCACCAAAATATTGACTTTAGTACCCGCTACATCTTATTATTGTCTGGATGAACGTATATCCATGGTAAGAGGCTTTATGCAAAATTTCTTTTCTCGGATTGCCATTACTTGGAACCAACAACCTACTACCACAAAAGAATATACCATGATCATCCACCTATAATTCATACTTTTTTCCCATAATGGATTTGATCTAGCAATCTCATGTACTCTTTATTTGCCTTCAAAACTTCTTTTATTATATCTTACAATGAGGGTTGAACTATTGGAAATAGTTATAGCAAATACATGTGATGAATATATCACTTCCAACTCAAAACTTTCCATTTCCTGAATTAATGGTTTCTCTGAAGTGATCAAATTGGTTGTCATTCCCATGGACTTCCTTCTCAAAGCATCAGCAACCACATTTACTTTACCATATTAATAAATAATATTCAGATCACAATCATTAATTAGCTCCAACCACCTTTTTGTCCCAAAATTAACTCCTTCAAAGTGAAAATATGCTTCAACCTTTGGTGGTTGGTATATATCTCACACCAAACATTATAAAGCAATATATCCATATCTTCAAAGCAAAAACATTCGCCACCAATTCTAGATCGTGTCTCGGATAGTTCTTCTCATACGATTTTAACTACCTTGAAGCATAAGCAATCACTTTTCCATTTTACTACAATGCATACCCCAAGTCTTTCAACGCTAGAATTGGAATCCATCAACTCCAAATGGAATAGTTAATAGAGGGGTTAACTGTAACACCCCAATACCTAAAAGAGGAATTTAAACCCACCTTTCTGTATTTACTTGCAAATTCTCTTATAATTTATCCTTTTACCAAAGCCAACTAATCATCCCAAACCACAAATAATACACATCTGGAGAGTATATACATGATATTTCTTTCAAAATAATTAAATCACAATAGTACATATTATAATGATTTTAATAAAATTAAATTATAATATAATCCACTAAATTATATGTACCTTTCAACAGTCAGACCTCTTACTTCCTATCAGACTCAGTCAACTCAATAGAACTCTTACGCTTGCTTCAAATATTATAAAATATAGGGTGAGTATAAAAATCAGTAGTCCACCCTCCCCCTCATAATAGAGTTTAATTCACAGCTCAAAATAAAAGTAAATAAAATAATAAAAGTATCGTTTACTTTGCACTTTAGGTATACTACTTTTTATATGAAAATGAATGCAAACTATGTCCCAATATAACTTGATACCACACAAGTCATATCGTGCCCAATCGTGACAAGAACAAAAAATGGACCTCAAGATCTAGTTGAAGAAGTGTTGAGAAAAAAATTAAACTTCCAATTTATACAACATAGTGCCACTATTGAATATAATATAAAGTTGGAGATTATATCATAAATGGTTTTTTTATATATCATCCAAAAATATATGTACAAATTGAGATATATCTATAACAGAGCTTGACAACATAAATGATAAAAAATAAAACAAAGACTGTAAAAATGGAACTAGCCAAAAGCATACATACAACACATATCAGAGCCTACTATCAAACTACTTAGCTCGCTCCTTACCCTTTTTCTGACCTAAAAATGAAAACAAAAGCAAGAATGCGCTAACACGGCTTGGTAAGTTATTGTAGGCTTAAAAAAAATAATAGCTTAGGACATAAAATATTGTGTTGTAATACTAACTCATGCTATACGAATTAAAACTAAAGGTGAAACATATATTACTACTGAATGCACTTAAGTAATGTCTAAAATTATACTGAAACTAAATGAAATATAAACAAATATTTCATGATAATTATTAGAATGACTCTTTAGCTAGAATATACAAACAATAGTAAAAAAATTTCTTATACATCCTAATCCTCCTTCATACTAATATTTGAATACATAATATAGTGCACATAGCACCTAACAAAACTTATAATGTGCCCTTGACACCATAATATGAATACATAGCATATTGCTCATAACTCTTAACAGAACTTAGAATATGCCCTTGACACTAGAAGCTGAATATATATCATAGTGAACAAAACACCTAAGAGTTATCATATCGTGCATATAATATCAAAATATGGCTTTTGGCCACCATAATATGCCTTATATACATATAAATATATCTTCCATAACTACTCATTTTTTCGCACAAAACATCTTCAACGTTCTTATTTCACCAAACATAGCAAAATAAAATATATATTTCATTTTGTTACAGAAATTAAAACATAATTGATCATATTCCAAAAGTTCATATGAGATTATATCACTAGGAAAAAACATAACTGAGAAAAAATATATCATTTTAGAATTTAACCAATTTTATCATAGAATGTGCATAACAATATTATAAAAATTTAACTAAAGTACTATTTTTATATGTCAAAATAAATTTCTGAATTAATAAAAAATAAAACTTTTTAAAATCACCAGTGAAAAATCTTGAATAAATACTCAAAATGACAAGAACAATCGTACAAATAAAATATCAAAAGTTACAAGAATAAAAGTTATATGAATATAATAAAATTGCATTTCTTAAAAAGTCAATTTATAATTTTCATAAAAAAAATAAAAAAAAAAACTAAATTATTGAAAACAAAAATATGCAAAACATAACTTAGCTTGATTTGAATGACTTTCAGAATTGACCTGATAGCTAAAAATGACCCAAAACTAGCTCAATCAGACTTATCTCTCTTTAAAATCCATCTATATCTCTCTCAAACACTAGCAACCAAAATATTCACTATTTTTAATATATTTTTTTCTAATGCTGCGGTGCTGGACACGTCACTCTATATTGAATTCATAGCTAGCGTCGCCTCCCATGACGCACACTAGAGTGCCAAATTTGATGCATATTTTCCTGAGACTTCAGTGTCAAAGCACCAAAAATACAACATTGGGGTGCTTCAGGGAAAAATCCAAATATCACAAATAAGCAAACATACCCCTGATTCCACTATAGAACACATGTAGACCTTCATATGCACATGGAAAACACTCTTATACATGAGCAAAAGAGTTCAATTATATAAATTTAATAGGTTATCTTACTTCTAGTTGGATTAGACGAGTTTGAACATAACTATGAATCTACAGGTCTCATAACTCCACCCTCCTCAGAAAAATATCACACTCAACATTTTAAAATCAAACTAAGTAAAAAAAAATAATCCTTTATATAGCTATCTCATTTTGAAGTCTTTCTCCCAAATAGTCTCTCCGATGGTCATGTGTTTTCACTACACCTTGATCATTAGAATCTGTTTGTTCTATTTTGTAACATCATAAGCCAAAATTTTATCAAGCTATTCCCTAAAATGGAGATTCAGATGAACCTCAATATCATTAATAGATAATTTATTTCTAGAATTGGATACCCACTTCCTCGAACAAGATACATTAAATACATTATATATGTTATACATGTGAGCATGCAATATTAATCTGTAAGCAGAACCATCAATCCTCTCAATAACTCAAAAGATTAAATATACCTTTGACTCAACTTACTTATTCTTCCAAATTCATTGGCACATTTTATATAGCTTTTAATATAAACAAACATAAGAAGCCATAAATATACTAGACTGATAGTTATTATTATAAAAAAACTCTATCAAAAGAATGTGATCTTTCTAACTCACCCTAAAATAAAAAACAAAGTCTCAAAAGATCTTCCATGACCTAACTTATGGCGCCTCAAAATCTAATTTCAAAATTTTCTTCTTTTATCTTTTAATATACAACAACCAGAGCTGCTCAATTTCTTTTATCAGTAAAAATATCAGTGAAAATAAAATTATCAATCAAAATATCAATATATACATATGCATTCATTTTTTCAAAATTCATATATTAAAGTAAGTTTGTCAGCTTAAAGCTTTACCATTTCATTCTTTCACAAATAATCCTCTGAAGTATAATGTCACGACCCGTCCCGGATGCTCGATCTAACGAGGCGGGTACGAAAGGTCGGACGATAGTACATTTCCAAAAGTATTAGATAACTAGTCCTCAAAACTTTTACAAAAACTAAAGAGCCACTAAACACAAAAATCTATTTTACCTGTTGTCATTTGCACGTCGCCTTCTGTAAACATGTTCTTCTCTTTCAGCCATTTCTTCTTTAGAACTTACCTGAAATATTTAAACTTGTGGTTTGAGTTTACTAAGTAAACTCAGTGGGTAGCTATTTAATAATCATCATAATTAATCTTATTAAACATCGTTATTTATTTACATTAAATCAATTCTTTGCAATGCTTTATACATCTCTGAATATTTTCTTTTGAAACAATATAAAACATTTTATAGCTTTAAATGATTCATTCATATTTCTTTTCTTTCTATTTACTTTGCACAGGAGCACCGTCTCAAAGTACCTGAAGGTACAACCTTTTCCATTTGCTTTCATTTTTCCATTTCCATAGTCCTTTTCCATTTCCATAGCCTTTTCCTTTTCCATTTTCGTGCACGAGTACGGCGTCCCCAGCCAGTACCATAAGGGGGTGAACTCCTGAATTATTCGCATATATCATTTCTTTTACATTTTCCATAACATTTCTATTCTATTTCACATGTCGTTTTCTTCTCAATATTTCTTTTCTATATATTATTCAATTCATTTATTTCTCATTAGAAATAATAATTTCAATTACTTAAGCATTTAATCTTTCAACATTTCGTACATTGTAGTCTTTAAATTGAAACTTTGAAAATGGAAGAAAATGCTAAAACTTGAATTTCATAATTAATTACCCACTTTGAACTTCTCAGGTCGACGATGCTTGATTTACTCTTGAATCAATTTCCTTTCTTGTTGAATCCTCGTGGGATCAACACTTATGACTTGATCTTTCACTTCCTAAAACCATAATTTCAAACAATAATTTCTATCAAAATAATATATTTGATTTAAATATCAAATAACATTAAAACTGAAATGATAGAAATTCACTTACAAATCTTGAATGGAAATTTCTCAAATTCTCAAAATCTTTCTTCTCGCAAATCTCTTTTTCTTCGCTTCAATCCCTTCCTTATCTTGCAAGGAACATGTCTCTCACTTAAACGAAGTAGAAGAAGCAATTTATAAAAAAAATCTGGAAGAAATTCCAACAAACCTTTTTCCTTTTTCCTTCTTCGTTCGTTTCTCTCGTTCTTCAATTCCTCCCAAAATAACACTCTGATAACGATAGGAATGAAAAGGAATCATTATTTCTTATCCTCCAACGCGATCGACTGCTAAAAATGGCGAAAGAAAACTCGAAAACCTACCTTCGCACGTTCGGTCGTCCGCCCGCTTCGTTTCCCTGTTCTGTTCGCGAAACCAACCCCGCTCGGGGTCGCGGCTATTAAAAGGAGGCGGGTGGCCGGTTCGGTTGAACCAGCCCCCAAACCGGTTTATCACAATCTCTCCTACTAAAAAAAATTTCGTCCTCGAAATTAAAATAAAGTAATAACACATACCTTAGTTAAAGAGATGAGGGTATTGATTTCTCATTTCAGCTTCCCGCTCCCAGGTGGCATCTCTTTCTAATCCATGTTTCCATAAAATCTTTACAAAAGGAATTGCTTTATGCCTCAATTGTTTTACATCATATTCCAATATCCTTTCTGGTTCTTCTATATATTTCAAATCAGGCTGCAATTTAATGGATTCTGACTGTACTCTCTTTGAATCATCTGAGACATACTTCCGAAGCACTGATACGTGAAACACATTATGAATTCCTTGCATGTGTGCTGGTAGATCCAATCTGTATGCCATATTCCCAATCTTTTCAATGATTTCATAGGGACCTATAAATCTTGGGCTCAACTTCCCTGTCTTTCCAAACCTTTGAACACCTTTCATTGGGCTAACTTTTAAGAAAACAAACTCTCCAACTTCGAATTCCACTGGTCGGTGCTTAGCATCATAATATTTCCGTTGCCTGTCTTGAACTGCCTTTAATCTATCTCTGATCAATCTGATTTTGCTAGTAGCCTCATCTACCATTTCAGTTCCAATCACTTTTCTTTCACCAGTTTCTACCCAACACAAGGGTGTTCTGCACTTTCTTCCATAAAGGGCCTCATATGGTGCCATTCCAATACTAGCTTGAAAACTGTTGTTGTAAGCGAATTCAATTAATGGTATGTGAGTCTCCCAATTTCCTCCAAAATCTAATACACATAATCGCATTAAATCCTCCAAAGTTTGAATTGTTCTTTCTGATTGCCCATCTGTCTGTGGATGAAATGCTGTACTGAAAGTCAATCGTGTACCCAAAGCTTCTTGAATTTTCTTCCACAATTTAGAAGTAAAACGGGCATCTCTATCTGAAACTATAGATTTTGGAATCCCGTGCAATCTCACAATTTCATCAATATAAAGTTTTGCCAACTTTTCCACTGAATCTGTCTGTCTGATTGGTAAGAAATGAACTGATTTGGTTAATCTGTCAATAATAACCCATATTGCATCTCGACTCTGCCTTGATCTAGGTAATCCAACCACAAAATCCATCGCAATGTCTTCCCATTTCCACTCAGGTATAGGTAAGGGTTGTAGTTGTCCACTTGGCCTTTGATGTTCTGCTTTGATCATCTGACAGGGAATGCATTTTGATACAAATTCTGCAACACTTCTCTTTAATCCTGGCCACCAAAATAAACCTCTGAGTTCCTGATACATCTTTGTACTGCCTGGGTGAATTTCATAAGTTGAGAGGTGAGCTTCCTGCAATATCTCTTCTCTTAAGCTTTTAGCATTTGGAATACAAATCCTGCCTTTATACTTTAATAACCCTTCTCCATCAATAACAAAGTTCTCTAATTGTCCTGCTTGTACCTTCTGTATGATGGCCTGAAATTTTTCATCTTGAGATAATGATTTGAGCACTCTATCTTTCAAGGTGGATTGGATCATCAGTTGATTTAACATCATATCTTTTGTCTCTTTCAGATTGACCACAGAAATTTCTAACTTTTCCATATCTTTGATAATCTGCTCTTGTTGGGTGACTAGCCAATTTGCATTTCCAAAGGTTTTTCTGCTAAGTGCATCTGCAACTACATTTGCCTTTCCAGGATGGTATTGTATGTCCAAGTCATAATCTTTAATGAGCTCTAACCACCTTCTCTGTCTCAAATTAAGCTCTTTTTGATTGAAAATGTACTTGAGGCTTTTATGGTCTGTAAACACTTCACATCTGACCCCATACAGATAATGTCTCCATATTTTAAGTGCAAAAACTACAGCTGCCAATTCTAAATCATGAGTAGGATAATTCTTTTCATGAATTTTCAGTTGCCTTGAAGCATAGGCCACCACTCTACCATGTTGCATCAGCACACAACCAAGTCCCCTTAAGGAAGCACGCAGAAAATTTGAAAACCTTCTGAACCTGATGGAATTGTCAAGATTGGGGCAGTCATTAGGCAATTCTTTAACTTCTGGAAAGCTCTTTCACACTGATCACCCCATTCAAATTTCACTGCTTTCTGGGTTAATCTGGATAATGGAACTGCTATCTGAGAGAATCCCTCTACAAATCTCCTGTAGTAACCAGCAAGTCCAAGAAAACTCCTCACCTCTGAAACAGTCGTTGGCCTTGGCCAATCTGATATAGCTTGAATTTTATTTTGATCAACTGAAATTCCTTCTCCACTAATCACATGCCCCAGAAAGTTTACACTGCTCAACCAAAATTCACATTTTGAAAATTTGGCATATAACTTGTTCTCCTTTAATGTTTGCAACACTGCTTGCAGATGGCCGGAGTGGCTTTCTTTATCACTTGAATAAATCAGAATGTCATCAATAAACACAATCACAAATATGTCCAGAAATGGCTTAAAAATTCTGTTCATCAAATCCATAAATACAGCTGGTGCATTTGTCACCCCAAATGGCATTACCACAAATTCATAATGACCATATCTGGTTCTGAAAGCTGTCTTTGCTATATCTTCCTCTTTAATCCGTAGCTGATGATAACCAGATCTCAAATCAATTTTAGAGAAAACTGTAGCCCCTTCCAGTTGGTCAAAAAGATCATCAATCCTGGGCAATGGATATTTATTCTTAACAGTAAGCTTATTCAATTCTCTGTAATCTATGCACATTCTGAAGCTCCCATCTTTCTTCTTTACAAATAGTACTGGAGTTCCCCATGGTGAGGAACTTGGCCTGATGAACCCCTTATCGAGCAATTCCTGTAACTGACCTTTCAGCTCCTGTAACTCTTTGACTGCCATTCTGTAAGGTGCTCTTGCCACTGGTTCTGAGCCCGGTATCAATTCAATAGTGAAATCTATCTCTCTTTCTGGTGGTAATCCTGTCAAATCATCTAAAAACACCTCTGGATACTCTCTGATTACAGGTATATCTTTCAACTCTTTAACTTCTTTATTTGTATCCTTTACTTGAGCAAGAAAACACTGACATCCCTTGGATACAAATTTGTATGCTTTCAAATAAGTGATTATCATTGAAGAAATTCCTCTCTCACCATAAAACTTCAATTCTCCTTCTGAAAATTTGAACTTCAAAATTTTCTTGTTGCAATCAATAATCACAAAATGCTTTGATAACCAATCCATTCCCAATATCATATCAAACTCTTGCAATGGTAAAACATTCATTGAAGCTTCAAACTCTCTTTCATTTAATTTGAAAGTCACTTTACATACACCTTTCACATTTATAAATGATCCATCTGGCATTAAAACTTTCAAAATTACATTGATTTCACAAACATTCAATCCAACACTTTTAACCAATTCTTCTGAAATGAAGGAGTGTGAAGCTCCTGTATCAAATAGAATCCGTACAGGCTTTCCTTGCATCATAATTATACCTATAAAATTTCATAAGAAAAACATAAACATACATCATTCTTTTAATAATATTTCAAAATACATATTCATTCACTTCTCATTTTTATCACCTGTAATCACTTCAGGTGAATCCTTAGCATCCTTCTGAGTCAATGCATATACTCTAGGCAGAGTATTCTGTCGACTTTGACTTGATCCTGGAGTAGATGCAGCTGATTCCACTGTTCTTGGTCTTCCAACATTCCTCTGAAATCCAGTATTCATCTTTGACTCTCCTGTTGGTCTTTGCCCCAGAGTAGGACAGTTCTTAGCTATATGACCTGGTTGATGACACCAGAAGCAAGTGTTTGTACCAGATAAGCATTCTCCTTTATGTTGTCTTCCACATTTGCTACAACTGTTCACACTTGAACTGTCACTGCTACTGGACTTTGTCTTTTTCCAATTAAACTTTCCACCTTGTGAAATAGACTTGCTATGTGAATCCTGAGGGACTCCTATAACCTCTCCACTTTTCCTCTTCTGAAAATCACGTCTTCTTTGAGTATTTTGCATGTCTGCTTCTATCTTTCTAGCTTTTTCCACTAGCACCACATAATCTTCAATTTCGAAAGGAACCAGGGGTTGCCTAATTACATCCTTCAGTCCAGATAAAAATTTATGACATTTTTCCTCTGCCGTTTGTATTAAATGGGGAGCATATCTGGATAGGGTGGTAAATTCAGCCTCATACTGCATCACTGATCTTTCTCCTTGTACTAATCTCATAAATTTATCTTGCATTTGTCTTCTCACTGTAAGAGGTACGAACCAATCTCTAAATATCTGAGTGAAGTCATTCCATCTGATTTGCATGCCAGGTATTCCTTCAAATTTGTCTTGATACACTCCTCTCCACCACCTTTCAGCTTCTCCTTCTAGTGCAAAGGTTGCCAATGCAACTTTTCTCTCTTCTGGACAGTTCATACCTTCTAATATCTTTTCAATCCTCAGCAACCAGTTTTCAGCCTCTATTGGTCCCTCTATTCCTTTGAATAATGGTGGTCTCATATCTTGAAACAATTTCAGATATTTATCCATAACTATTCCACCACTACTACTCCCCGATGGTTGATTTCTTGAATCTTGAATCAGCTGAGTCACAGCTGTCATCATTTGTGCCAGTGCATCAGGATTAACATTAACATTAGGCACTGATCTTCCCACTTCTTCTTCTCTAGGATTATCTTGATTCCTGTTGTCAATAAAATATTCATTTCACATTAAACTTTCAATCATTGATATTCATCCTAATGGCTCTTTCAGTATGATTCAGATCTTAATTGGCTCTGATACCACTTTTGTCACGACCCGTCCCGGATGCTCGATCTAACGAGGCGGGTACGAAAGGTCGGACGATAGTACATTTCCAAAAGTATTAGATAACTAGTCCTCAAAACTTTTACAAAAACTAAAGAGCCACTAAACACAAAAATCTATTTTACCTGTTGTCATTTGCACGTCGCCTTCTGTAAACATGTTCTTCTCTTTCAGCCATTTCTTCTTTAGAACTTACCTGAAATATTTAAACTTGTGGTTTGAGTTTACTAAGTAAACTCAGTGGGTAGCTATTTAATAATCATCATAATTAATCTTATTAAACATCGTTATTTATTTACATTAAATCAATTCTTTGCAATGCTTTATACATCTCTGAATATTTTCTTTTGAAACAATATAAAACATTTTATAGCTTTAAATGATTCATTCATATTTCTTTTCTTTCTATTTACTTTGCACAGGAGCACCGTCTCAAAGTACCTGAAGGTACAACCTTTTCCATTTGCTTTCATTTTTCCATTTCCATAGTCCTTTTCCATTTCCATAGCCTTTTCCTTTTCCATTTTCGTGCACGAGTACGGCGTCCCCAGCCAGTACCATAAGGGGGTGAACTCCTGAATTATTCGCATATATCATTTCTTTTACATTTTCCATAACATTTCTATTCTATTTCACATGTCGTTTTCTTCTCAATATTTCTTTTCTATATATTATTCAATTCATTTATTTCTCATTAGAAATAATAATTTCAATTACTTAAGCATTTAATCTTTCAACATTTCGTACATTGTAGTCTTTAAATTGAAACTTTGAAAATGGAAGAAAATGCTAAAACTTGAATTTCATAATTAATTACCCACTTTGAACTTCTCAGGTCGACGATGCTTGATTTACTCTTGAATCAATTTCCTTTCTTGTTGAATCCTCGTGGGATCAACACTTATGACTTGATCTTTCACTTCCTAAAACCATAATTTCAAACAATAATTTCTATCAAAATAATATATTTGATTTAAATATCAAATAACATTAAAACTGAAATGATAGAAATTCACTTACAAATCTTGAATGGAAATTTCTCAAATTCTCAAAATCTTTCTTCTCGCAAATCTCTTTTTCTTCGCTTCAATCCCTTCCTTATCTTGCAAGGAACATGTCTCTCACTTAAACGAAGTAGAAGAAGCAATTTATAAAAAAAATCTGGAAGAAATTCCAACAAACCTTTTTCCTTTTTCCTTCTTCGTTCGTTTCTCTCGTTCTTCAATTCCTCCCAAAATAACACTCTGATAACGATAGGAATGAAAAGGAATCATTATTTCTTATCCTCCAACGCGATCGACTGCTAAAAATGGCGAAAGAAAACTCGAAAACCTACCTTCGCACGTTCGGTCGTCCGCCCGCTTCGTTTCCCTGTTCTGTTCGCGAAACCAACCCCGCTCGGGGTCGCGGCTATTAAAAGGAGGCGGGTGGCCGGTTCGGTTGAACCAGCCCCCAAACCGGTTTATCACATATAAAGCTGCGCGTGAGCAGAGAACCGGGAGACGGGAGTTGTAGTTTGCGGAAATCTATAAGATTTGGTTTTTTTTTTTGTGACGAGGAAGTATTGTTCTTAGGCCAGTGAAAAATCTTAGTCGACCTAGCATTCAACCCACGCCAATTTGCTATTTTTTAAAATCTATAGGTCTATCGAGTGCTCAAAACTACTGACACCAGTGAAACTAAGCGATAAAGGCTGCTTTTATTTCTTGAAATCAGTGGAAAAGTTGAAAGCAGGTAAGGGTATTATAATTTGCTGAAAGTTAAGGGCTGTACTATTTGCATGCTGAAATTGGTGTGCAAAAAAAGTAATTTCTGGAATTCAGGAATTCAGCAAGGAATTTATGGAATTTAGGAATTTATTTAAGAAATTTTTGGAATTCAAGAATTCAATAAGGAATTTCTAAAATAAAGAAATTTAGGAATGCTGAATGTTGTTATTTGCTGAAAATTCATGCGTGCTGAAATGAGTTTTCTAAATTCAGTAGGAGAAGGAACGAAATAAAAGGAGTCTAGGAGGAAAGAAAAGAAACATATCATGAAGAGAAAAGGAAATTTTTGGGTGAATGAGAAGAGTGTTTTTGATGTAAACATGTAAGATTTTCATAGTTAGCTTCAATTTGAATTAGAAGATATATAGAAAGCAAATGTATATGCTTGGGTTGTTTATAAGCTGAAGCGAGACCGGGTTTCAGAGAGCAAATTCACCCGACTACCCTAGAGGACGAGGTGAGATACTCAAACTATGGTATAAGAAACATAAAAAAAAAACTTTATATAATTGTAAACTTATGAGTTTTATGACATTAATTTTAGTTTTATTCGGTAGTTGGTTAATGATTCATCAAACAGTTACCGCAATGACATATTTTTATGATTGTTATGAAATGCGAAGTGTATTAAAAATGTGAGATAGGTCATATATGAAGAATATGTCTGTACAAGTAAATGCGAATGGTCTGATAAGGTAAGCCTATATTGTCAAAATTCTAACAGTTAGAAATTCAAACCCAACCTTGAATGTGATAGCAGTATCAATTCTAAAAGTTATGAATGCGGATCCAACATTGAATTAGAAAGCTATAAGTATGCAAAAGCCTATAATCATCATATGACTTGCATAAAAATGTTGAACAATAAACATAATAAAAAATAATGTTATGTACATCTTATGTCTATTATATAAATTTTCATGTGTTTTTAATTGACTGTAAACATGTTTATTATTTCTTACACATTACTTACGTATTTCATTAAGCTCTAGCTTATTAACAGCGGTTGTACTGCATGAAAGGGGAATGAGCTAGTAGAGCATTAGACATGAGGGTTGACTACCCTTTTTGTGTGCATACATTTTGAGTGTATATGCAAGTCCAAGTGAAAGCTGTACAAATACTTTTGAGTATGTAAATACTTCTAAAAAGTTTAGTAAAACCATATATTATATTTGAGATGTTTTAAATATGCCTCATGTTATAAAGTAAAAATTATAAAATGCTAGGATGTTCTGAATAAGCCACTTCTTACTCACCTGATTTTGATAGAAGTTATTCAAAATGGGTGTTAGTAAGAAATAAGTATCTCCATATTCTCCTCCTCTATACACTCCATGTTGACTATAAAGGATGTCAAAATGGGGTGTAATAGAATACACCTCCTATCCATATTTATTGGCATGCATCCCTTGGATGACATTTGGGCAACTGAGGATGCCTTGGGCAACTGAGGATGCCTTGGCAGTACATGGCTATATGACATAAATATAGCCCATTATGTTGAAGACAACACTTATTTACTCAATAACTAAGGTAAAAAACATAAAACAATCTCCTATTAAGCTAATGAAAAAAAAAAAACAACACAACCAACACAAAAATAACCCTTATCCCCAATAAAAGAGACTCGAACAACTTCACCTAATAGGAGTTTATGCACTTTTCGATCAACAAGATTTAGGGTTCTTTTGGGATTGTTGAAGTTTTTAATAATAAAGTTATAAAATTATTATAGAAATTTAAAAAATAATAATAATATTTTTTTTCCAAAAAAGTTGAATAATATATTTCTTAGAACTACTACATGTTAACAAATTGGATTATAAAAAGCAGTTAACTATCACATAAATTTTTTAAAAGCAGTAGCCAAGCGAAAAATATAATAATAATTTGGAAAGCAAAACAATGAAGAAACTATCCCAAACAAACTCTTACTTAATTCTCATGATGACCTTAGAGCAAGCCGTTCCATATAACACTTTTGCACTATATTAAACTTTGATTATTTTACATCTCTCGATGTTTTTTCTTTGAAAAGCTTGTAGTTCATGGTAAGGATATTGTACCTATTAGCTACAGGTTCCACTAACTAGAGTATATTCCCTTCTCATAACAACCCATGTGATAGCAGCAGTACTCTAAGCCTATCAGTAGCCTACAGGTGTAATCATTAGCTCTCTATATAACTAAACACTGTAGCTGAAGAACATATATGAAATGAAATATTTTCTACCGAAACCTTCTTCTCTGTTTTCCTCTGGTTAGCTTTCTTGCTTGTAGGTGATGAAGAAGAAGACAGCGAACTTCTTCATGGTATCAGAGCAGGTCTGAGGACACCTTCCCTCGACAGCTGCAACCATGTCGCAGTCTTCTTCTTCACAAACCAATAACCAAACCACCATAAATCTCACCGACCAACCCACCATACCCTCACCACTCAAACTGGTTTTGTCTCACATCAAAACCATCGTCCCGGCTTCTCTAAGCAGCGATAACTACCCTATATGGAAGTTTCAAATCCTTAAGCTCCTGAGAGCAAACGGATTTGACAAACACATCGACATCACCGCTCCTCCGCCGCCTCGTCTACTTCTTCAGGCCGACGGCAGCCAACTACCCAACCCCGCCCACATCCAGTGGAAGTTTGTTGATCAAAATATTGCAGCGGCACTATGCTCAACTATTTCCCCCTCTATACTACCTTACGTTCTCCATCTAGACACCTGTTCCGACATCTGGCATACTCTGGAGCAGCGGCTTCAAGCATCAAATCGATCCAGAGTCCTGCAGTTGAAGAATGAGCTCCACAACATTTCTATGAAGAACCAATCCATGGATCAATATCTAACAACAATTAAATCCCTGGTATACAACATTGCTACAGCGGGCTCATCCATAGATTCTGAAGACATTATTATGTATACACTCAACGGCTTGCCTCCCTCATATCAAGCCTTTAAGATGGCCATTCGCACCAAACGAGGTCCTGTAAGCCTCGACGAACTCTACTCATATCTTCTCACTGAGGAAATTACTCTTGCAGCAGACTCTTCCAAAGTTCCGCCCCCCACTGACGTCAACACAGCCTTATTTACCTCCCGTGGTCGAGGTCGCAGGGGCCGAGGTCGATCACCAAGCTATCAATACACCGGCGGCCGCTCAGCACCATCTTCTCCAACTATATGTCAGATCTGTAACAAACGTGGTCACTCCGCCCCCCAATGTTGGCACAGGATGAATGCGAACTACATTCCAGCACCTCCACAGACAGCAACTAAGGCTCTCGTCGCCGACACTACCCAACCAACGCAGGACTGGTACATTGACTCTGGTGCATCCTCCCACTTTACAAACTCCTCAGACAATCTACAGACACCGGTCGCTTATCAAGGCATGGAAAGCATAACGGTTGTCAATGGACAAAATCTCCAAATAGCGAATTCTGGCTCTGGAATCCTACCCACACCAAACCGTAAGATTCTACTCTCCAAAATCTATCACGTTCCGAACCTAACTCACAATCTCCTCTATGTTTCCAATCTTACTAACGATAATAACGTTTCCGTTTCATTCTCACCATCTGGTTTCTCCATCAAGGATCAGAAGACCAAAGCCACTCTTCTCCGGGGACCCTGTCGCAATGGTCTGTACACCATTAGCAATTCCGTCTCCAATCAACCTCCGTCCGCACTCTCCACCAGCACCTCATCCTCCAAACCGATGGCACAATCGCCTGGGCCACCCAAACAGCAAAATACTCTACACTATATCAGCTCAAAACAAGGATTTACACATTTCTGTATCTAGTTTAGTCTGTCAAGTTTGTAAGGCCTCTAAGAGCCATAAACTAGCATTTCCTCTTTCGTTATCTTCCACTAGCTCTCCTCTAGCTGTTCTTCACCTTGATGTATGGGGACCGGCTCCCACCAGCTCAAATCAAGGTTACAAATATTATCTTCTAATCGTGGATGAGTATTCTCGATTCACCTGGATATATTTATTGCGAGCTAAATCTGAAACCACCAAAATCTTCACTAACTTCAAAATTCTAATCGAAAATTAAGTCCCATTTAAAATTAAATGTCTTCAAACCGATGGGGGAACTGAATTTATAAACAATGAATTCTCCAGCTATCTTCAACAGCATGGCATTCGGCATCAAATATCCTGCCCGTATACACCGGAACAAAATGGCATCGCCGAGCGCAAAAACCGTCACATACTCGAAACCACACGAACCCTTCTCCACACAGCCAAACTACCATATCAATTCTGGCCAGACGCAGCAATCACCGCAGTCCATCTCATTAACAGACTACCCACACCTGTACTAAATCTTCAAACCCCTCTCCTGCGGCTCTACAATCAAAAACCCGACTACACTCACCTAAAAACGTTCGACTGCGCCTGCTACCCCTGGCTTCCACCCTCCAAACGGCACAAACTTGCCCCTCGGGCAGCATCCTGCATATTCCTAGGCTATCATGATGCCTACAAAGGATACAAATGCTTCGATGTCACAACTCAAAAGGTTCTCATCTCTCGTCATGTCACCTTTGACGAAGATACATTCCCAAGCATCTCAGCTCCATCCGCCCCATCATCCACAGCTAATCGGTCCACAAATACAACTCCTCCCTCTCTACTCATCCCAATCTCCATTGCCACAAACCCAACCACATCACCGTTCCCCAACCAATTGATACAAAACTCACCCTCTGTTGTCTCCCACACACAAGCAATCACTCCCACTTCAAATTCCAGTCCTCCGAACTCTCCAACTCCACCTCCAAAACAGCACCACATGATCACGAGGGCTCAAACGGGACACCTGAAAACCAAACAATTACTCAATCTCTTTCACCAACTCAATGCCACCGAAAAATCTATCCAGTCTGATCCCACCTCATTCACAGAATCCTACAAATCGCCTCACTGGCAGGCAGCCATGGCCTCCGAATTTCTGGCACTGCAACAAAAAGGAACGTGGATCCTTGTACCGCCACCTCCCAAACATACCATTCTCGGTTGTCGTTGGACCTACAAAACCAAACATCATTCCAACGGTACCATAGCCAAATACAAGGCAAGACTTGTCGCTCAAGGCCATCGCCAAGAACACGGCTTGGACTACAACGAAACGTTTAGTCCGGTAGCCAAAATGACCACCATCCGTGTTCTACTCACTGTCGCTCTACATCACAAAATGGAAAATCCATCAATTGGATGTGGCCAATGCTTTCCTCCACGGTGATCTTCAAGAAACCGTGTACATGACACAACCAAAGGGCTTCGAAGATACCACTCATCCTCATCATGTCTGTCTTCTCAAGAAGGCAATATACGGTCTCAAACAAGCCCCTCGTCAATGGTTTAACACCTTCTCTCGATACCTTCTTTCTCTTGGGTTTCGTCACAGTCAATCCGATCACTCACTGCTCACCCTCACTCACGGCTCCACTCACATACATCTTCTCATTTACGTTGATAACATCCTCTTAACTGGAAACAATTCTCAGGCTATCTCTCAGTTCATCACTCAAACCAGCCACAAATTCACAATGAAGTACCTTGGACTTGCTCACAATTTTCTCGGTATAAACATACAATCCCACTCCAATTCATACTTCCTCTCCCAAGCCCAATATGCCAAATCAATTCTCAGTCAAGCCGGGCAAGTCTCATGCAAACCAAGTTCAAATCTCAGTTTCACCAAACCTCCGGTTACACCCTTCTCCGATCCGATACTCCACAACCCACTCATTTATAAACAGATCACCGGCTCCCTCCAATACCTTACAATAACCAGGCCAGACATCGCCTATGCGGTGAACGTTCTTTGCCAACATATGCACGATCCGCAACAGCTACACTTTCATCAGCTCCGACATCTGTTGCGCTACATTCAGGCCACGGTGCACTTCAGTCTTGTAATATCAGTTTTTGCTCCAGGTTCGTCCGGGACGAAGTTGGATCGTCCGGGACGATCGGTACAGGTTGTGCAGAAAACCTTGTTTGGCTGATTGGTTCGTCTGGACGAAGTGTGGATCGTCTGGACGAAAATTCTCCCGTGAACCTATCGCCTGGGACGATACGTGATTTTCGTCTGGACGGAATTCTTCTCTTCATGGATCGTCTGGTACGAAGCTCGATCGTCCAGGACGATCAGTCTGGATATATATAGGAATGAGATATTTTGAAGAGAGAGAAAAAGCTGAGGAGAGAGAAAAACGAAGGAAAAAGTGGAAAAGCGGATTTTCGGGCGACGCCGAGCTGTTTTCGTCCGAGGAGACTGTTGAGGAAATTGCTGTGCACGAGGTAAGGCACATTCCGCCTTTCTAAATTTTCAGAACCGTCGTGTTTGGCGGTATTTTCTGTCCGGATTTTGTTTCCGTTAGCGATTTTCGTCCGTATCTTTTGAACGGTTCAGTTTTTACCGCGTAACTTTTTGTATATCGTTGCCGTGCCGGGTGTGCACGTTTTGACTATAGTTTGAAGATTTTTGTCCGGATATTTTTGCTTCGACTGTGTTTTTAGTCGACTGGATTTTTCTGTGAACTTGGAAATTCTCTGTGCGGTAGAATAAATGTTCTGAAATGTTGATATCTATATTCTGTGCGAATTCGGTAAATTTTCTTTGCAGGAATTTTTGTGTAAATTCCGTATACTGCCGTTGTGCTGCCCGATTTTTTTGAGAAATTTCTGAATTGTCCGTATTTCTTCTGAATTGAAATGCTATGTGTATAAGCTACACAAAGGGAGCTATAAGGGGTCTGGATCCTATGAGATTCAGTTAGTGAAACGGGAAATCTGAAATGAGCTCAATCTGAAATCTGATATCTGTTCTGTTCCGGATCCGATGAATTCTGTTTTGGTGCTATAAGCACATCTGTTTTGGTGCCGTGAGCACAAAGGGAGACATAAGGGGCCTGGATCCTATGAGATTCAGTCAGTGTCTGGGAAGGGAAGCATAAGGGGCCGGAATCCGTAGAGATTCCGTCAGTGTCAGGGCATTTAGCTATATGTATCTGTACTATTTTCTGTATCTGTTCTGTTCTGTACGAAATTGTGATTATGATATGATATGATCCGTACGATTCTGATTTCTGTTTCTGACTCTGTTGATTTGTTCTGTTCTGATACGATCTGTACGACTCTGATGTGATTTGATATCTGTCCGTAAGTTTTGATTTCCGATTTTGTTCCGACTTCTGATCTGATTTCTGTCTGATAAATTTGGTTTTGTTTTCTGAGGATTTTGATTGGAGGTTTGTTGCTTTGCTGAGCTGTTGAGCTCACCCTTGCTTTCTGGTGGTTTTCAGGTTCTGGGAAGGGCAAGGAAGTCCAGGATTAGATTTCAGAGTCTGATCAGATTAGGTACTTTTGTACTTTTGATTTTTGTACAGTCATGGCTTTCCTGTTCTGTCTTTCTTTCCGTTGAAAGCCTTGTACTGTTCTGTAGATGATTATTTTGAGGAAATGAATTCAGATAGATGTTTTGTTCCGCTGCATTTGATGTTTTTAGTAGCTCTGTTGTTCTGTGTGATTCTGTTGAGTTAAGAATTTGGAAGATCAGTTCAGTAACCTAATCCAAAGCCAGATCCTGGTTAGCTATTTTCTATCCTCCGTCGCGATCCGGCGCGGGCGGGATCCGTCCCCGTCGGGTCGGGTCGTGACAAGCTTTTTGGTATCAGAGCACTGGTTTTGGAAACAGGTTGGATTGTAAAACAGAGCTCTAGGAAGTGATCAGTGAGTCTGTCTGGGAGGTAGTTTTGGGTCGTTTGGCTTTTTATTGTGTTATTTTGTGTTGTTTTGTGATAGTTTTCCGGATTTTCTGGATTTTTCTGTATGGATCAGCCAGACCCAGACATGACAGACGGTCAGAGTGACGATCAGGCAGCACCAGTGGGGAGTACAGCCCCAGTGGTCGGTGCTGATACGCTTTCTCAGTTTGCTTCACTTGTTGCTCAGATGATGAGCGAGACTCAGAGCAGAGCTTCGACTGTTAGATCTGAGGACATTGATCGACACCTGCAGTTATTTCTGAGATTGAAACCTCCGAGGTTTGAGGGCGCTGTTGAGCCCAGAGCAGCCGAGGAGTGGCTGAGGAGATTGGAGAAGACTTTTGACGGGATGCAGTGTCCTGCAGACAGGAAAGTTCCGTTAGCTGTTTTTCTGTTGGACGGAGAGGCTGAGCACTGGTGGGATGGCCAGCAAGCAGCCAGATTTCAGGGCAGATTGAACTCCTTGATCACTCGGGAGGAGTTCACTGAAGTATTTCGGGACTGGTTTGTTCCCCCTTCTGCACGACAGCAGATGCAGGAGAGTTTTCTGAGACTTGTTCAGGGGAGCAAGACGGTGATGCAGTACGAGGCTGAGTTTACTGCATTAGCCAGGTACGCTCCGCAGCTGGTTAGCACGTCTGCTGAGAGGTGCTACAGATTTCTGAGAGGCTTACGAGACACTTTGAGGCAGCCTCTGATACCGTTCCGGATTACTGATTTCTCTGAGCTTGTGGAGCGAGCTCGTCTGATTGAGAATGACATGACGGCTACTCAGCAGCGGTGGACTGCGAGTAGGAAGAGGTTTGGAGGAGAGACATCTGGCAGTGGTTCCTCTGGGAAGAGGAGATTTGTTCCTGGATCTGGAGATTCCAGGAAGAGCGGAGGATCGTCTGGTACTGCTACCAGTACGACTAGTTCTGGATCAGTCAGTTCGGCACCTGTGTGCCAGAACTGTGGACGACGACACTTTGGCCAGTGCTACAGGATGGCTGGTCTGTGCTTTCGATGTGGTCAGTCAGGACATCGGATTGCAGAATGTCCACAGATGGGATATGAGCAGCGATCTGAGGGCTTTGTCAGACCTGTTGGTTCAGCAGCAGGAAGACCGAGGACTGTTCCTCCACGCCCTGAGGGATTTGCTGGTAGAGGTGGTGGTTCTAGTTCTGCACCACGGAGACCGCCTACGATTCAGAGGGAGCAGAGTAGTTCTGTTGCTTCAGCTCCTGTTCCAGTTCAGCCACGAGTTTACAGTCTGAGTCAGCAGGAGGCTCGTGATGCTCCGGATGTTGTGACAGGTACGGTTTACATTTCTGATCAGCCCTGTCGTGTTTTGTTTGACTCTGGAGCGAGTCATTCTTTTTTGTCCGAGCATTGTTTTGAGATTTTACATTTGGATTCGATGGTTTTACCGGTTTCTTTGTCTGTGATTTTACCGGCTGGGAATCCATTGATTGCTCAACAGTTTTGTTTGTGTGAAATCGAGATTTCTGGCAAGAAGTGGAAATCGAGTTTGATTCGATTGCCGATTTCTTCGTATGATGTGATTCTGGGCATGGATTGGCTGAGTCAGTATGAGGCCCAGATAGACTGTCTGAAGAAGCAAGTGAGTTTGCTTGTGGCTGGAGAGAGAGTTGTATTTCAGGGATTACGAGGTGTTCTCTCCAGTCTGGTTTCTGCGTTGGAGGTGAGCAGAATGTGGAAGAAAGGATGCCCAGTATTTTTGGCTTCGGTGCGGGATCTGAACCTGGAGGTTGGTTCTGTTTCTGAGATCCCCGTGGTACGGGAGTTTGCTGATGTTTTTCCTGAGGAGTTGGTTGGTTTACCTCCGGATAGAGATGTGGAGTTCTCTATCGATGTTTTTCCGGGTACCGCTCCGATATCGAAAGCTCCGTACAGGATGGCACCGAAAGAACTTTCTGAGTTGAAAGTTCAGCTTCAGGAGTTGGTTGACAGAGGTTTTGTACGTCCTAGTGTTTCGCCCTGGGGAGCACCTGTATTATTTGTGAAGAAGAAGGACGGTACACTCCGTATGTGTATTGATTACAGAGATTTGAACAAGGTCACGATCAAGAACAAGTATCCTTTGCCTCGGATAGACGACTTGTTTGATCAACTTTCCGGATCTTCGGTATTTTCGAAGATTGATTTGAGATCCGGATATTATCAGGTGAAGGTGAAGGAAACTGATGTGGTGAAGACTGCTTTCAGTACTCGGTACGGGCACTACGAGTTTTTGGTTATGCCTTTTGGGGTAACCAATGCGCCTGCGATTTTTATGGATCTGATGAACCGAGTATTCAGGGAGTATTTGGATCAGTTTGTGATCGTCTTCATTGACGATATTCTGGTATATTCTGCATCTGAGGATGAGCATGCCAGACATTTGAGGATTGTGTTGGAGTCTTTGAGGAGGCATCAGCTGTATGCCAAGTTCTCTAAGTGTGAATTCTGGCTGAAGAGCATTTCATTTTTGGGGCACGTGGTTAGCGGAGAAGGCATTTCTGTAGATCCCCAGAAGATTCAGGCTGTTGCTGATTGGCCAAGGCCGACTACGGTATTTGAGGTACGTAGTTTCTTGGGCATGGCCGGGTATTATAGGAAATTTGTGAAAGGATTTTCACAGATTTCGACTCCTCTGACGAGACTGACTCAGAAGTCAGTACCTTTTGTTTGGACACCGGAGTGTGAAGCTAGTTTTCAGAGATTGAAGGATTGTCTGACTTCAGCTCCAGTGTTGGCACTTCCGTCAGGTACGGAGGGTTTCCAGGTGTTCAGTGATGCTTCACTGAAAGGATTGGGTTGTGTTCTGATGCAGCATGGTCAGGTAATTGCTTATGCTTCGAGACAGTTGAAACCACATGAGAAGAATTACCCGACGCATGATCTGGAGTTAGCTGCAGTTGTTTTTGCTTTGAAGATTTGGCGTCATTACCTGTATGGCGTCAGATGTGAGATCTTTACTGATCATAAGAGCCTGAAGTATATTTTTACTCAGAAGGATTTGAACCTGAGACAGAGGAGGTGGCTCGAGTTGATCAAGGACTACGATTTGACTATTCAGTATCAGCCTGGGAAGGCGAATGTGGTAGCGGACGCTCTGAGCAGGAAGTCTTCTGGATTCTCAGGTATTCAGCTTACCTGTGATGACTTTCTGATTCGTGATTTGGAGAGATTGCAGTTGGAGGTGGTTTCCTCCAGTGATTTGGATGTGGCTCAGATGAGTATTCAGTCTTCTTTGGAAGCACGGATTCAAGAAGCCCAGAAGTCAGATTTTGGTTATTCGAAGTTGATTGCACAGATTGGATCTGGTAAGACTCCTGAACTTCGAATTTCTGATTCTGGTGTTATTTTCTGTAAGAACAGGTTGTGGGTACCTGTGTCTGGAGATTTGAGGCGGGAGATTCTGAGTGAATCTCATCATTCTGGCTACACTGTTCATCCAGGCAGTGGTAAGATGTACGCTGACATGAAGCTTTTGTTTTGGTGGCCTGGGATGAAGAAAGATGTGGCAGAGTTTGTGTCGAGATGCGAAGCCTGTCAGTTGGTGAAGGCAGAGCATCAGCGACCAGGTGGGCTGTTGCAGTCGTTGCCTATCCCTGAGTGGAAATGGGAGGAGGTAACGATGGATTTTGCGATGGGTTTTCCTCGATCTAGACAAGGTCATGATGCCATTTGGGTGGTTGTAGATCGATTGACGAAGTCAGCCCATTTTCTTCCGATCAGACAGACGGATTCAGTTGATCGCTTGGCACAGATTTATGTGAAGGAAATAGTCAGATTGCACGGTGTGCCTCGTGTGATCGTATCTGATCGAGATGGACGTTTTACTTCCAGACTTTGGAAAGGCATTCAGCAAGGCTTGGGTACGAAACTGCATTTCAGTACAGCTTTTCATCCTCAGACCGACGGACAGTCTGAGAGGACGATTCAGGTACTGGAAGATCTGTTGAGGCTTTGTGTTCTGGACTTTAGCGGAAGCTGGGAAGATCATATTCCGCTGATTGAGTTTGCCTATAACAACAGTTTCCAGTCTAGTATCGGTATGGCACCGTACGAGGCTTTGTATGGCAGGAAGTGTCGTACTCCTTTGACTCTGACGGAGGTCGGAGATAGACAGGCTTTGGGGGCCACTTTCGCTGATGAAACTGCTCAGAAGATCAATTTGATAAGAGAAAGATTGAAAGCCACTCAAGATCGTCAGCAGAAGTATTACAATCAGAAGCACAGATTTGTTGAATTTCAGGTCGGTGACTTTGTGTATGTCAAAGTCAGCCCGATGAAAGGTGTGAGCAGATTTGGTCAGGTGAGCAAGCTTAGTCCAAGGTATGTTGGACCATTTGAGAGGTGAGCAAGCTTAGTCCAAGGTATGTTGGACCATTTGAGATTTCGGAAAGAATTGGAAAAACTGCTTACAAGTTATTGCTTTCTGAATCTATGCCTGATGTGCATAATGTGTTTCACGTATCCACTCTGAGGAAGTGGGTTTCAGACTCTGGGAAGAAGTTGTCTGCTGATGAAGTTGAGATTCAGGAGAATCTGGTGTACAAGGAAGAGCCAGAGCTTATTTTGGCGTACGACGTCCGAAAGTTAAGAAATAAACAGATTCCGATGGTTAAAGTCCAGTGGAAGCACCGGACTGCACGGGAAGCAACTTGGGAGAAGGAGTCTGATATGAGACGGTCGTACCCGTACTTGTTTTGACGGAGGTTGGATTGGATAATGTCGAGGACGACATTTTTTTTAAGTTGGGGAGATTGTAATATCAGTTTTTGCTCCAGGTTCGTCCGGGACGAAGTTGGATCGTCCGGGACGATCGGTACAGGTTGTGCAGAAAACCTTGTATGGCTGATTGGTTCGTCTGGACGAAGTGTGGATCGTCTGGACGAAAATTCTCCCGTGAACCTATCGCCTGGGACGATACGTGATTTTCGTCTGGACGGAATTCTTCTCTTCATGGATCGTCTGGTACGAAGCTCGATCGTCCAGGACGATCAGTCTGGATATATATAGGAATGAGATATTTTGAAGAGAGAGAAAAAGCTGAGGAGAGAGAAAAACGAAGGAAAAAGTGGAAAAGCGGATTTTCGGGCGACGCCGAGCTGTTTTCGTCCGAGGAGACTGTTGAGGAAATTGCTGTGCACGAGGTAAGGCACATTCCGCCTTTCTAAATTTTCAGAACCGTCGTGTTTGGCGGTATTTTCTGTCCGGATTTTGTTTCCGTTAGCGATTTTCGTCCGTATCTTTTGAACGGTTCAGTTTTTACCGCGTAACTTTTTGTATATCGTTGCCGTGCCGGGTGTGCACGTTTTGACTATAGTTTGAAGATTTTTGTCCGGATATTTTTGCTTCGACTGTGTTTTTAGTCGACTGGATTTTTCTGTGAACTTGGAAATTCTCTGTGCGGTAGAATAAATGTTCTGAAATGTTGATATCTATATTCTGTGCGAATTCGGTAAATTTTCTTTGCAGGAATTTTTGTGTAAATTCCGTATACTGCCGTTGTGCTGCCCGATTTTTTTGAGAAATTTCTGAATTGTCCGTATTTCTTCTGAATTGAAATGCTATGTGTATAAGCTACACAAAGGGAGCTATAAGGGGTCTGGATCCTATGAGATTCAGTTAGTGAAACGGGAAATCTGAAATGAGCTCAATCTGAAATCTGATATCTGTTCTGTTCCGGATCCGATGAATTCTGTTTTGGTGCTATAAGCACATCTGTTTTGGTGCCGTGAGCACAAAGGGAGACATAAGGGGCCTGGATCCTATGAGATTCAGTCAGTGTCTGGGAAGGGAGGCATAAGGGGCCGGAATCCGTAGAGATTCCGTCAGTGTCAGGGCATTTAGCTATATGTATCTGTACTATTTTCTGTATCTGTTCTGTTCTGTACGAAATTGTGATTATGATATGATATGATCCGTACGATTCTGATTTCTGTTTCTGACTCTGTTGATTTGTTCTGTTCTGATACGATCTGTACGACTCTGATGTGATTTGATATCTGTCCGTAAGTTTTGATTTCCGATTTTGTTCCGACTTCTGATCTGATTTCTGTCTGATAAATTTGGTTTTGTTTTCTGAGGATTTTGATTGGAGGTTTGTTGCTTTGCTGAGCTGTTGAGCTCACCCTTGCTTTCTGGTGGTTTTCAGGTTCTGGGAAGGGCAAGGAAGTCCAGGATTAGATTTCAGAGTCTGATCAGATTAGGTACTTTTGTACTTTTGATTTTTGTACAGTCATGGCTTTCCTGTTATGTCTTTCTTTCCGTTGAAAGCCTTGTACTGTTCTGTAGATGATTATTTTGAGGAAATGAATTCAGATAGATGTTTTGTTCCGCTGCATTTGATGTTTTTAGTAGCTCTGTTGTTCTGTGTGATTCTGTTGAGTTAAGAATTTGGAAGATCAGTTCAGTAACCTAATCCAAAGCCAGATCCTGGTTAGCTATTTTCTATCCTCCGTCGCGATCCGGCGCGGGCGGGATCCGTCCCCGTCGGGTCGGGTCGTGACAAGTCTTCCCATACTACTGGGACCTCTACATCTCAGCGCCATGACTGACGCTGACTGGGCAAGCGACAATGTCACTCGCAAATCTACATCAGGATACTGCGCATTCCTCGGAGCAACCCTCATCTCCTAGAGCGTCAAGAAACAACAAACGGTTGCTCGCTCCTCCACTGAGGCGGAATACTGTGCCATAGCTTCGGCCACTGCAGATATCCTCTGACTCCAACAACTACTCCGAGATCTTCATTGCTCAATTACCACCCCAACTCCAATCCACTGTGACAATATGTCGGCAATTGCGCTTGCACACAATCCTGTATTTCATGCGCGCACAAAACATATTGAGATTGACCAACACTTCATCCGTGACCACATTCAAGCAAATCGAATTCGACTGATTCCGATGAGCACAGTCGACCAAACGGCGGACATTCTGACCAAGCCTCTCTCTACAAAGAGGTTTCATCTTCTTAGATCCAAAATGACGGTTCAACCTGACCCGTCACTTTGCGGGGAGATATTAGCTACAGGTTCCACTAACTAGAGTATATTCCCTGCTCATAACAACCCATGTGATAGCAGCACTACTCTAAGCCTATCAGTAGCCTACAAGTGTAATCATTAGCTATCTATATAACTAAACACTGTAGCTGAAGAACATATGAAATGAAATATTTTCTACCGAAACCTTCTTCTCTGTTTTCCTCTGGTTAGCTTTCTTGCTTGCAGGTGATGAAGAAGAAGACAGCGAACTTCTTCAGTACCCTAACATATTGAGATGAGTGTAGAAATTATGAACTAAATAACCTTATTATTATTGTGAAGAGCGATATATAAATCTTTCAAAATTAAGAAATATATATCTAACATGATATTAAATTCGATGACTTATATTGATTATCTATGTTCCATGCTCTTAGGTTACCTCTAAATGAAGAGCGATATATTATTTGATGAAGTTCAAATATTTATAAAAATAAATTTAATATATAAATCAGGCTAATATATAATATATAAATTTTTAAATTGTATAAGATATAAAATAATTTATATAAAAACATACATTAAATTATCAAATAAGTATTTAAACTATCATTAAATGAATATTTTAATGAGCCATTGGGGCATCTCCAACCAAACGCCATTCTCACATTTGTGGCTCCCACGAGCGCCCGCTCGAATGACAAATGCAAACATATTTTATAGTTTTATATCGACTGTGAACAGTCACACTCACACTATTCACAAAAACATATTTTTTTACTATAGAAAAATAGAGGTTAGAAATAATATACACAAAATATTATTTTTGTATGTTAGAAATAGAGTTTGAATGAAGATGAATTGCTGTTTAATATGACAGTTATTGTATTTTGAAGCAAAAAAATTTTTTTTTTTTGGATGACGATGCTTTTAGTATGCTAATTCTTAAATAATAAAAGAGTAAATAAATATGTAAATATTTAAAATTTATATATCTATTTTTAAAAATATTGTTCTATTTCTTAAAAAAAAGAATACAATGCAATTTTATAAGAATGAGAGAAGTTTGGGTGATAATATATTATCTTTTATTTATTTAAAATATAATTTATAATTATTATTTTTATTTCGAGAAGAATGTCAGAAAATATTTAATTTAATAATCATTTAACTATTAAAATAAAATTAATAGCTACTGATTTAATTCTATCGGATTTGAGTCGAGAAGTAAAGGCATAAATTCTCCCCTTTGTTAACGACCATTAAGCAGTTACCGCTTGGTCCATCATCAAGCGAGCACAGCAATGGATCCGTCGCACCATCAACAGCAATGGATGCAAGCGCAGCACCATCCGCAAACCTGGGCTGCCGGTCCGACCACATTCGCCGCCTCAGCCGCCGCCACGGCGACAACCACTGCCACCTCCTCTTCCTACCACCAGCCGACGTCTATCGAGGACATCCGAACCCTATGGATTGGCGACCTCCAGTATTGGGTCGACGAGAGTTATCTCCACAGTTGCTTCGCCCACACTGGCGAGGTAGTTGGTTTCTCTCCCTCCCTCTGTCCCGATACATAAGATTTGTGAGTACATGGTTTTCTCCTATGTCAAACGGGTTGACCTAGGGTTCGTCATAGGAAACAGCTGTCCGCAGGGTGATGTTTTAATTCATTGCCTTGCGAGACAACTATGCTAACTTTCGAGACCTTTAATAGCTTCATGCTTCAATGAATGAGTTGATGGGAGCTTCATGTTTAGTATGTCTAAACTTCTTGCTTTATCATGCAGGAAAGATTAGTTGAAGGAGCTTCTAGTCATTATTGATTTGGCTGATGCAAGCCTTCATATAGGAAGAATTAGACTGTATTAATGTCTATGGAGTAATTTCTGAGGAGAATGGCCTATGCTTGATGTGACAATGTTAGAGGATGCCCGAGTAGTATTCAACAAGGACATTGAAATACCAAATTAGAGATTTGAAGGGGTGTTGGGTAGCCTAAAATTGGTTTGCAGGGTAAATGAATTCTCTGGAAAGTAAGTGTTGAAAGATTGGCACGCATTTTATACAGTCCTAAGCTATGACAAAGTTAGTTTGAAAGGTGCTAAGAGAGTGAACAGAAATTCATTCTCAACTCCTAAGACACATGTTTGAGGGTAGAGGGACTATTGTTAGAGAACGGGCTTGATCTTGTTTCTAACAGCTTAGGCTTATTATGATTAAGGTTTTATCAATTTTAAGAGACTATGAGAATGGACATGGCTGACCAGGGGGTGGGACGTGCCTTTCTCAAGGTCACAAACATTGGCTTAAAATTAACCTAGTTACTAGAAAACCCTAGGATTATCTAAAGCTATCTAGGACATGCCACTAATTAGTATAGAGTCTATTATAACCAACTAAGGAGTCATCTAGACTACTTGTACTCGACTAAGCTAAGGTTGAAGTTAAAGGAGTAAGATTCGGCTTGACAAACTTAGGGCCACTGGAAATATCCTATGGTGAAGCTTCTAGTCCGCTTGGAATCCTCTTAGGGGCTCTAAAGGTATGTGGTAGGGTTACAAGAAGGGCTATGAGTATTTAAGATCCTCCACTAGCTAGCTTATGAGCTAAAGGGACTACTGGGTCTATTGTGGTCAGCTGACTTAAGCTATAGGGTAGTTTAGAGTTACTAAAATTAGACTATGGAAGGTATCTAGTCCTCTTAAAATCATCTAAAGAGAAGGCTAGAGCTGTATGGGAAAATCATTGGATAATTCACATATCATATGAGATTGTCCAAGCAAACCATTGGCCAAGGTATAGGGTTTCTTTTTAATGATAGCTTTAGATGATTTCATTAAGGAAGTGCATATGATTGAGATGGTTGAATGGGTCAAAAGGCTTGGATTGGGACAAACCATGATGTTAGCAGTGATAGTTTAGCATGTGGAAGTTTAGAATAAATTGTATGGACTCGAAATGCATTTATTAATGAAAATGTTTAGGATTTGTAGAGCCAGTCTCAAATTAATGGGATGGGGTTGAAAATAAGGGTTAATTTTTTATTCTTGTTCTGAACAGGTTTTAACACTGCAGGTGACACTTTTTGTTGGCAAATCAGCTATAGATTGATCAATTAAAATGAAGCACAATTAGCTTTGAAGTAGGGGTTAATAAAGGGACATCTTTTGATCTAAATGAAGGCCTATTAAAATTTGGAGAATAACATGGTAAAATTTGAATAGTTTGGTTGGTAAATTTTTAACTTACGTATAGAAGACTAAAGGGAAGCTAAATAATTGGAGATGAAGCGGTTTTGGTACTTGGCTACTTGCCTTTGGAAACATAGGAGATGCTAAGAATTATAACAAACAAATTTAAGGGATACTTAATGAAGTTATAGACATGATATAGGCTTAGAAAATCATGATAATATCATTGAACATTTTGTTTTATTCTAAGAAGATCTATCATAGAGGTTGTTTGTGGTTCAATGATTTGTGGAGAATATTGAGAACGAAGAAGGGACCTTTGGTACTTTTTGGTTAATTACACTAATAGATTCATACCTCCCATGTATTTAAAAAAAAATAATTAAATTTCTCATTTTAAATCTCTTAGTTAATAGATGGTGCTTGCATTTAATGTGCTATCTAACAGTAAGGTAGGCGTGCATAATTTTAGAAAATGGATTGGGGTTAACATGTAATATAATATCTAATAATAGAGGTGAAAAGTGTAATTTCAAAAAAACACAGGGTGTTATATATATGTATATACAAACTTGAATGGGTATAATTAAGTGGCATTAGAATTGATTAGTGAGCATTAAGGAGAAATAAAGTGTGTTTAAGTTATTAAATTTTGAATTTGGAGAAGTAACTTGCATTATGTGTTATTATGTGAATAATGAATTTGCTATTATAATTGAATTACATCAATGATTAAAAGTTTATATCTATTTGGCTATTTGTGCCGGTTATGGTGATGCTCATTCATCCTCATCTTCTACATTGTGACACCTTTTGAAGTCAATTTTGTGAATCCGCTTTTTTCATTCATTCTAATTGATTGCTATGAAGGTGTTGACTTTAATCTATGCAATTATTTTTGCATAATTTTTAGCCTTATTACATTTGTTTTATCTCTTTTATATCACCATCTTTCATATTATTTCTCTGTCCATTTAATATTGCATTGTCTACCCTTCATTTTACTTTGAAACTGCTTAAAATATTTCCTAATACCTTATCTTCAATAGATGATAGTTTCGCCTCTTCCATTTAATATTGCATTATGAAATCACTTATTATTTTATGATTTCTAATTTTATTCCACATTCATCTCATCATTATCATTTCTAACACTGTTTTTTTTTTGAAACAGTCAAACTTATCGTCAATGATTTTTTATGATCTAACACTCATATTCATATAACATAGCCCACATTTTTTTACTCTTTTAAAAACTTAACCTTTTAAGCTTGTAAGATATTATTTTATCATTTTATGATCCAACGCTCAAATTAATATAACTAGCTTGTTATATTGCTATTTCATAAAATTTTCCTTCAAGTCTGCTAAATATTTTTTTGCCTATATCTATTTCCTACTTCCTTTTCTTCATTAGGTATTGCTTTCATTGTTCTAGGAAAAAGCACTTCTCATTCTATCATATGTAGTTTTCACCTCTTCCATTTCAACATTCTAATTTCTAGTACACTAAAGTTGTTTATCAATGATTGGTCCAACACTAAAATTCATATATCCTTGCATGTTAATTACTGTTTCATAAAATTTGTCATTAAGTTTCCAAGTTCTTTGTCATATAGTGATCCCGAGATAATACGGGGTATATTGTTGTATTCTATTTATTGATGACATAATTGTGTTAGTTGAGTTCTATTTTGAAGAAAGTTAAAACAGTAAATATTGATGAAACTTTTAGAAGGCAATGAGCTTATGTTAGTATAACAAATATAAGGTACCTGATAGGCAATTTTAATTGATTTTAAATTGACCATTGTTGAATATTATTAGAAAACTAGGCAGTGTTATAAGTTAACGTAGATATATAAAATTAGGATTTGATTTCAAATTTTAAGCTACATTGTTAGAATGTAGAAATTTTTTTAGGGGCATCTCATTCTTGGAAAATATCATGGAGCTTTAAAGGTAAATTTTATGAAATTGCACCTTGATCGTTTATTTTATGGAGGCCGATATCAATCAACAAAGAATTCATTAACAAGCAAGTATTAATGACTGTAAAATGGATAATTATCAATTAGTATTGATGGAAAATCATATGGTATCTATATGTGATAATTTCTCTAGTATTTTGTTTATACACAAAAGAATGATAATATAAATTAGGAGATATTTTAAAGTTATCGTTGTGTGGCTAGCATGGAGAAGTGATTCATGATTAATATATAATTTGTGAGTATGATGGAGTTTTTTTAGTTACATTTCATAAATTGGAATGTTATCATTTATATTACATGGTAATAGTTGGAAAATTAAAAAATAGAATGACAATTAATTTAAATGTGAAAAAATGGGAATGTGGAGATTAATAAATGATAAAATTGGGAATCATAATTGGAGGAATGAACAAGTTTGAGAGATTTCATCAATTGAAAATAAAGTAATGAAAACTGAAAAATATACGTTGTAGTCTGGGAATGTAAAGTTGAGGGTAGAAGTCAGAAGATGTATCAATGATATGGGAAGATAGGATCATAGAATCAATGTGAAAGCATATAGGAAGGAAAATGAGTAGAAGAAAATAGCTTGATTATAAGATGTGCTGAACGTCTTGCACTAGATAGAGTTGGTTAATACCTAATGTATTACATAGAAAGAGCGAATTAAGATAGAGGATTCATAAATCCGAACCTAAGTAGTTTTGACAAGCCAATGAGTAGTAAAGTGTTCTTGGTACATCTTTGTTCCAGCTTATTTTCTGTTTTCTATAAATGTTTCGTCAGTTTTAAGAAAATAGAAAATTAGCCTTGAACAAGAACTTGCCAATAATGCTTTATTTGATGAATCAATTCTATGTATTCTTTTTGAGATCAAGCTAATGATCATGGTGCTTAGTTTGAAGTACTCTTTGCATATTATAGTCACATTTTGCCCTAGCATCCGGTTTTGTTAAAATGGGATAGGTCATTCCTATATATCTGTGTACCATGTCGTGCTTGTTTATTATAATCAACTAGTTTTTAATTTCTATAATATTTTTTCTATTATCATTTTAAATTTTAGAACACAAGTGGAGTTCCATGATCTTCCTTGATTTTGCTTATTGCTCAATGCACCAGACGTCTTTTTCAGTTTTTCTACTTCATATTTTTTGAATTAGTTGTTTTTTTTGCTATAGTTGTTTGAAATTCTTCTGATATCTTAGTGACTGCCTAACTTAATTGATTTTGCTTATTTGAAATTCAAATTACATGTTCTTCCAATCTTTTAATTATAGCTTTAATGTATAATGATTTTCTTTGTTGCAGGTTCTGTCTATTAAGGTCATCCGCAACAAGATAACTGGACTTCCAGAAGGTTATGGATTTGTAGAGTTCGTTTCTCATGCAGCAGCTGAGAGAATATTGCAGACATACAATGGTTTGCAGATGCCTGGAACAGAGCAGACTTTTAGGCTTAATTGGGCTTCTTTTGGCATTGGTGAAAAGCGGGGAGAAGGGCCTGACCATTCCATTTTTGTTGGTGATTTGGCACCAGATGTCACCGATTACTTGCTGCAAGAAACATTCCGTTCTCAGTATCCATCAGTTAGAGGCGCCAAAGTGGTAACAGATCCTAATACTGGTCGCTCAAAGGGTTATGGTTTTGTTAAATTTGCTGATGAGATAGAAAGGAATCGAGCAATGACTGAAATGAATGGAGTTTATTGCTCAACCAGGCCAATGCGCATTAGTGCAGCCACTCCAAAAAAGACTACTGGGATTCAGCCAACATATACAACTGTTAAAGGTGGGATTTTGGGTCCTTCAGCTCTGAGTGTTATTTTTATGCACATTTAAAACTAGGCTCTTTGCTTTTGCAGCTGCATATCCAACGCCAGTTTATGTTGCACCACAGTTGCCCCCAGTTTTGCCAGACAGTGACATCACAAATACAACTGTAATTTTTTTATTCTGTAACTCATTCAACAGCACCTTGTTCTTACCGTGTTTTCCCTGCAGATATTTGTTGGTGGATTGGATCCTAATGTTGCAGAAGAAGAACTAAGGCAGATATTTGCACAATTTGGTGAGCTTGTCTATGTTAAAATCCCAGGAGGAAAAGGGTGTGGCTTTGTACAATATGCTGCAAGGTATGTTTAGAAATTTATATTTCTTTCACTTTATTTGTAAGTTTTTAGCCCTTGATTTGTACCATTTTACAGTCAGCCCTGATCTTTGATAATTAGCTTTTATTTGGTCTGACCTTCTGAGTTATCGTTTGCTGTGAGGCTTAAAGTGTACATTCCCGGTATAATTTTATGTTTATTTTGCTCGTCAGGGTTTCTGCTGAAGATGCCATTCAGAGGGTGCATGGAACCATGATTGGTCAACAAATTGTCAGGCTCTCGTGGGGTAGAAGCCCAACAAGTAAGCAGGTATATTATGACATAGTCTGTGATTCTTTGTTGTTTTGCAGGTCTCTCTCTCTCTCTCTCTCATGTTTATTTAGACACAGGCACAACAGCATGACTCAGATTTTTTAGATCTACTGATTGTGAGTTGATTGAAGCTCAGGTTGGCTGAGCTTAATCTAACTATTGCTAGCCAAGAGTTTTTTTTTTCTAAGTTAGCACTCATGAGGGTAGGTCGGTTCAGAGTTAGGGTTACCTAATTCAGCTGATATTATATATAGTATAAATGAATGCAAAGGAATTTGGGATTCATAGATTACAAGCTGCCAAATAATTCAACCGCTTATTTCCTTTTAATGTAAACATGCAATGCTAGACTTTAAGCCCAATCGATAAGAAAATGAATGAAAAAAGTTGAGAAATTAAGCAAAAATTTAGGCTTTGTTTGGAATAGCTTTTCGACTACTTTTGTGGTAAGAAATGTGGTTGGTAAAAAATAATGTGTGTTTGGAAGATAGCTTTTTTATCATTAATTCAAACTTTGTTTTTTAAAAAGTTTTTGAAAAATCATTTATGAAATTGTGGCTGTGAAAACTTAAGCTGCCCCAAACAAAGCCTTAGAACCACATTAAATCAGCGAACAATTGTAATTCAATTTTCACAAATTGAATTTCTTGTAATGCAAAATTAGGTATGATTCAAATGAGTGCGATAAGAACTTGAACGTTTTGAATAAGAGCAATAAGAATTAAAAATGTTAGCCAATAAACGATAATAGAAAGCGAGAGAGAGGTGGCTCCGCTTAGGCCAAATCACATGCTAAAAGCTGAGATCACCAAAACAATTATAATTTCAACCGATGCAAATTAAGTAGATTTTCAATAGCATCCCTAGGTTAATAATGAGTTTAGTAAGCATAGAAAATCAAAACTCAACCCCTATGTTTACTAAGTCTTGACAAATAGCTTTGCATGATTCATTGTGTTTAATTCACCACCTACAAGAGAAGAGGGTTAGGAGAAAACTGAATAGGAGGAAAAGTTCACCCTCATCGTGGGACAGTGGTGACTTGCCACTGAACGGTGGAAAACTGCTCTTCGATGGTTTTAGACAAGGTGAAGATAATACGATCCAAGTACTCGGCGGAATGGTCTATTTCCGGATTGACGTCGAAGAAAGTCGACCTGAGGATGTCGACGAATTCTTGCTCGTTGTAGACGAAGCCAGAGTCAAGATTGGGATCGGCCATGCATCGAATTCGTAGGGTTGAAGTGTTGTAGGCGATGTCCTTGGCTTCCCTTAAAGATTCCAATTGAGAGAAGAAGTTTCTCTCAAGGATTCAAGTGGAGAAGGGTGAGAGGTGGCCGGCCAAAGATGGGAGCTTGGGGAAGAAATAAGTTCAGATTTTGGAGAGGAAGGATGGAGGGAAATTTGAGAATATGTTTTCCTAATTAATTTTTAAGTTTGGAAAGAATTAAAAGGGGCAAGGGGTGAGAGGGAGGGGCTGGTAAGAGAGAGGGAGGGGTTTTAAAATCTTCCCAAAGAGAGAAGTTTACAATTTGGAAAGAAATCAAGTGGGGATTAAAAGGAGGGCCTGTGACATAGAGAGAGAGGGGGCCGACAGTTTCAATAGGGAAGAGGGAATTAGGGAAAGGTAGTTAAGGGTTGCTTGTTTTGGACTTGGATATTTGGAAAGGTTTAATTAAATCCAATTGAATTTAAATTCAAATAGGATTTAATTTTAGAAACTTTCCAAAAATAGAATTTCGTAATTTAGAAAAAAATTCAAATTCAAATTAGATTTGAATATGAATTAAATAGGTTGCCTAACTTAGAAAGACTAAATTGGAAAGGTTTGATTACATGCTTTGATGGGGAAATTCCAAGGCCGGTGGCTAGGGTGGGTTGGCTGCCGGTTTGGGTGAGGGGAGATGGGTCGGGTGGGGGTTGGAGAGTTTGGGGTGCTAACCAAAGGACAAGGGATGGTGGGCTTGTGGTTGGCCGGCGATGGGAGGTTTGTGGAGGTGGCCAGCGGCTTAGGATTGTAGGTGGGCCGCAGGGATGGAGGGGAAGGGAGGAAGAAAGTGGAAAAAAAGAAATAAGATGAAAATAGCTACGAACCTGGACTCTTCCAAGGTTGATGGCTGATCCGCTTCCCTTTCCAAGGGATTTCTCTCCAAAACTTCTCAAGCTCTCATAAGAACTCAATATGTAGAAATTTGATTATAATTCATTCATTAACTTCAAAAGAAACTTAAGGAGGCTATATATAGCCTCATACAATGAACGGAAAAATAAAAAAAAGACGACATAACCCTTAGGGCTTATAAATGATGAACCCTTAAGTAAGGGTAAAAAAGGAAAATCCAACTAAATAAATACATAAAGAAAATAAATAAACAAATACATGTGAGGGCTCAAAAATAGATCGGCATGATCGTGGCCGTAGATCGTCGGCCACGTCTCTAATATTTTTTTCATGATCTGATGTCCCCATCATCTTGTGTGCCAAGATTAAGCCAAATCAAGATCGGTCGTGTTTCAGGTTGACCCGTTTAACAAACGTGTCGGGTTCAGGTTCTAATTCCTATTTAAAGTACGTCTTTACTATTGTAAAACTCTATCTTGCTGCCAAATCAAGAATAACCTCTTCATCATTGTACTATTCATTATTTCATATCTACCATGAATTTTCTCGTAATCCATGCTTTTGAGATCTAAATGTATATTTAATTTACCACTAATACGCTTGTTGCCATGATCTATTTAAATATTTATTTTGTCACTGATAATCACGCGTATTAAAGTATATAGAACAAATTTATCATTTTCTTCTTAAAATTAATTTAAAGATTATTTTTTAAACCCATCTTCCGGAGTGTAACACTAACCATATTGATATTAATTTACCATCGTGGAAGAAAAAAAGAAATCCAAAAAGCAATACATGATTAAGCATTTCATATTGTTTGTCCTGTCCTTCTATAACTATTTTGGCGTGAATTGAAGTTTAATGCAAGTTAGTTTGAGTTGTTCATGAGGTCCGTTAGAAGTAATTGTATTAAAAAAAAGTGCTATGGCATCTGATTGGAGTGGCTTAGATTTTTGCCTTAGCATTTTCCCTTTCATTTTCTCTTTTGCAGGATTCAACCGGTGCCTGGATCCCACAAGCAGACCCTACACAATGGGCAAATGCATACTATGGCTATGGCTACGATGCATATGCTTATGGGGCAGCTCAAGATCCATCCGCATATGCATATGGTGCTTATGGAGGATATGGACAATATCCTCAACAGGTAATACCTATGTAGCATGACATTTATTTAGAATATATTATGTTAGATTTGTCACCTAGATAGTTTGGTTGTATAAAGAAACATTGTTTTAGTAAGATAGACTTCGTTTTTTGATAGTTTAGATTGAGGTGATCTATATGCTACTTATTTATTACATTTATTATTATTATTTTTGAATAGATTTATTACATTTATTAAGGAACTAAATTTACTCACAAACTTTTTTTTCATATTATCTTGCTTATCATCCTAAATTCTAAAATTTTTGTTGTAAAATAAATTTTATGATTTGTGGAATTCGCAATCAGACCTAACTTCCAGTAGTTTAGTCCTTTATTTCTATTTCTTCCTCTCCATTGGTAATTGTTTAAGTGAGTTGAGCTCAACTTAATCTACCCTTACTTGGGCTCGAATCTATCAACAGAGACAATTTCATTCAAGCTTGGAATCGGCCCCTTTGTTTTACTTGATTCATTGAGCTCAATAAATAGCTTGGTTGGCCTTTGGAAAAGAAAATGCTACATTAGAACTTGATAAAAAGTGGGGAAAAATTTCTTGGAGGGTGTGGAGGACAATGGCCGTTAGAAATTGAGAACAAAGCATGATCAAAATGACCCTAATTTACAACAGTGATATCTGAAGAGATTTTTACTATTCAAGGAAATCATCTTCATTATCAGAACATCACCTTCATTAATCCAATGATGAAGCATGGGAAGAGTAGAAGACAATAACTATTTATCGTCCCTGTGGTTGTGCAAGCTTTGGAGAGGAAGCTTGTTGGAGAGAGGGAGAATAAGATGATTTGGAATGAATAGTATTAAGGCGTCAGAATTCAATAAAGTGACACTTATGCTCTTTGTTCTACAGTAACTATGGAATAAGTATGAAGTGTTGTAGAATAGAGTGCATTAATGTCGCCGCATCAAATTCTAGCATTGCAGCGCTGCACCCCCCAAAGCCACGATGAGGAAAATGATGCGATGAGGAAAATGATGGGAGAGAAGGGATGGGGGAAGATGAGGATATGGTTTGTAGGAGTTGGAATAAAAAGAGATGGGAAGTAGATGGTGGTGTTGGGAATGGTGGAGTGGGAGGCGACCATGTGAATTTAGGGAATGGACAAGGATTAGGATTATTTATCTTTAATTGCAAATTTAACTCTAATTATATGAATATTTTAATCGTCATCATTCTCATGATTACCTTTATCTTAACTATTTGTGGTCAATTTATAAATCTTCATCGTCCATTTATTCATGTTGAGTGCCATTTGAGATGTTAAATATATTCTTCGTAAATCATTTTGAATAAATTTATCTATATTATCTTAGGTCTACTCCTTTATTATTTTTTGCTATTTATCTTTTACGTGTCTAATTGTGATTTTCTACCATCCATTGTATATTGTTTAAATCATTTAAGTCTATTTTAATTTATCCCTTTGTTTATTTTATATCCATTTTAACATTCTTATTTATGCCATACTCACCTTACGTATGAAAGGTTTTTTACTGCTCAACATTTTGATATATATAACACCATCAAACAATTATAATTTTATTAAATATACCTTCACGTTTTGAAGATATCTTTTTATCAAATAACACTCCCAAGATGCTTAATATATTTTAACCACCTAGCTTTAACTCGAGAAGTTATATCCTCATCAATATTTTCGTTTTACTATATAATATATTTTATTATACCTAAATTTATTATATCTATCCATCACTTCATTTTCTGATAATATTGATTAATAATTATTAATATGACATCGACTAAAATTGTACATTATATTCTCAGTTTTTGATCAAGTAATTCTAAACTCTTCATATCTAAAAAAAAAAAAAATTCTAAACTCTTCATCTTCTACTTTGTTGCTATAACTTTTTACTTATGTTGGAAGATATTTTATTGATTAAAACTGTGCCATCTTTAAAAAGTTAGATCACTTCACTTTGAATATCTTTTATAAACATCTTTATAACCAATATAAAAAGATATATACTTTATATTGATCATTGATATAGTTCTATTTTAATTGATTTGATTACTCTACAACTATTTTTAATACTAGTTAAGGCTCTATCATCTATATATATTTAATAATTTTAACATATCTTTTGAACATGTTTTTTCCTTTATATGCACAAAAATAATTTTCATGTTACTCGATCGTCAAGGTTAGTAAAAATCATATGAAGATTGTTTCTTTGCCTTTTATACTTATCATCAACTAGCTTAATGCAAAAAAAAAGCTTCTATTTTATATTTTCTTGGCATCAAATCAAATTGATACTTTGAAAGTAATGTAATTTTTGTGAATCTATTTTCCGCTAATCTTTAACATAACCATATTGTATAACATATAAGGTTGATCCCTATATAGTTAGCATAATCTTGAACGTCTCTTTTGTACTCGAATATTAATTCCAAAATATTTTTTGTTCAATTATTTGAAAAAAGTTAACTAAAATATTGTATGGTTTCTCATAACCCTCTAAATCTCAATAGTTATCACATTTGGATCTAAAATTATATCTCTTACTTCGCTTTACTTTTTTGGATTAATCTATAATAAACTCATTATTTTGTTCATTATTCCTTTTTATTATTCTCATTTAATAACTTCTTGATGTAGCACTTTGCCTTTCATTTAATAATTTCTTAATATTATCTACTTATGATATTTATTAATTTAGAGAAAGCATATGATAAAGTTCCAAAAAAGGTGCTTTGGAGAGTTCTAGAAAAGCAAGGAGTTAATAGTGCTTATATTAAAGTCATTAAAGATATGTAAATAGGAGTTGTTACCTTGTGTTCAAACATAAGGTAGTTTGACAAAGTATTTTCCTATTTTAGTTGGATTACATTAAGGATTAGCTTTAAAACCGTATCTTTTTTCTTTAATCATGGATGTTCTTATGAGACATTTGTAAGAGGATGTACAGTGGTTTATGCTTTTTGTTGATGATATTCTTCTTGTTGATAAGATTAGAGAGGGAGTTGAAGGAAAACTTAAATTATGGAGGTCAACCTTAGTGTGTAAAAATTTTCGTTTGTGTAAATCTAAAGTCAAATACATAGAGAATAATTTTAGTAATAATAGATCTAGTGGAGGATTATGACTTTGGGCGATCAAGTCATTAAAAAGAGTACATGTTTTAGATATATCAGGTCTATTGTTCAAAGCGATGGTGAAATAGATGGGGATATTATTAGTAAAGTTCAAGTTGGATGGTTTAAGTCGAGGAATACATCGGTATGTTGTGTGATAGAAAAGTACCCTCAAACTTAATGGGAGATTCTATAAGATAGTGGTGAGACCTGCAAAACTTTATGGTGCAGAATGTTGGTTATTAAAATAGAAGCTTAAAATTAAGTTTAGTGTTCTAGAGATAGGATGCTCAAGTTTAGTGTTCTAGAGATCGGATGCTCAGGTGGATGAGTGGCTTTACATTTGAACACATAATGCAAAATGAGTATATATGTGAAAGGTTGGAGCAGCTCCAGTGGTAGATAAGACTAGAGAGTGTCGCCTTAGGTGGTTTTGCCACATAAAATGTCCAACTTTCCATGACCCGGTTAGGCGAGTAGATGTATTAAATGCGACGTATGTTATGAAATGTAGGGGTAGACCTAAAAAGATTGGGTTATAAAGTATAAGAAATGACATTGTTTTATTAGATTTAAATGAGAATTTGACTCTTAATAGGGCACAATGGAGAAAAATGATTTATGTAGTTGACTTGACATAGTGGGATGAATGCTTGATGTTGTTGTTGTACTACTCTTTATAATATAACTAACCTTCTCATAATCATTATAAGGCTTGTTGCATTCAATTTTTATTTGCTCTTTCGAAGCATATTATTTTTCCTTATAACCTTTTGCAAATCACTCTACTACCAAGTCTTCTTATCAATATGTGGAATTTATCTCATCTTTCTTAAAACATTTACAACAATCTTCTTAGGAAACTAGTTATTCCTATCTACATCCATTGTAGCTCAACTGAAGAATTTTAACTTACCTCTCTTAGCAATTTATTTTTGAGGGTTAATAATTTCTCCCCTTTCAGATTTCACCCTCTTATCTTAGGATAATTATTTCTTTTGATTATTTTCTATACTCATAAAACATATATCTATAACTATTACGCTATGTTGCATAATCAAACTCTCTCTTGTTATAATCTTATAATATTTGTAAAAAAGTATTTCATCCTCACAAGTAAAAGGACGTCTATTTGCAATTTGATGGCTCCACTATTACGAGTGATCAAAATTTTTTTTTTATTTCTTACTGTATTTGTTTTTATTGATCTTGACTTTTGAGTATGGATGACTGAATTTGAACACATCATAATTTAAACTTCTGTTTATTCTTTGTGCCTTTTTCTCTACTTTCCTAGTGGTGAATCCATCTAACTGTTGTTAATGAATTCTTATTTTGATTTGATATCATTGAACATACTTATTTTTTTTTTTTTTTCAATTTAGGTTGAAAGCGTATCAGATGTAGCATCCATGACTGCTGCAGTTCCTACCTTGGAACAAAGAGAAGAAACTTACGATCCTTTGGTTATCCCCAGTCCTGACAAGTTAAGCAGCATTCTTTCTCTTATGTCTTGTTTTTTCATAACAAGTAAATGATCAAAATAGCCCATAAATTTATTAGGTGTATTCATTTTGATCTTAGATTTTTTTTCTAGTGTTCAATTTAGTAAATTCAATTCTTCAAATCTTAGCTACTGTGATCCCGCTATTAACTTTCTCATTTTATTGGATGGAAATGAACGTTAGTTTTCTAATCTTGGATTTTTTAATACTCCCTTAAGCTAATGAGAATATTGATCCTAGTTTCCTTATGAAAAGCTTTACTTCGCCAATAAAACTAAATTAGTTTAGATAGACAGTTAATAATAGGACTAGATTAGTTTAGATTTAGTGAGTTGATGGACTATATTGAATACTTGAAAAAAAGTAGGATTAAAATGGATATGCTTAAAAGCTGAGAAATTATTCTGTGCGGAGACCGGACGCAAAACGCCGTTCGGAGTTCAATCAGAATGCGCCACATCAGCTGTACCGAGCCGCGGTAAAATACCGCAGTACGGAGCTGCGGTACCGAACAAGGAGTGACGTGGCGCATTCTGGCTGGTCTACGGACGGCGTTCAGCGTCCGCATAGAATAATTAATCCTAAAAACTGTGGTTATTACTATTTTTGGATATTGTCTAATTGCCAATATGAATCTTTTCAGGTTAAATGCGGGTTACTTCGCTGTTCATGGAAATGTAATACTGGGACGGACCTTATGGTTGAGAAACTCACCACTATCTCAACATGCTTAGCTTTGAACTCTCTCATTCCCCTCTATTCCTTATTAGAGCTTGACATTTTGTGGCTGAGATAGTTCTAAATGCTGATTAACTTACCGTTCATATAAATGTCCTGTGAAAGTTAACGTTCCAGAAACTGACAACGAGCTCGACATGCTTATATAGCATTGATTCCTCAATTGTATTTCTTGTTAGATCTTGACATTTGTGTGGGTTGAATTTAGTAAAGAATTGTCAATGCCAATCTCTGAACTTAGCTATGAACTTCCATTTGTATTTGTTATTCGAACTTGGCATTTGTGTAGGTTGAGGGTGGTACAGAATACTCAGATAGATCGTGAACAGTGTTGTTGAAACCGTAGGCCTTACATGTAATTATACCTTTTTATTTGTTGATTTAGGCTTCGTTTGGGACGGCTTTCTTATTGCTTTTTAAGGTTTCGTTTGAGATGACTTTCTTATTACTTCTTAAAACAACTTTTTATTATAAAAATTAAAAATTTTGTAATAGAAAGTTGCTTTAAAAAGCATTAAAAAAAGTTGTCCCGAATGATGCATAAAGCAGCTTTTTGTGTAAAAATATCTTGAACGGAAAATTTTGTTCTAAAAAGTTGCTTTTGAAAGCATTAAGACATCTGTCCCAAATGAAGTCTTAGGCTTCGTTTGGGACGGCTTTTTTACTGCTTTCTAAAACGGAGTTTTAATACAAAAATAAAAAAAATTGTACTAAAATTCCGTTTTAAAAAGCAATAAAAAAGCCGTCCCAAACGAAGCCTTAATTTCTTATTTGATTTCTGGAGATTCATTCTAATTATTGGGGATTAGTCAATTTGATGAACTGTTTTATATTCATTCATGTTAGATTTATTTATGTTTTGGATTGTCAAATAAATTTGAATAAAATTGTCAGCTCAGTATTTGAGGAATCAAATTTATAGGTTGAACAAAACCAACTAAAAGCATATATAGATAGGGGTTTTTGTATGTTACAGTTAGAAAAAAAAATCATGGACCATAATTCCTACACTCAAAATCACCATCCTGAAAGCTAAACTGTCTCAAATAGTTGGTAAGAGGCTATTTGATTTGCTACAATTGAACTACAGAGCAAAATAAAATTTAGTATAAACTGAATGAACTGTACTTGAAATATTTAGAGTTGTTTGGACCGGTGCAAAATAAATGTATCTGATTATTTCTGTGTTCGGTTTAAAGTAAAATCAGTGTAATGTAAAGAGTAATGATGGTGGTGATGGACAGTGATGGTGCAGTAGTCAACAGAGGCCGGTGTTCCATGGTGGCAGTGACTGTACTGTGGCGGCCGGCGAGTGATAGTTGGTTGTGATAGTAGGGAAGTCTAGTAGTGCATTTGGAATTTGTCCAACATAGAGTGAGTTTTGAATTCATTTAAAAAAAAAAAAAGCTATAGAGTGAGACAGGAATTTATCAAGATTTTACTGCATATTCTTTGGCTTCAAACTAAATACCAATGTTTTCAAAACCCATATATTTGAAATGCGTCACATAACTTTTTTTTTTTTTAACAGTTAGATGTATTACTTAAGCGCAGAAGGAAAAAATTGCAAAAAGATAAACTGCTAGAAATATAGAGTGAGTTTTGAATACATAAAAAAGGAACTATAGATGGAGTTTGGAATTCATCAAAATTTCTTTCTACATTCATTTGATTTAAACCAAATATCAATATTTTTAAAACACCTATATTTACTCAAATCAAATTTTTTATTAGGTCCGGACACCTGACGTAGCTCTACATCCGAACGCTAATAAAATATCGCCACGTGCTCTTACTCTTTATCGCGCGGCCCGACGACTCGACCTAGAATGGAAACCTGGTGCTATGTTCGTGTATTATTAGATATTGCTCGGTATTGTTAGGTATTGCTTGACAATAACGAGAAATACCGCTCTGTCAAGATCAATACCGAACAATACTGAGCAATACCTAGCAAAATTCGGGTATTGCGCGGTATTGTTCTTGACAGAATAGTATTTCTCGTTACACAGCAATACTCGAGCAAAACCTAGCAATACCCTGATCTGTAAAAATCAGTTAATACATAGCAATATTGGGTTCCGGTCCGGGTCGGGTCGTCGGGTCGCGCGGTAAAGAGTAAGAGCACGTGGCGACATTTTATTGGCGTTCGGACATAGAGCTACGTTAGGTGTTCGTACCTAATAAAAATTCATCAAATAGCCCTAAACAAATAATGATTATAACATCATATGGAAGGTTAGTCGATACCTTCCACCCTCTTGATGGTGATTTAAAGTTCTATGTTGTTAGTCATTTTCAAGTTCTAAGCAAATATGGAGCAAAGGAGAGTGCTCCTCTTATGCCAATAAAATTAGTATAGTGAATATATAGGAAGATTTGTGTAAAGAGTTTTCTTAGAAGTAGATAAAGAGAAAGTTAAGCTATCATTCACATCAATCTTATTAGTCTCCTCTAAAATAAGAATACTACACATAACATCAAATAAGTGAGTTTAGGGGAGACATAGAGATTAAGGCTTCGTTTGGGACAGCTTTTTTAATGCTTTATAAAACGGAGTTTTAATAAAAAAATAAAAAAATTTGTACTAAAACTCTGTTTTAGAAAGCAATAAAAAAGCCGTCCTAAACGAAGCCTAAGTTTTCAAAAAAAATTATTAAAAGCCTAATTTTTTTAAAAAAAATATATTTTCATTACAAAATTTTTTGAAAGTCGATGAAATAACAGCAAAAAAATAATCAAATAAAATTATGATTATTACATACATTTATATAAAAATTAAAATAATGAGAAAGTTATTCTAAATAAATTTTAGTTTATTTTATGTTTTAATAACTCGAGAAAACTCTTTTCCAAATTTATTTCTATAATAATTAATGAGGGAATTACATTTACAATCACAATTAATATTTAATAGTACATATATTTGACTTTTTAATACTTTATTTCTTAGCTCTTCACTAAATTTGAGAGTGCGCGGTTTTATATATTATTATTTTCCGTCCGTACCGAACATGCTCGTGATCATGTAATGATATACGGCGGAGAATATTATTCCGAATCTCGTTGAAATAAATGGAACTAATTAGTATAATTAGCTGAACGATTGATCTCTATTATTGGTGGATGATCAGTGGCGAAAGAGTAATTTCGAGCCCGCGTGATCAGGCTTGGCGGCACCTTCCGCCTCTGGCTTCTTCTTCCCACTTCGCTACTAACTCTCACGTTCTCCTTCTCAAAGATTGTTTTTTTTTTTATCCCATTCAAGATTTATTCTTTCTTTTATCCCATCGATTCCTTTGTTCAAGTTCCGGTTTTCTTTCTAATTGTCATCATCTCTCCTACTCTTCCATGTGCAAGCTCACATTTTGGAAGCGGAAGCAACGATCCAACGGATCCACTGGAATTCGCTGTTTCCCTCTTTTTTTAACAATTTCTTTGATTTAAAGGTTAAACTATGGCAGATTCGTCTCATTATCGCTGAAATTAGGTGAAAGTTCGAATCTTTTTTTATGTGGTTGCTCTCCGGTTGAGATTTTTCTATGTTTCCTGTTTACTGTTGTTGTCATTTATTAAGGGTTTTGAGGAGTTAGGAATGATGTGATTGAGCTCTGTGTCTTTGAGAGTGGATTTCCACCGATAAGCTTCGAGGGAGGATGGTTTCGTTTCAATCCTCAAAATTCTCTTGGTCTTTGGTGGCGATAGTGGGTTCTCTATTGGTGGTGGTCTCGGTGGTGCATTTCTTTCTCACGCCCATTTTTCCTTCTTCGCTGGATTACTTTAGTGCTCGGTTTCCTGTAAGACCTTCGATTGGGGGAGAAAGTCATGAAAGTTTGGACCTGAATATTGATTTCGATGCTCGATTTCCTGAGGATTCTCATGGGGCGGTAACATACCGCGGTGCACCCTGGAAGCCTGAGATTGGGAAATGGCTATCTGGCTGCGATTCTGTCTCCAAGGAAATTGACATTGTTGAGGTACTGATTTTGAAGATTTGGTTGATGTTTTTTCAGATTGAAAGGTATTTGATTATTCAATTTGTCAATTACCTCATCCCAGACTTCAAATCCACTCTAACCCGTTGGGATTCAATGCAGTTTTTCAAAACCATTTTGATTTTGATGGCTTCAATTCTAGCAATCCAAAGTGGATTGGATGGCTGGGATCAGTTACAAAGGATTCGAATCAAGCATATTTTGAATATTATATTATTAAACTAATAGATTTTGTGTGTTGCTTGCGTGGGCAGAGCATAGGTGGCAGGAGTTGCAAGAATGATTGTAGTGGTAGAGGTGTATGCAATAAAGACAGAGGACAATGCAGGTGCTTTCATGGATATTCAGGTCAGAGTTATCTGTAAAGCTTGATATTTAGGAAATACTTATATCTTTTTTACTAAATAAAAAGTGAAAAAAAGTATGGCATTTATCATACTAACTACAAACAAGAAAATTTTATTGCCATTTGCTCCTAAACATATGTAAAATGAGGGCTAGGTAAACTTATGGATTAGTTCAACAATTGTCCACTATTTTTGTTGCTTTGAATCCATGTACTGCTATTTGATGCATCACCAAAAAAATTATTTGATTAAGCATGAATCTTGATCAATAATCTCAATTAGAAAATTTTGGAGTTGATTTCAGGGCCCTCTTAACTTTATTTTCAGCAGAGAAGAATGCATTGATCCCAAGATTATTGAATTTTGACATTAGGATGCTTAATACTCAAAAAATGTTGTAGTAACAAAGGGGATGAACATGAACTGTCGATTGAGTGACTTCTGATTTAATGATCAGGATGTGTATCTCAAAAAATTTATAAATAGGCTATACTTTCACATATATGTGGAGGTGAGGATGAGGCCCAAGAAAGATTTTAGAGGAGAGAATCTAGAGCACTATTCAATTGATATTTGATGCTGTACATAAGATCGATGGTTGCCATTGATAGTTTGAAACTAACCGTAATAAACCCTTCCGCCAATAATGTTGAGGCCTACTATTGCTGATAATGAAGAAGCCCAATAGCAATGTTCACTATCGCCAATAAGGAAGGCAACTGCCATCGACGTCAACGACAACACCCATGCCATCGATGTCAACGACAACACCCATCATTGACATTAATGTTGACGTTTGTCGTTATCAACATTGCTGACACCCGTCATTGACACTAACATCGCATTCGCCATCAACACCAATGTTGATGCCCATTGTCGACATCAATACGAAAACTCATAGTCACCAACAAGGCTGATGCTTGTTGTCGCTAACAAGTTGCTTGCTATTGAAACCAAAGTCGACTTCTACTTTATCCAACAAGGCATATGCCCACCATCAACACTAACCCTGACTCCTGTCATCCCCAACATGGCAAAGACTTATTGTCACAAACAAGTTAGATGCCTGTCATCGATACCAACGTTGGCACCAGCTATTGCTACTAAGATTGATATCCATCTTCTTGGCCGATGGTCTCTCCCCCTGTAAGGACAATGACAGAGCAATTAACCAATGATGTCTTGATGATATTTCTGTTGCCTTAAGGTTGTTCTTACTTTCACTACAAAAATCATCTTCCATAGTTCATGTAAACTATATTATATCAATGTTTTCTCTAATTGTGGGAAGGACATTATTTATAATATATGAGTCACATTACTTTCAACTAGTTGAGTTCTTGTGATTTTTCACTTTTATGAAATTTTCACATAAAAATCTCATGTCTCCTACGAGCCAACTCTCAACTTATTTCTATGTATGGAATTTTTTATAATGATAAAGCAGCAAACCCTCTCTCTCTCCTTGTAATGCCACGAATGTTCTAGCACATATAACTTACTTTTTTTTTTCTTTGGTTTTAGGAAGCTTTTAGGTTGTTATATATGGTGAATTTGAAGTAAAAGCTACCTTTTGTTTAGCATCAGAACTTGAACATTTGGTTTTGAATTACGATAATGTACCTTTTCATCTACAATCTTAGTTTGATCAATGCATTTATATTAATAAAAAAGATAAGCTTTTTTCAAAACATGGAACTCTTTATTTGTACGTTGGAAATGAGAATTAGGACGGGTAATCTTCTCACATTAATGCTTCAAGGTATTACTAGAGTTGTGAGTGTTTTTTTTTTTATGTTCAAGTATTTTTTTTCATGTTCAAATAGCTTTGAAAATTGTACGCTATCAAACAGATATATGTTAGTTTTTTAATTGTGCTAAACATCCAATTTTCAATATTATTCTTTTTCATTATCTTCAAGTTAATTAATTTTATATGGATCTAATAATGTTTCTACGATAACAAATGATCCAATTGATTCAAGCTGAATTTAGCTCTTTAGATTTGATCTCCTCAAAAAAATTTGATACCATTTTTAATCTTCAAAGGTTTATTTTTAATCCAGCATCCACATATGGATCTACCTATCTATCTATCTATCTATGTATATATATATATATATATATATATATATATATTGTGATTATCCTCCATGTAGAGTAAGAAAGACCCAAACATTTTTTCAGAATGACCCATATTAGAATTTGTTCCCTTACCCGTGTTAAAAATGAGAATGGAGTATAAGGATGGTTCGATCCGCAAGAGCAGCAGCCATAATCGAGGAAAGAAAAGAGAGATAGAGGAGAAGAGGGAAATGGGAAGGAAAGAGAAGAAAGTTTGGAGAGGGCCTTGGTGGATCATTGCTCGTCCCATTTTGCTCAAATTTAAACATGTTGCTCCTCTCATCACCATTTACAGCCTGATAATTAATAGTTTAGTGGGAAAACTCTCTATTTACTTAAATCACCAATCCTTAACTTGGGCACCTGCCCAACAAAATTGCATGAAAGCAAGGCTAGTGTCTTTATTATGTAATGACAGAGAGTTCAATCTCACAAATTTCTACTTCTCAAGTTTGAAGAAAAGAATGGAAGATATTTTGCAGGATGATTGCTATAGGGTGTGACTAAAGTTGGAGGGATAGAGCAAAGGAGGCTCAAAACAAGGGTTCATGATAATTAAACTTGAGATTTGAAGTTCAAGGATAGACAAGTAGTCTTTGAGAATTTGAACAGCTTTCAAAAGATATTGAATGATCTATCAATTGACTTTGATGATGAAGTAAAATCCCTTTTATTATCGAGCTCTTTACCAAATAATTGGGAAGCTTTTAGTGGTCACTTAACATCTCCTCTCCCATTGGTGCGCTAACTTTGAGCATGGTGAAAGGCAGTGTGTTGAGTGGCGAGGAAGGAAGGTAGGAGCATCTCATCACATTTAGAAGCACTTGTCATGGAAAAACGGAAAAGGGATTGATGGAGGGTTAAAGAGAGGAATTCTAAATATCATTCAAGTGAAATGACCAACAAGTCCTTTATATGGAGAAGGCCATCTGCCCGTACCTATCACACTGCTAAAAAACAAGTAAGAAAATATCAACTAATCATATTATTTCATTGCATCATTAGGGTATTTATAGAAGTTCAAAGCATAGAACTTGAAGAGACTAAAAGGGGGCTCCTTTATAACATATAAAGTGATGATTTAAATGTATGTCTCTTCTTCTTTATTTCTTTATTTTATTGATTTTTCATCTTCTTTGATTCATGAATTGAAAATGATATTTCACCTTCTCCATGCATTAAATGGACTTTCATGAAGAAGCTATTAAATTCACACCATATCTTTATAGAGAAGCTACTTCAGGTCCACTCAAAATCTTCAACAATTCATTTTCTCATCTTGAAAATATATTTTCTCAATTCTCTGAATTTGAAGTAAGCCTCATAAAAATGAGGCAGTTTAAAGCATAGATACTATTTTCTTTGAAGGTAAAAATATTGAAGACTTAAAGAAAGGAAAGCCATAGTTTATATAAGAAATTTCTATTTACTTGACAGTAAGCTCCTCACTGATGGAAACGGGGAGAGATATGGTAAAGCATTGATGAACAAATGGGCATTGAAGCTTAATCATAATGATAATAGGCTAATAGCTCATAACTGAGATACCTGAGAAGGTTGATTGTGAAGGGATTTAACCCACTGTTGGAAATCAACTTTGATGAAATTCTTACATGTGTTGAAGGTGTTTTCAATTTGATTGATGCTTAGTTTATCAAGGAGCTTGAATTTGGAATTTAGCAGTGTCATATCAAAGCTGACTTACTATATGGTGGCTTGGATGAAGAAATTTATTGGGAGAAATAGGAGGTATTCATTGTTAAAGACGATGAATACCTTGCATGCGAGTAGAGGGAAAACTTGCATGATCTCAAGCTAACTTTAAGATGGTGGTAGGAAGTTTGAATCCTTCATAGTTGATGAAGGGTATAAAAATTTACTTTGGATCATTGTGTATATGTGAAAATATTCCATAATGATTTTTTAATTATCCTTTTGATATATGTTGATGATTTGTTAATTGCTAGACATACCACAAGTGATATTAAGGAACTCAAAAAAAGAGTTCAGCAAGTCCTTTGCTATAAAAAAATTGGGCCCGGCTAGAAATATTCTAGGCATAAGCATACTCTTAGATTGAAAGAGCACAAACCTTAGTTATCTATCTCAAGAGAGCTATATTGAGGAAGTTTTTGAGAGATTCAACATAAGCAAAGCAAAGCTAATATCTTCTCCACTTACAGGTCACTTCAAGTGAAACTTTGAGAAAGTCCTACAAGGGAGAAATAGAAAAAGGAAATGAGCATTATTCTTGATGAACTTATCGTAAGTAGCGATACTTGTTTCCCATTCATTATGGACTGCCATATATCACTTACATGGAGCTCAATTCGAACAATCCTCATTTTTGTCCTGATCCGACTAGAGTTGCTCCAGGTAATAAAAAAAGTTAGTGATATGTCCTACTCAGAGTTCCATTTGCTCATATTGTCTCAACCATAAACTTTACAAAATAAATTACGTCAACCTTCACATTCTACTTTCCTGGTTCTGGCATGGTCAGATCAGGCTTGGACAATTGGTCTTGATTATCTACTCGGCAGGGTTTGGATCATATCCTCCAAAATTTCTGTCTCTATAATAGCATTAGTGGGACAATTCTTGTTGTTAATCTTAATTGTATCAACTTCTTTAAACATTTAGTTTTGTTGGATATCGATCACATATTTACTACTAATCCATGCTATTCTTTTTAATATTAGTAAGGTTATTGGATCAATTTTTGGTTCTTTAATTTTCTTATCATTTACGAGAGATTATGCACAAATATCATATTTGTTATCATTGGAGAGGGGATTTTTCTAACTCACACAAATTGTCTTCTTGTAATTGTCCTCAGCATGTTATCCTCGCATGGTCAACACTTGGCAAGTATTGATGCAAGCTAAAAGCCTCTTGACAATGTTGCCCACATATCACCCCTTGTTTATTCAACCCATCATTTTCTACCACATTCCTAGACAATTGCCGCACATCCTCCCATCAACTCACAATAAGGATCCGTATCTTATCAAGTTGTGGCTATATATTGTATACTTTTATCCAATTTAGGATCTTTGGCATTTGAATTCTTCAAGTATCTTTTACTCTTTATTGCGATACAATCTCCTCTTTGTTTCCTAGTAACTAAGATTATTCCTTGTAAAATCATAATTTATTTGTAAAACTATATTAAGTGGATGGGGAATGAAAACTTAGAATATGAATAGATATACATTTAGATGTATATATTTGTAAAAATTTATGTTTATACTTTCTGAAGTATACACAGGAAGAGTAATAATTACAAGTATGCACAAGAATCTATTAAAAAAAATGTGTTAGAGAATTAAATAGTAATTTAATAAATATATTTAACTTAATAAAATATGAATATAAATAATTGACATTTCTATTTATATTAAAGAGTAAATATTCATAATACATTCATATACACTCATTATTATTATTATTGTATTATTTTTTTTATATACACATTTTCAAGATTTATTTATTATTATTATTATTTATTATTATGTATATGCATTTTTTTTACGATTTATGATTTCTCACTCGTCGTGTCTCATCTGTCCACAAATTTTGCACTTCGATTTGTAAACCGTAACCTTGTAACTCATGTCAATTTTCTATTTCGCTCGTGCAAGCACCTACACAATAATTGCAGTGAATTATGGGTATCTTCGACGTTCCGGACATAATGGTGAAGTCCATTTTGCGAATGGACAAGATTTGGGCAACGTCGCATAATTTATCTAGTGATTGGAGGTTATTTGGGTAATTTTCACTAGTGTCGCCCTTACTAACATTTAGTTTTAAAATTGTCACTCGATTGGATCGTGTACAAATAGCTCCTTTTTGGTAAAATCGATGTCCTAAATGCATCGATGCAATCCATTTTGTAATCTAACAAGGTTTGAATCATTTCATCATGGTCGAGACACTCTAATTATTGTTCTGAGCGATGTCTTGTCTACCAACAATACTCGATCATTGTCTCATTTGCTTGCATTGACCATGCCACATATATGGAGGTCAACAACTCGCTTGCTTTGTTTCCACCCTCGCTCTCCTGTTCTTTTCTTATTTTTAAGGGATCGATAATATTGAACCAATCCAAAATTATTAGATATTACATATCAAGAGTTTGTATAGTGCAAGAAGAATGGGGAAAACCAGGCAAAGAGCTGTTTAATAGTTTTTTGAAACATTCTCCAAAAAAATTGTAAATAACCAAGAGATTGATGCTAGGCCAACCTCTATAGAGACCTAAGGTGATGGAATTGTCACTAGAAATAGGATCTACACATGATATTCTTGGGATCTTCACAAAATTCTCAGGGGATCTTCATGGGATCCTCGTAGGATCTTCACAAGATCCTCATTGGATCTTTGAGATAAGTGGGCAAGCGAAGTCGTCTGCGGGATTATAGTAGCTCGAGCATGCAAAATGCAGAATCAAAGAAGCATGTAATCTATGCTAACGATTGAGGTCTGAGTAGCACTAACAAAAGGTGCGAAAGTAACGAGTGAAGGGTTAAACCTTGGGTCACTAAGGGAGGAGAAGCCCTTTAAGTTATCAAAGAGATTAATGTGGTGGGAATTGGCTTCAATTATGGGATATCTTAATTAAGAATATATGGACGGAGAATTAGGTAAGGCACGGGCTTGGTAGAGTCTCTTGATGTGGAATTTTGTGCCTGGATGGTGAGACTACTCGCACTTGAGTTGCTCGTTGTGGGTTGTGGCTTCTTTGCCTTGATGAAGCTTCTCGTCATTTTTGTAGTTGTAGACATTCCAATTCTTCTATGGAAGGATGTTGATACCTCTGTGCCCTCCCATATCTCATTCACTTTATTCCAAAAGTTGTGGGTCGCAAGGTCAACGAGACTAGGGTGGGCCACACAAGACAAATTATGGTATTTTTATTATATTCACAACAAAGGAAGAGAGTGTAGGATGAAAACAAAAATGTCTTAGAGAATGACTCTGATATCATGATAGAAAATATTGAAGACTGCATGTTTACTTGATTGATTATAATGCTAACTCAAATATGCCTATATAAAAGAGGGAAAGTAGAGCAATGAGGAAAGGGCGATAAATGAGAATATCCTTCATAATATGAATATATTACAATAATTAAGATCATAAATTTCTACGAAATATTAAACATATATAATAATACTAATTTGATAACAAATTAATTCTGAAAGCTTCAACATTTACCACTTACCAACACTATTTTTTTGAATATTAATATAGTTAGCCAAATGTTGGATTAATGTTTTTCGGTTTTTCACCTTTTATTTCTTATCATTGGATATATATATATATATATATATATATATATATATATATATATATATATATATATATATATATATATATATATATATATATATATAGTGTTGATTAGTGGTATATTACTGATATCTTAATTGCCATGATAGGTGAAGGATGTTCTGAGAATCTGCAACTTGATTGCAATCTTCCATCTTCACCGGAGAATCCATATGGTCCATGGCTTGTTTCTACATGTCCTGCTTATTGTGATAAGACTAGAGCGATGTGCTTTTGTGGGGAAGGGACAAAGTATCCATATAGGCCAGTAGCAGAAGCTTGTGGATTTAGATTAAAGTAACAAAAATATTATACATGCTTTGCCCTATTTACAATTTTCTCATATACTGCTACTTATCATATTCTTAATAGTGTGGTATATAAAACTGATTATTCGAAGTGATTATATGCTTCAGCACACCTTCTGAACCTGGGGGCCCCAAGATTGCTGACTGGTCAAAAGATGATTTGGAAAATGTATATACAACTAATGGCAGCAGACTTGGCTGGTGCAATGTAGACCCGGCGGAAGCTTATGCTGATAAGGTGAAATTCAAAGAAGAGTGTGATTGTAAATATGATGGCCGCTGGGGAAGATTCTGCGAAACACCATCAGAATGCAGTTGTATTAATCAATGCTCAGGGAATGGATATTGCCGTGGGGGAGCTTGCCAGGTATTTTGTAAGATTTGAGCTCAAGACATTTGCAGCACAACTTCTAAGAAATTTATCAACTAAGGCTTCGTTTGGGACAGCTTTCTTATTGCTTCTTAAAGCAGCTTTTTAGTTAAAAAATTTAAATTTTTGTACTAAAAAGCTGCTTTAAGAAGCAGGAAAAAAGTAGTCTCAAACGAAGCCTAAATTAGCTCACACCTACTGTTCATTTATTCTCTTATTAGTTCAGTTTGATTGAATTGATGTCCTGCAGTGTGACAGAGGCTGGTATGGGATCGATTGCAGTATTCCATCAGTCTCATCAGCCATAAAGGAGTGGCCTCTGTGGCTAAGACCATCAACAGTTGAGGTACCAGATAAAGCAACTTTAGATAATGACTTTGCGGGTCTTAAAGCTATTGTTAAAAAGAAGAGACCTCTAATATATGTGTATGATCTGCCTCCGGATTTCAATAGTCATCTTCTTGAGGTGAGTTGTTGGATTAAGGTTTCGTTTGGGATGACTTTCTTATTGCTTCTTAAAGCAGCTTTCTAGTACAAAAAAATTAATTTTTATACTAAAAACTTGCTTTAAGAAGCATTAAAGAAAGCCGTCCCAAATGAAGCCTAACTTTACCCTGATTGACAACTGTTGTCCAGTTTTATAGTTGCCGATTTGATTTTTGGCTATTGCAGGGTAGGCATTTCAGATTTGAGTGTGTAAACAGAATATACACAGAAAAGAATAGAACTTTGTGGACTTCCCAGTTGTATGGCTCACAGGTGTTATTTGATGAAGAGTTCAATTTCATTGCAGTACAATTATTGTCATGAATTAGTTCTCCAACTGTTCTCTTATCCTGCATTTTTTAGATGGCACTTTATGAGAGCCTTCTAGCAAGCTCTTATCGAACATTGAATGGTGAAGAAGCAGACTATTTCTTTGTTCCAGTTCTTGACTCATGCATAATCACTCGAGCAGATGATGCCCCTCATATAAGCTTGCGGGTATAAAAATGTACATAGTAATATCTGCTGTTGCTTAGAGCCTGACATCTCTATTAGATATAAGAAACTTTCTTATTCCCCTTGTCTTGAATTTAACTTTAGAAAGATGAAGAAGTTCTGAATAAATTGCTCTTATTTCAGGAACACATGGGTCTGAGAAGTTCCCTGGCGCTGGACTTTTATAAGAAGGCTTATGAATATATAGCTCATCATTATCCATACTGGAACCATACCTCGGGAAGGGATCATATATGGGTATGATATTTAGTATCTTTAAACTTTTCTTTGTTCCCAAATAATTGGGGTAAATCTAATGTGTTAGACTGGTCCAATGGACCGGTCCGACGGGACCGAACCAGCGCGCAAAAAGGCGGAGGAGTTCTACCTCCTATACAAGCCGCGTGAGCCGCAGGTCCACAGGAGCCGTTTTAGGAAGGAATTTTGAGGAAGTTTAGGAGGGAAATTGAATGTCGGGACTGGGACTGTTTAGAGATTTCCTTTTGATTTGTATGCATTAGATCTTTGTTTTCCTAGGGTTAGGGCATCTTGAATTTGGCTGAAATTTGAGATCTCGTAGAGTTAGGTTTTCCTTTGGACTGTAGCGGCGTCTAGAGATTTAGGAAAGATCAATCCTCTTGAATTGAGGATCAACTGTATCTTGCTATTTTCCGTTTCTATTTCATCAAATAATACAAATTATCAACTATTTTTGTGGTTTTGTGTGGATTTTTGTGAAGAAGCTCGCTATTTTCCGAAGATTGATAGGAAATACTTGATATCATCAAGTACTTCCTATCATAATGGTGATGCTGATTTGAAATCTTAAAATTTCTGGACTAGATTTTTTCTTGTTGATTATCTCTTGATTCTAATAATGCTGGTTCAATCAAAGCAGTTTTTTGCATGGGATGAAGGTGCCTGCTATGCTCCCAAAGAAATCTGGAACAGTATGATGTTAGTCCACTGGGGGAACACAAATACAAAACACAACCACTCAACTACAGCTTATTGGGGTGACATCTGGGACAGTATTCCTTCTGCTAGAAGAGGTAACCATCCATGTTTTGATCCAGAGAAGGATCTTGTGCTCCCAGCTTGGAAGAAACCTGAACCTGGTGCAATATGGTTAAAACTGTGGGATAGGTACTGAAATGGAAATTTCAATCTGGATAGCCGTTGGATTGCTGATTTGTTATAGTAAAATATTCAATTGGAACACATGCACAGGCCTCTTAAGAAAAGAACTACACTATTCTACTTCAATGGAAATTTAGGTCCTGCTTATCAAAATGGTCGGCCGGAGGATACGTATGTGTCGAAAAAATTTATAGCTGATGTTTTTGTTATCCTTTTGGTCCTGTACTGATGTGATGAATCTGCTCTTGCTCTTAATTCTATTTCAGGTATAGTATGGGCATTAGGCAGAAGCTAGCTGCAGAGTTTGGTTCTACTCCCAATAAAAAAGGAAAGCTAGGGAGGCAGAATACATCAAATGTTACAGTAACCCCGCTGCGCTCTTCAAATTATTTTGAGGAACTGGCAAGCTCTATTTTCTGTGGAGTCCTTCCTGGAGATGGTTGGAGTGGCCGCATGGAAGATAGCATTCTCCAAGGATGTGTTCCTGTGATAATTCAGGTAATTTTTCTGTGCATCTTGCACCAGTTTCCTTATTATAAGGTTTTTCTATGAGTTTATTATTGTTATTATTATTTTTTATTTCTAAATTAATTCTTTTAATTTTCAATTTAATTTTATAAATATTAAAATAAATGTTCTTACCTTTCCAAGCCACCCGTTGCTCGTCGCTCATCCAATCCTTTTTCCTTGCTTTCACTGTCCCTCTCTCCATCTCCCTTCCTTACTCTTTCTCTCTGTTTCCTTCTTCTTCCTCTTGGTTGTTGCCTTTTCAGTTTCTTTTGTTTATTTGTCGAACTGGATGAAGCGAAACAAAATTATCTCGCGTGAGGAGTCACTGCTTTTCACTCCCGCACGCATTTCGTCACTTATCTATGTGATTCGATCCCATCCGTAGCGAGCGGGCCGGGAGCGCCAGTTTGGCCCGCTCACTACGCTCGCTAGACTTTGCCTCGTTCGCTGTTTTGCCCGGTTCTGCTGGCCTGCTTCAGCGTAAGGGTTGAACCGGACCGGCCTATTCTTACCCTTTAAAATTTTGTTCTACTTCAGCTTTAAGGATCTCTTTGTACAGACTTTCATATGCTTGTTTAAAATTTGCATTGTCACTAGAAATATCCCAATCAGACATTTATTAAAGTGCATGTTCATGCTTTTTTCAAGTCTTAGCCAACTTACTTGCCACAGGATGGGATTTTCTTGCCATATGAGAATATACTAAATTACAGGAGTTTTGCTGTCCGTATAACCGAAGATGAAATTCCAAATTTGGTTAAGATTCTTCAGGTGTAGTAACTTTTTTCCTCTATTTCAGTTGAAAAAACTTTATATTTTTGTTCCATCTTTAATGGCGTGTAATTTTTTGAAAGGGCATCAATGAGACACAAGTGGAATCCATGTTAGCTAACGTACGCCAGATATGGCAGAGATTCCTATACCTTGACTCCATTTTGCTTGAAGCTAACAGACAAAGGAGTTTGTTTTCTGATGAAGAAGATTGGTCAGTCGAATTCTCAAAACTTGGTGAAGATGATGTGTTTGCCACATTCATACAGGTATGATGTGTTTGCCACATTCTATATATGATTACTACACATCTGTTTAGTTATCATTTTTTAGTTATTGTTAGAAATTATTGATGATGAGAAAGTGTTTTTCATAATTAGATATACCAGAATGTGTAGCTATAAAAAAGTTGCCCTTTTTTTAATAGGAAAAAATGTGATCCAGAGCTTTAAAAAACTTAAACTTTTTTTTTTTGCAACTGTTTCTTAGCTAATTTTATGGTTAATTAGAACTAGGGGTGTAAACAAGTTGATTCGAGCTCGAGTCACTCATGGCTTGAGCTTGATTAATTAATCGAGTTTGATCTCGAGCTCAAGCTTTATCCTATGAGTTTGAGCCGGCTCGTTTATTATGAAAGAGAGAAAATAAATGAGCAGGCTCACAAGCTTACAAGTCTAGTCATGGCTAGCTCAAGCATGGCTCTTAGCTTATCGAGCTCAACTCACAAGCCATTTATCGAGCTGAGCTCGAGTCGGCTTGACTCACTTACAACTCTAATTACAACCATCCCAAAAATACTCTCATTGCTGACATGAAGTCTATTCACTGGTGAAATCTTTACTTATTGGCCTACCAACCATCCTACAAGTTATGCACTATTTTCATGTGCCTTTTGTAAACCAATTTTTCTTATCGGTTGTCATGTGCGAATTGATTTCATCTTGTAAAAAGATCCCCAAAGTCTTGATTTTGTGATCATAACTAGGCCAGTACAGAGTGTATAAGATAGTTTGGGCTATTATTCTAACACAATCTTAATGATCAGATTGTATAGGATCTTTTGTTTCATATCCAAAGAAATTATTCTGTTGCAGTATTTATCTGACTGCAGATTTCCAGTTTTTATTTTCTTTATGAATTGCTTTATGGTTCTATGAACAGCTATTGCACTACAAACTGCACAATGATCCTTGGAGGCGACATCTTAATCAAAAGAAAAACTATGGCTTGCCAAAGTCTTGCTTGAGAAGAACCTCTTGAAATACAGCACATGAAAGAGGATCATGCAGAACTCTTTGTTCAGTTTCTGAAGAACTTCTGCAGGAAGCTGTACTGGCTTCAGAATTTTACTAGAAGATGTTAGCTTTCCCAACAATTTTGTTAACGGAATTCAATGAGATGAAGGTATTTCATGCTTATAGAGATAGATTAAAGATGCAGTTTAAGCTGATCCCATATGCAGTATGTGAAGTCAATTGTTCCAGCAATTATTAAATGAACATCATCAATTCTTTCATTTATAGCACATTCTGTAACCTTGTAATGTACAGATGAATTATTAAAAAAAAAATTGTTTTAATGCTTTTGGCTAATGTAAAATAGATTTTTATTAAATCTATACCATGCATGTTTACTTTCATGTTACATAAGTTCTTTTCAAGTTGCATTTAAGTTCAAAAATTAAGGTTTTGTTTGGGATGATTTTCTTACTGCTTTTTAAAATAACTTGTTAGTACAAAAATTTTTAGTCATAAAATTTTTTGTAATAGAAAAATGCTTTAAAAAATAGTAAGAAAATCGTTTTAAATGAAGCCTAAAACTTTTTATAGATTTGTATCTTCTCTTGTAAATCAATATTGTGATTAAGATTAATGTCAAGGATATGCTATTTAACTTAACTAATGAGGTAGATAATCAAGCTTTGAACATTATAGGGGAGCTTCCCAAATACTTTTTTGATTTGTTTTACTAAAATAGTTTTTGTGTTCTTTGTAATGTTGCATCTATTGAAGAATAAAATTTGTATTTTATGCCTAAAAAAATTTAATTATGTAGTCATGTAATATGTGCATGTACTCTTGATATTATTGTTCAAGTTTTCTGAAGTATTTGTTGGCATCAAGATGTATTAGTTTCTAGGAGAAAAAAATGCGAGCCTTTAGCTCAGAGTGAACTTCTTTCTCTAGATAAAATGATATGATTGGTTTCTTGAAATATATTTGTCAAAATATTTGTAGAACTAAACTCTTTCGAGGTATATCTTAATTGAAAACTTTCAAAATTAAACTTGGGGTCATACGAACTTTGATTTTAGCAAACTTATAGTCAAATTGAACGTCTTAGTAAGACGAACCCAATGACACCAAAATCGTTCTAATTTGAGCCCAATGAGCCGATAGCAGGGAGCCGAAGTACATTTGAAATGTTCAAAGCATAAATTGGATGACCAAATGGTATCAAAATATAACATGCTTATAGGTGAATCGAGCGACTCAACGAGACAAATCCAACGAGTCCAACAACACGTAATATTGACATCATTAAGACAATTAAATGTTGAATGCATGCTCTGTGATCAAGATAATTAGTAGGGAGTACTCCAAAATTGTCCTGAATCTTCTTCATATTTACAGGGTATTTCATTCGCAAAAATCTATAAATAGATCATTAGTCTCTACATGAAGGGAAAACATTGCTAAGGCTTAAAGGATTCTCGAGTTGCATGCGAACTTCTAACAACCACTCTTTGATCATCGACGGTCACTAGACCACCGCTTGTTATCTGATTTTCCCAGACATCTACTCGATCGCCAACAGTCGTTGGACCACTGCCCGTCCGTAGATCTCCGCCGGACCTTAGCCTGTCACAGATTATCGTCGAATAGCCTATTGACACTACCGACCATCTCCCGGTCGTCAATAATTGTAAAGACCATTTTTCCTCCCAGGTTCGTCCGGACGAAGTTGGATCGTCCGGGACGATCAGTACAGGTTGTGCAGGAAAACATTTCTGGCTGCATGGTTCGTCTGGACGAAATTTGGATCGTCTGGACGAAAATTTTCCAGAGGGCAAGTCGTAAGGGACGCTATTTAATTTCGTTTGGACGAAATTCGTCCAGAGCCCAAATCGTCCCGGGACGAAGTTGCGAACGTCCGGGACGATCAGTCTGGATATATATAGGAATGAGATTTTTTGGAAGAGAAAGGACGTTCAGGAGAGAGAAAAATGAAGGAAAAGAGAATTTTTGAGCGACTCCGGTCCGTTTTCGTCCGTTGATGTAGTTAAAGAAGTTGACCGACTCGAGGTAAGGCACATTCCGCCTTTTTCAATTTTCAGAAACGTGAATTTTGACGACTTTTCTGTTCCGGATTTTGTTTCCGTTAGCGAATTTCGTGTGTTATTTTCTACTGCTTCAGGTTTTACCGCGTAACTTTTGGTATGTTTCTGAGTTAATAATTGTGCACGTTTTGAGTATTTTCTGGAAGATTTTTACCGGATATTTTGGATTCTGCGGTGTTTTAATTGAACTGCAAATTATCAGGATGTTGAAAAATATTTTGTCAGTACAATGAAAGTCTTACAATATTGTTATGAATGTTCTGTGGTAATTTGGTAAATTTCTGAATATGTGAATTTTGTATAAATTCCGTATACTGCCGTTATGCCGCTGAATTTTCGTACGAATTTTGATTTTTCTGAATTGATTCATTGAATGAATTGAAGTGTTTGTATGCTATCAGAAGGGAGTTATAAGGGGCCAGGATCCTTTGAGATTCTGTCTGTGTCAGAGAAATCTGAAATGAGCTCTGAAATCTGAAAATAAGTTATGTTCCGGAATTCCGAATATCTGTTCTGTTCTGTTCTGGTGCTATAAGCACAAAGGGAGGCATAAGAGGCCAGAATCCGTTGAGATTCTGTCTGTGTCTGGGAAGGGAGGCATAAGGGGCCAGAATCCGTTGAGATTCTATCAGGGTCAGGGAATCTGATATGAATCTGATACGAATGATCTGATATGAATGTGATTTTATCTGATTTCTGTACGATTATGTCTGCTCTGTGACATGAAAGCTTTATAATATCTGTTCTGAACTCTGATTTGAAATGACTTCAGTTTTCTGTATCCGTAAGCTAATTTCTGATTGATCAAGTATCTGTTCTGTCTGTTTTACGATTTCTGTACGGATACTTTTCTAATATATTTTGTGTGAGTTTCTGATGATTTGGATTGGTGAGTGATGTCTTGCTGAGCTGTTAGCTCATTCTTGTTTTCTGCGTGGTTTTCAGGTTCTGGGAAAGGGAAGGAGGTCTTGGACTAGACGTTATGAGTCTGATCTGTGATTAGGTACTTGATACTTTTGATTTTTGTGCAGTCATGACTTTTCTGTTATGTTCTGTTCTTTTTGTCTGAAGCCATGGACTGTATTGTATATGTTTATTTTGAGAAAAGAAAAGATAAATGAACCATTCTGGATTTGGATGTTTATAGTAGCTCTGTGTTTTTCTATCTGTTTAATACTTGAAGAAAGTCTGAATCAAATTTCAAAGCTAGATCCTGGATTTTAGAAAGTTCCGTCGCGGGCCGATGCGAGTGGGATCCGTCCCAGTCGGGTTGGGTCGTGACAATAATAGCCAGACCTTCACCCAGACATTGGCCACAGTTCCTCCAACCCCCATCGCCTGTTGAGTGCAATACCTTCGACCACCATCGCTAACCGATGGACCATCAACCGCCACTTAGCCATCGACCTTCGCCAAATCTCCGCTCAAAGGGTCGACCATGGTCCCACCATGTAATGTGCTCTATATGATGTATATTTGCTACATTGAGTCAAGGCCTTTCCCCAAATGAAGGGCCTCATTTATAATCAACAATAAAGACTAATAAAATCATTTTAACTAGGTCATGTCATGTGGTCTTTTTCATTTTCATAGTTTTTCACGTAAAAATCTTGATGTCTCTTATAACTCATGCACCCCTCGATCTCTCTTATATGTATGTGTACTGACTATTCCTATAAAATTTGAATGCTAAACTCTACATCTTTTTTCCATTGTAAATATTCCAGGACGCAACAGTACTATACCTCTCTATGGAGGGCAATTAGAGCTTGCAAAGTGGGATAATCTGTTCCATCTATACAAGATAAAATTATTTCTTTTAAAAAGGATAGTTAGAGCTTATGAATGAGGAATTGCAAGCTTTTCTCATCTTTATGAAGGTATTTAGATGAAGGAATGAAGATAAGTTACAAATTTTAAATATGAGAGTTACACTTAATCAATATTAAAAGAATTATGGATATTGCAAGAAATATAACATAACTTATCATGAAGAATTATTATGTTGTGTACTAATACACTATAAAAGCAATGAGAAGAAGAGTTATTATGATGCAACCCCCAACTAAGTGTAATTAAGGCATTTTATTTAAGTGAGAATGACATAATTTTTTACATCTAAAAATACAAGGCCAATAATAAACGACCAAAAAGCCCCTCTTATAATGAATTAATTACTCCATAAAAAGTCCAAAATGTCTATATCGTCAATCATCATCAACTGATCACTATTGACGGAACACTATCATTCGACTGTCTCTACTTGAACATCATTATTCGGCCACCATTGCTCGATCTCACTATCACCTCTTATCTCCATCACGCAACCGTTTTTGCTTAACTGATTATCTAATTACAGTATCCTGACCATTATTGTTTGTTGATAATACTGACATCTATTAACAAACGTTCCTCTCCTAATCATCGTCATCATATTACATAATTTTTTTAGTATTCTTTATAATATTCATATGAAATCAAACTGAAAATCCATATTTTATAAGAATCTTAGAGAGGGGAAGTGTGTATTTTTATAATTTAATTCACATAATACATTATATTTAATTGGGGCCAAATCCTATAAATTTTTATATTTTTTAAAATATTCATATAAAAATTCGAATGTCTCTGTCAAAGCTCATTTATTTATATGCGAATATGTTAAGAAGAAAAAAAAATCTTACTCTACCCCAATAATTTTTTCAGCTCAATAATAATATAATGGTGCCCTACTAAGAGTGATAATCTAGATTTTTTGTATGTCTGAAAAATATTTTTAGAGAATAGGGTACATTATGCGGCAAAAAATTGCGGAGAGAAAAATATAATTGTAAATGATATAGATTATGTTAATCTGACTCAGAATGGTGGGTGTAAGAGAGTCGGGTCAGCTAGTGAGATTATTTGAATTTGACTAATTAACGAGCTCACGCGTCGAGTTTATTGAACAAATAGTTTAAGCTCGAGCTTATAGTCAAGCTCGCATATTATATGAGTAAAAGCTCGAGCTCAACTAGGCTCTGCTCGTAAGCTTGGCGAGCCTCTCATTAAAATTAAATATTGTTGCGGGCTAGAAATTACGCGGCGATAGAGATTTGATTCTACGTCTTAGCGTTGTACGTATAACTAGCACACACAGAGAACACAAGATTTTTTACGTGGAAAACCCTTAAAAGGGAAAAAACCACGAGGCCTAGCCCAGTTGAAAATGATTCCACTAGATTTTGAATTGGTTACAAAGGACTGAATCACCTCCAGGGGTGAAAAGATTACAATGGCTTAAGTAAGATGTTGAGTCTTCGGCAGGACGTAAGGACTGAACGTCGGGTCCTGAGTTGGACGTCGGGTGTTTGGCAGGAAGTTGAGACTGAGTATAGGGTCTTGAACAAGACGTCGGATCTTTGGCAGGACGTAAGGACTGAACGTCGGACCTTGAACAAGACGTCGGGTCTTAGGCAGGACGTAGGGACTGAACGTCGGGCCTTAAGGTGGTGGTCCGGCGAGGTCCTGTGGTGGTCCGGCGAGGTTCCTGCGGTGGTCCGGCGGTTGTCCGGCGAGCTTCCTGCGGTGGTCCGGCGGTGGTCCGGCGAGGTTCTGCGGTGGTCCGGCGGTGGTCCGGCGGCTGTCGAGGAGGAACTTCTTCCTTCTCTCTCTCCTTCTCTTCTCTTCTTCTCTCTCTTGCTTAGATGCTCTCTTGTGAAGAATGAGGGCTCTATTTATAGATTTTCTGGAGTGGCATGGTCCGTAAATAGGTGTGAGATCAAGGGCGAATAGGGAGTGATCAAATGGACGGCCGATATTGAATCCTATGATCGTGCACCGTTCGTTGGATATTTGGAGGCCTTAATGATGTCGGAATTTAGTGATCTTGGGCTCGTTGGATTCGTCTCGTCGAGCCGTTCGATTCGAGTATAAGCTCGTCAAAATCGGAGACCGTTTGGTAACTCAAATTGCAGTTTGAACCTTCCAACAGCGCTTTGAGCTCTTGATTCGGACTCATTTGGGCTCCGATTGGGTTGATCTTGGTGTCGTTAGGTTCGTATTTCCGAGACGCTCAGTTCGACAGTAAGCTTGCTGAAATCGGAGTTCATATGCTCCCGGATTTAATTTTTGAAGTTTCCAACTAGCTTTTGCTTCGAGATTCGTGCCCAATCAAGCTAATTTTGTGATGACGTATCAGTTGCCCCCCTATTTTCGGACGTCGAAGCCCTAGGAGTCCGAAAATATAAGGGTCAACATTTTGCGTTGGCCGAATAGCAAAAATCGCTTCCCATAAGTTGAAATTTTGCAAAAAACAAGTCAAGGAGGCCTCGATGAGCTCTGAAAGTGCCAAAATTGAGTCCGGAACGTCGAAAAACGTGTCCGGGGACCCCAAAAATGTCGAAAACGGAGTTTCCGGGACAAAAATCGGGCCCAAAATGGGCTAGGCGGCCGGACCGGCCGGACCGCGGCGGCACCGCCGGCCTGCGCTGGAACGCGCGGCGGCCCGCCTGGCCGCCCGACCCGCCTGGGCCCGCGCTCGCGGGCCCGCGCTGCGCGCTGCGCGGCGGCCCGCCCGGCCGCCTGGCCTGCCCGGCCGCCTGGGCCTCCGGCCCGCATGGCGGCTCGCCTGGGCCGCGCAAGCGGCCCGCGCTGTAGCCCGCGCGGCGGCCCGCCTGGGCCGCCCGGGCCGCGCCTGCGGCCCGCGCTGCAGCCCGCGCGGCGGGCTGCTGGGCCGCCTCCTGGCCCGCGCGGCGGCCCGCCTGGGCCCGCTTGGGCCCGCGCGGTCAGCCCGCCTGGAAGCTTCCCACCGCCTCATTTGAACGAACGGGCGGGTCTGTTCAGCCCACCGACCTAGTGGGCCCCACCTGTGCAGAAAAAGGGGTTTTTTAGGCATTTTTAAGCCTTTTTAGGCCGAAAAAATGCCTAAAAAATCCTAAAAAATTCCAAAAAATTCCGAAAAAATTCCGAAAAATTTAGAAAATTTTGGGAAATTGAAAATTCTAGAAAATTCTCTCCTTTCTCCCAAAAACCTATAAATAGGGCCTTAAACCCTTTAGAAAATCACTCCACTCCTCTTGCTCTTCTCTTTTCTTCTCTTCTTCTCCTCCTTTCTTCTCTTCTCCCTCTGTCCTTTCTATTGAGGCCTTCCCTCAGTTTTTTGAGGCCCCTCTCTTGGCAAGGAAGTTCGGAGATCTTCTCCCTCTGTCCTTTCTATTGAGGCCTTCCCTCAGTTTTCTGAGGCCCCTCTCTTGGCAAGGAAGTTCGGAGACCTTCTCCCTCTGTCCTTTCTATTGAGGCCTTCCCTCAGTCTTCTGAGGCCCCTCTCTTGGCAAGGAAGTTCGGAGATCTTCTTCTTTCCCCCTCTCCCTCTAGAAATGTCAGGTGATCGCCCCCCACCAAGAGATCCTGCGATCCGGGGGGACCCTGTTGCGCCGCATGATGGCGAGCAGAGGCCAAATAAGGAGGTGGATGTGTCAGCGTCGACTGTTACAAATGACTTCATGTTCCTTTTCCGCAAGAATTATTACTTTCCGAATGATGTGAAGACAATGGTTCCGAGGATGTCTGATCGGGCGAATCTTCCTCCTGCTGGGTACGTGACTGTTTCTGAGGCCCACTTGCGGGCTGGTTTACGTTTTCCGCCTCCTACTGAGCTGATTGAAGTCTTGCAATGGTGCGGCGTGAGCATATTCCAACTTTCATTTAGAGCAATGTCAGTGGCTATGGGATTGATTGCTCTCTTTCGGGATCGAGGAGCTACTATGACCCCGGAGCATCTTTCACGGATGGGTAAGTTCACCAGCGATACATCTGGGCGTGTGACTTTTAGGTCCAAATTGTTGGATGTGCGTACCCGCGATTCTTCAAAGAACTGGGTCAATGCTTTCTTTTTTGTGAAGAATGATTGGAGCTTGATTGAGAAGTGAGGGAAAATGAGGATCTGCCATCCCCTCTGCACGTCAGCGAGGAAGACATAATAAGGATTTTGAAAGTTTCTGATCTCGAACATCTTCTATTTGAGGTTCGTCATATGAGCAAATATACTGAAGAAGAGTTCTTATTCAAGGTTGGAATTTCATTTCATACTGGGAGATCTGATGCAAGGAAGTTGAAGCCGACATCCAGGATTCCTGAGCCCCCTGCCCCTACTTCAAAAGCGGCTCCCAAACGACCGGCAAGGGTTGACGACCCCCCGATTTCGAAGAAGAAGAGGTTGGAAGGAACAAACACTGACAAGACCTTACCTGACTCTTCCCCAGCCAAGATACATATCCCTGATGATGTCATGAATCATCAATGCCTCGGACATAACAAGACCAGTAATTTGGTGAGTAACATCTCCTAATATTTTTTATTTCATTTTCTTCTGAGGTGACTTCTAATGAACTTTTCTTTCTATTTTCAGCTGTCACGTGCTGTGATCGCAGTTAATGACTGGAACACTGAGTTTGTTAAGATCAAGTACCTCCAGGGAGAGTTCAAACGAAAGTATGATCAGAAGGTTAAGGAGGTGAAGGTGCTTGAAGATGAGTTGAGCGAGTGTAGGACTGAACTGGCTAACTCAATGCGCTCTGTAACTCTCCGGAATCAGCAGGCAGATCGGCACCAGATAGATCTTGAGGAGGCTCACGCGACGATCACCAGACTTTTGAGGGAGCAGAAAGTTTCGGAGGAGAAGATTGCGTCGCTGGAGACGAAGGATAAGGAGTCTCAGGCCATTATAGCTGAGAAGGAGGCTGCCTTGTCTAGTTCAGAACCTTCAAGAGTTATTGAAGACTTCAAGAAGTCCATAGCATTCAAGACTATCGTCCAGGATCGTGTTGAGGAGGCCCGAGATCACATCTATGCTATAGAGGTGAAGGGTTTGGAGCAGCAGTGCACTGAGGATGGATTTATTAGAGGCTTCTTTAAGGGGGTTCGCCTGATGCAGCGAAAGACCGGAGTTCCAGCCGAAGAGGTGACCCCTAGCCAGGCTTCAGCTGACTTTCCTTCAGGCTCTGATGGTGATGAGGTAGAGAGTGATCTTCGGAAGGTCCTCGATCTTGATGCAGATGATGAGATAGTAGATGTTGAGTAGGCTTTCTAGTTCCTGTTGTTTGTATTAGTTTGTCTTTTTAGTTATTGTGATGTACCTGATGTTTTGTACTGTTGTGTGATATCTACTTTGACTTAGTAGTGGATTATTGTTCTGTTGCTATATGACTTAGATATTCCAGTGTATCTATTTATTCTGAGTGAATTTCTTTTATATTTGTTTAAGGTATTTATCTTCCAACCTGTGCTTGAAAGTTTAAAAGGATCCTCTAAGGATGTACTGTTTACTCTAAGTTGTACGCCAAGGCCTTGTTTGACGACGCCAACCTGTATGGAAGAGGTTAAAAGAATTTATAAGAGATGTAAGTCCTATCCGAGGTTGTGAGTCAGAGCCTTGCTCGATGACGTTAACCTGTGTGGAAGAGGTCGGGAGAATCCACCAAGGATATAAGACCTATCCGAGGTAGTGAGTCAGAGCCCTGCTCGATGACGTTAACCTGTGTGGAAGAGGTCGAGAGAATCCACCAAGGATATAAGACCTATCCGAGGTAGTGAGTCAGAGCCCTGCTCGATGACGTTAACCTGTGTGGAAGAGGTCGAGAGAATCCACCAAGGATATAAGACCTATCCGAGGTTGTGAGTCAGAGCCTTGCTCGATGACGTTAACCTGTGTGGAAGAGGTCGGATCGAATCCCCTGGGATTGATCAACTAGCGACTGAACAATAATCATCTACTGCTCAAAATTAAAGTTCAAAACTTAACAAAGTCTTTACTGTCATTAAACGAAGAACATTGTTCCCGAAAACAGTTTAGGGGAGAAGGGAACTAGAAACACCATAAACAAAGTCCGAAATTAAAGACATCTACAGTAAGCAAAAGACATACAACATTCTAAAACAAACGACACGATTACGCTCTACTGATAGTATTTGCGGAGGTTCTCGATATTCCAAGTTCGAGGAAGCATCTTCCCTTCAGCATCCTTTAATTTGAAAGTCCCTGGCTTCACCATAGCTGCTACTAGGTACGGACCTTCCCAGAGGGGGGAGAGTTTGTTTCGTTGAGGGCCTTTGCCTGCCGCCTCAATGCTGCGTAGGACCAGATCTCCTACCGATATATGTCGAGGCTTCATCCTTCTGTTATAGTGACGGGCAACTCTCTGGTGGTGTTGACCTCGATTTTCGTTCGAGTGTCATTAAGGGCCTTTGATTGATTTAATCAAGCCCATAAGGCTCAATTCGAGCACAAATCAGCTCGAGTTGAGTCAAATTAGGCTCGATCGGGATCGATTAGTCCGCCTTGGCCACATCGAGTTTGTTATGATTTGAGTCGTCATTTTATTTTAATTTAATTGGGTTAATTTGACCAAATTAAATTAAATTTTAAATTGACTCGAATCTAATTTTGAGCTTAAATTTATTATTAAATCAAGCAATTAAATCGATGGCTAAATCACCTCAATTCCCTCTTAATTAGCCTTAGGATGAATCCTAGCCACAGATCTAAGGTTTTGATCATTTAAATACTCTTTTAGAGCTTCATGAGAGGGGTTGGCTTCTATTCCCTCCCTAGCCACTCCCAACCCTCACTTCTTGGTGTGAGAGCTCTTCCAACTTCTCTCACCTTCTTTCACTCAAATCCACCTGTCAAACTCCGTCGGCGGCGATCCTCCAACAAGATCAAGGCTAGATTCATCCAAGGCCTCGATCCGGTTGATCCAAAGCTTGTTTGATCGTGATTTCAATTAGAGGAATATACGAGGACAATCTACAAGCTCAACCGTATAAAGAACTTGAAGATCCAACGGTGAGATTCCTCAAAACTTTAGATCTAGGTCACTACACTTAGATCTATATAGTTTTTTTTTAAGTGCTTTTTAGATCTTTCAAATATCATCCCATGCTTTCTCTTCATGATACTAATCTATATTTAAAATTTCATTAAGTTTAGATGTCTCAATCGAGAGAATGAATTTTTTTTGTTTCTCTTTTCTTTTCTTCATTTAAAAATTATATTTATTATGTTTAATATTATTATTATTTTAAGTAATTTTTAATTTTGGATTGTCATAATTTAGTTTGTCTTTGAATTCAAATTTCCCCAAATTTGAAATTCAAATTCTTTCATAAATTATAAAATCTATTTTCATGAAAGTTTTTTTTAAATTTTCCCTCCATTGGATTTTGAATTAATTATGATGACTTAATTCATTCTAAATCCAACCTCTAAAATTAAGGAAGCATTAAAGCCTCCTTAATTACCTCCATGAATTTTGAATTTGAAATCCTTAATTCCCTCCATAAACTTTGAATTTCAAAATTCAAACATCCCTTAATTACTTTCATAAAATATTATTTTATTCTATCTTAATAATTATTTTTAAATTCTTACTATTTTAAATTATTTTTAAATCCCTTTATTACTTTAAACTTTAAAAATTCATATCTTTCTCGTTTTAGATCCGCTATCGACGCACAACACCTCATTTTGAATGTATTTGAATTCTGTACATCTTGAAGTCTGTATTGTAAAAAAAATTTTAGTATATATCTATTTATTTTGAAAACAGTAAAACTGTATTATTTTAAAATATTATTTTTATTATATTCAAACTTCGAAAATTAATAACTTTCCCGTTTTAAATCGGATTTTTGCGCACAGCACCTTGATTTGAACGTATTTTGATTCTGCACATTTTGGAACTGGTTTTACTTGAAATTTTTGGGTCTGTGTGCAATTATTTTAAAAACAGCCAGCTGCCCTATTTTAAAATTAATTAATTATTGCCCTTTAAACTTCGAAATTACATAACTTCGTCGTTTTAAGTCCGCTGTCGACGCACAGCACCTTATTTTGGATGTACTTTGAATTCTGCATATTTTAAAACTATTTTCAGATGAAAATTTTGTCTGTACCTTCTGTTATTTCAAAAACAGTGAAACTGCGCTATTTAAAAATATTATTTTATTGTATTTGAACTTGTAAATTTCGTATATTTTCCGTTTTAAATCGGATTTTGACGTATGACCCCTCGATCTTTTCGGAAAAATGTGTATTTTAATTTGAAACTATTTCCAGCCCCTGATTTTGGCTGTTTTGGCAGTTTTCCGTCTTGGAGCTTTATGTGATTATTTAATCATTATTTACTTAATTAATATGATAATTATTTTCAGGATACAAACTATTTTCAAATCGTTTGGAACCTCGATTGGGCGGTCAGTGGGTCTCCTCTATATTTATGTAGATATGAACTAACCTATTTTTAAATTAAATTATTTTTTTAAAGATTATATATATTTACAATTATTTTGAGTATTTGCGAAATTACTTATGTTATTAAATTCTTAATTTCGGGAGATCCGCTATTGCATGAAATTTTAGGCATGGATTCTAAATGTGAAGAGCAATCATGGGGGAGTGGATTAGTGGATGGTTGAGTCCCAATCATTCGCTAATCCCTTCATTAGGTGTTTTTATTTTCTTGTTGTTCGTAGCTTGCATGTATAGGTTGCACCACGAGCACTTAGCTTAGGTTCTCCTAGATTTAAGGACATGGTGTGTTTATTTCATTTTTGTACTCCCATGCATTTATTACCTTGAGGGTTAGACAAAACATCACTTTAAACTCCTACAACGTAGTGACACCCTAAGGACAATAATTAAGGACTCGTCTAGCGAACTTAGAAGTTTTCTAGGAGCTAGGATAGATCCCGAATTGACACGAAAACTGCAACACTTAAACTTAGTGACATCTGAAACCCCCCAGAATTTTCTAGAAATTTTTAGGAGCTTTTAGAGCCCTTAATTAACTAACCCTAATTAACTGGTTAAATAAGGCCCCGAGACCTCCCGAAAAATACAATAAATACATCTTAGGTCAGAAAATTACCCATAATACCTCAAACTGACCAGAGTATGACCCTTGACTTTAGATAAATAGGGCTCTTTAGTTTGACTCTAGGTTGACCCATAATTTGACCATAGGTGAAAATTACCTTTTTGCCCCTAATAAATCATTAAAAATTATTAAAAATCCCAAATCCCCTCCAAACCCTAGGGATCACTTTCTCGGGTCATCCCTGACTTTTGGGAGTGATTCGACTCAGTTTGGGGCTGATTTGGGCCAAAATTGCAAAATAGGGCCTTCTCCTAATTAATTTAGAAATTTCCATAAATACCCCAGATTTAGAAAATTCATAACTAATATTAGAAAATTCCAAATTAGGTAAACTCACTTGCATTAGACTCCAATTAGGGTCTAGTATTTACTAAAAATATTAGATGTCCAGAAATTGGCCTAGATTAGAAAGTCAACTTTTTGGTCAACCCTAGTCTATAGGATAGGGCCCGAAATTTAGAAAATTCATAACTTTAGCTAGAGACCTCCGATTTCGGTGTACTACCTGGCTAACTACTCGTATTAAGGTCTAGTATTTTCCTAAGGTGATAAAATACCTGAACTTAGCCTATTTCCCATAGTGACTTTTTGGGACCCCTAGTTTAGTTCCTAGGAGGACCCGGGACTTTCCAAAATTGGCTAATATCACTTAAACTTTAAATGTCAGTATCCTAAGCTCTTAAAATTGAACAACAAACTGAAATAATTAAAATGGACCTAATTCACTAATATTTGAACTTCAACTAAAATATCCTTTTCAGACTCTCAACAAATATGAACTATAGATAATTTTAACTAATTACCCTGCTTAGGACATATCCAAACCACACTAGCCTTACACACACATAGAATTGTTTGCTAGGGCACCACTTCTAGATCTATGTTAGGCCGCTGTGTTTTATTTTTCTGCTGTGTGCCGGAGCTTTCGTGGATTTCATTGCATGCTGTTTGAAAAATGATTGGAGTGTTTGCTTACTTTTTCTGCACTCTGGATGTGAACGCTAGACTTACCCATAGGTTAGGAGCGCCATATATATATATTGTTCTTCCGTGCAGGTGGCCATGCTCAAGCTAATAAAAGGGGGGAGCATCATAATGATTTCTAATAATGTTTTATGCAGGTGCTTGCTCAGCTTCCCCCCAAATAAAAATGAGGGCTAAATTAATAATTATAACTGCACAGATGGAGCTGCTTAACCCTCATAATTAAGAGCATGGCTTGGCACAGGGTCAATGGTGTTAGCATTTTTATTTCTATATAAACTGCTTGGGATGATTTTTACTAGGATAACCTTGCAGGGATTCTTAGATTTACTGTTTTCAATTAATGTAATTTGTATGTAATAATTGTTAAGAGTTGTGAAAGCAACTATGAGTCGGGATATTCTTATCCAACTAAGACTCCGAAAGAAGAAGGCATCCCTAAAGGGGAGAGTCTTCTTCCATTTGGAAGACTGAGTTGGATGGCTTTAGATATCCAAAGAGAAAAGGCAATACACCCGTGCTGGGGGAATTGTCTCTTCGTTTGGATATTCAAGCCACGACGGATCCAAGGAGTCCAAGGAGGAGATTTCCAAGGAGTCCGAGGAGGATAATTCCAAAGAGTCCAAGGAGAAGATATCCAGAAGACTAAAGGTTTGAAGACCCAATATCCCACTCAAAGTTGTTGGCGTCTGTCATAGGCTTAGAAATCCGGGTTGTTGGCAGTGGAGCCCGGCCACTTTATTTTCTGTATATCTGGGGTGTAATAAGGGCAATTTGCCTATGGCCATTTAGTTGATTAATTTTGGATTTATATTGATGTGTTTACCTGATTGCGCAGTAGAATTACCTGCTTTTTCTAGGTTTCTTTCTTGCATGTCGTTTTTGTTTTCGCCTGGATTTCGTAGGCTCTTCTAAGGACTATAAAATTTTTATACTCATAACTAATTTCTAAAATTTTAAGTTATAAATAACATAGAAATCTAACGAACCTAGGGAACTGCCGGAATCGTCCGGGGTCGCATGCATATTACTGCATTTCTTCTTTCCTTGCTATAAGACATCTCCCTGCCTGCGGGTAGAGTCCGGATAATCTGGCCTATGAGGATGAAGTGCCGGACCTAGGGAGACTCAGTCTTTTCTAAAAATTTATTTTCTATAAGCCTGTTTTTAAAGTTCTATAGCATTCATGAGCTGACAATTCAACTAGCATGCATTGCATTAGTAACCAACTAATTAAAATTTAATTGCATTAGCTAGGAGCATCTAACCCACATAAGTCCAGGACCACTTAGGAAATCCTCTAGATGTCGGTCCTATTTCCAATAACTGTACTACCCACCCATCTTTCATAATTGACCTGACAGCATGGTTTTGAATCGATTAGGTGGTTAGCTGGCTCCCCCATCCAGGCCGGGATAAGTCCAGATCTTTGTATTGCATTAGCTAGGACACTGGTCTTAGTGTGTGTCGAACACTAAGTCCAATCTAGATTTAGGGTTCGAGGCTACTACACTCGGTCTCGTAGTATGCCTAAAATAGTAGGTAGGTTCCTTCTTTTCAGGGACTCTAAATCCTACTTATCTGCGTCACAGGATGACGCCGCCTCTATCTCTTCTCTCACGCATGTGATCGAGTGCTTGATTTATCTTCTCCAGTTTCTATTTAGTACCCTAGAGCCTCCGAATGTTGGTATGAACCACGCATGTCTGATTTAGCCCTTTGGGACCCTTCTCCCTTTTTGAGTAGGACTTCTTAGTCTATACCCTCGTGTCGATCCCACTTTAAGAGAGGATAATGTATGATCCTTAATCGAGAGTTTTCCCAGGCTCCGGCCTGGGATGTAATTAACCACGGGGGCTTGCGCCCGTGGGAAACTTGGTTCCCACAATCTACTAAACCCCTTTCGATCTCTCATATCGGATGGGGGAAACCCGTGATTTGGTTATGTATATTACTATCCATCGGGGTGTGTTGGCGATAGCCTCTATCCCCAATGGTCAGTCGTATGCACGATCCAATCTGCCCCTTCCAATCGACCCGTTCGCGCGGTGCTCTTTCGGAGGTCCACAGGTTTCTGGCGACCACGGTGGGACTAGTTTCTCTCTCCATCTTTGGATTATACATTATCCTTTCTTGTGTGTACTCCGGGATTGGTACTCCTTAGATTAGGTCCGTCCCACTCTTAGTTAGGGTTCTTCCTTAGTTAAGTTTCCTTCCTTAGCTAGGGTTTCTCCTTACTCTACCTCTTTCCAGCCTTACAGGCTATTCCGTCCCTTTATCAATTTCTATCAAATCTATTCTCATTTCTTTTTCATAATTTCAATTCTGTTTTCTAATCTGATTTTCTCAAATTTTCTTTTCTTGGCAGCAGTGCCATGGCTTCCTTTGCTCCTTCCGTTACTTTTGCTTTCGGTTCGGACGCGCGGGTGACTCTCCCTAAGTCCCTGCTCGCTAGTCCGCCAGTGGGAGGAATCACTTTTGGTTACTTCACTGACTCGACCTTCGTCACTCTTGGCGGGTTGACCCCGGCGGAGGCTGCTGCATTCTCTCCTCCTCAGAGGAGAGGACGCCCAGCCATGCGCCCTTTCGGACGACCAGCTGCTCGGCGGACAGCCCGGGCACCTGCTCGTCCCGTTCCTGTACTTGCGCAGCCAGTGCGCGCTGTGGCTAGGCGACCAGTGCCTAGGCCACACCCGGTTCCAGTTCGTCCTGCGGTTAGGCGTCCAGTGCCTGCCGCACCTACTGCTCAGGTTGCCCCGGCCCTTCAGCGCCGGCAGCCTGCTGCAGTAGTTCCACCTGTTCGTGCAGCGGTCAGGCGACCTGCGCCTGCCGCTCCTGTTGCACAGGCTGCCCCGGCCCCTCAGCGCCGGCAGCCTGTTGCTGTTACTCCGACTGTTCCGGCGGAAGTACCTCGCATTCGGGTTGCCCCTCCCGCTTCCACTAGGAAGAGGGGTGCCCAGACCGAGGTGCCTTCGCCCTCTTCTGGCCGGGTTTCAGTTTTTGCTCGGCTTTCTCACCCTGAGACTGCCGGGCAGACCCCGGCACTTCCAGTCGTCCCTGTTCCCCCTGCCCCTCCGGCAGTGGGTTCAGATGTTCCTTCCACTTCCACCTCCGGCCTTGGGAGAAGGGCCCGGAGGAATAGGAATAGGAGGCTCCGTCTAGCTACGTCAGAGGCAGAGAGGCAGCGGATGGCAGATACAGTCGTTCACGATGAGATAGTTCAGAGGCTGAGGAGAGTGGCTCCCATACAGCGGAGGCCACGCCCAGTTGTTGTTGCACCTGCTCCAGAGGTGATGGTAGCCCCCGAGTTGGAGGCAGTTCAGGAAGGACGCTTCTCCCCACTGACGCATAGTGGAGATGAGGAGGATGTTGCCCGTATAGCGGCCGCTCCTCCTGTCGCCACTACTCTACCCCGAGCTAGGTTACCCAGGGACGCTGGTGTCCGAGCCCTCACTCAGAGGATTCGGAACATCGTCCGCTTAGCTCGTGGCAGAGGGCCCGTCAGTCGGGAGGGCTTACTCCGTCAGATTTCTTGGGCTACCTTTCAGTTGAGACGACAGACTGCGATGAGACTTTACAGTTGGCAGAGGGGGCAGACACCCCAGCAGCCTGCAGTTCCAGTTGTTAGGCCGCTAGCAGTTGCTCCTGTGGTAGGACGACGCCCACGTCGTCGAGGACGGAGACAGCAGCAGGAGCCTGCTCGGCCTCAGGTCAGTTCAGTAGTGGTAGCCCTAGAGCAGCCAGTTACCCGTGCAGAGCCCCGTCGCACTAGACGGGTTTGGAGACGTCGACAGGCAGACACCCTTGCTGAGCCAGTACAGCCAGTGGGGACAGTACGATCAGTCGAGCCAGTACAGTCAGTGGAGACAGTACGACTAGTAGAGCCAGTACAGTTAGTGGAGATAGTACGACCAGTCAGGCTAGTACAGTCAGTGCAGTTAGTCGAGGCAGCACGACCAGATGAGACAGTGCAATTGGCAGAGGCAGTGCAGCAGGTTGATGCAGTAGATCAGATGCATATAGCAGTTTCTCCCGGCTCCGAAGCGGTCCCGATGACTTGTGATGAGGATGTAGTAGTTACTCCTATTGGGTCACCGGATCGAGTTGAGACACCTTTAGCTCCCAGTACTCATAGGATCGGTTCCCCTATGAGTCCCTACATAGAGGCACTTCGTCGGATCTTTTCAGAGGATGACTCATTCGAGGATGAATCAGATGAGGATATATCAGTACGCCAGGTCTGTGAGACTACCCGTCGAGGTCACTCGGATGAGCGGAGAGAGACCGAGGACCAAGATGAGCGGGAAGATCCCGAGGCAGGAGGATCTCTGAGATCAGTAGCTACTCAGACAGTTCAGATGATCTCTAGTCCCAGCCACAGTCCTAGCCACAGTTCCAGCCACAGTGACGGTCAGAGTTACAGTCATGGCAGTAGTGGCAGATTACTCCACAGTTCTGAAGGAGACTGACAGTCAGCACTCCCCAAGAAGACCTAGTAGATGATTGAGTAAGCTGTATAGAGTTCAGAGGCAGTTGAGATGAGGTCTCCCAAGGCCAAGTCGATAGTTGCCACTCCAGCTTCTTCTTTAGCACATTTTCTTTTTACTTCTATCTGTACTAGAAAAATATGTTTAAAAAAAAATGAAAAAAAAATGATTGTAACCTCAAAAGGGAAGACAGGCCCCCTTCCAGCACTTGGGCTGGAGGACCTCGTTCTCCCTTATTTTGATGATTAATTAATAAAAAATGATGATTTGCAATTATGATGACTCTCTCACTTCTTTTAGTTCTACTAGCTTTATAGCGATGACTCATGAAAGAGTATGATCTCTCTATCTCACCTTAGGGGTGGAGAGATTTCTTCTTTTGAACTAAAATCTTTTTCAAATTGAAATTGGATTTAGAAGTGAAAATTTTCTTTATTATCTTGTGATTCTCTATCTCATAGATAACTATAGTATATTGATGCATAAAACTTTATAATTTTCTTAATCATGATATTCATTCTTATCAGAGGATAGGATTTGTTTTGTAGATCATTCTTCCTTATCCAAGAGAAGTAAGTCTTCTTCTCTTGTACTTGGAAGATGATCTTACAACTGAGAAACAGTTTTCTTTTAGGGATTTGGAAAAGGAAGCCAGTTACAAAAAATTGAAAAGATGCGCAAAGCGTCAAAGGTGAAAGATACACAAAGTGTATCAAGTGATTGAAATTTGTGCAAAGCACATGAAAGTTCATAAAGTGGCTCAAAGAGCCCAAAAGTTATAAGTAAATGGCTTCCCTTTCTAGTAAATCTCTAAATCTCAGAAAATCTATATCCTTTCGATATTTTTGATACTTGATTCTGAAAATTATGATTTTGAAATCATCATTATACATTGATATCCTATAAGATGTGGAAGTGTATTCTCATACAAGAAATAAAGAAAATTAAATTTCTTTGTCTAATTTAAATTCCTTTTTGGATTAGATTTCAATTCAAGAGAGGAAAATATTCATATAAGTGAGATGTCATGATTTAGCTAGTATGGAGCTTGATCTGAGTTAGTAAATTTAAATTGAGGTTCTTTTTAAAATTAGAGAGAGTTAAGTACTAAACTCCTTTGGGATATGTGCTCTTTTATCACTTTTGACTGGGTCCACACCCTCCTATACTTGTTAGGATCGGTGATGTTGATCCTTTTTTAGAAAGTGAATGGTTTCTTCCTATCAGTCCTACTCTGATAGTTGAAGGCCTCAGTCCATTCATTTGAGATGAATGTGATAGGAAATGTCTAAATCATTGATTTAGATCATTTAGAGATGTGATATTGGGTCCACACCCTCCTGCATTTGTTAGGTTTGGTGATGTTGATCCTCTACTTGAATGAGATTCTCTTCTTCCTATCAGTCCTGCTCTGATAGTTGAAGCCTTCAGTCTATTCACATGAGTTGAATTTGATCGGGAATGTCGTAGTCTTTTTGGATTACACTCTTTTGAGAGAGGATATTGGGTCCATATCCACCTATGTTAGTTAGGCGGGGTGATCTTGATCCTTTATCCCTATGAGAGTTTCTTCTTCCTATCAGTTCTGATCTGATAGATGCTGCACCTGGTCCATTCATATGAGTTGAATGTGAGCAAGGATGTTAGAGTCATTGGTTTAGACTCTTTTGAGATAGGATACAGGGTCCACACCATCCCATGCTAGCTAAATATGGTAGTGTTGATCCTCTATCCTGATATTGATTTCAGTTGTACATCAATTTCCATATGATTGTGCTCCCCAGTTCGTTCACATGAGGTGAATGTGGTCTGGGTTATCAAAACCTTCCACTACCCCCAATTTAAAAATTTGTGTGATAAAGGAGGAGAGCTATTAATAGAGCAGAATCTGGTTGCCCTTGTTACAGGAGAAACCCGGTAAAACTCTCCAAAAGCACAAATTTCCCAGTTTTGTTCATGTGGCGAACATAATCTGGGGTATCAAAATCATTCAAAAAAAAAAAAATCGTGTGATAAAAAGAGGGAAGCTCGTAGGGGAACAAAAACCCGGTTGCCCTTATCATAGGAGGAACCCGGTAAAACTCTCTAAGAGCTCAAATTCCCTAAAATTTCTCTTTCTCCTCCCTTGAGAGTACTTTGACGATCTCTTCAAGGTTGAGTTCCCACTTAGTCGGTCGATGAACTTATATGATTTTAAATGTATTTCTTCGTTAGTGATGTAGTACATTGTGTTTTGAGATGTAATCATCATTACTTTTTGGGTTTAGGTCTTTCTGTTAAGAGATCGCCCCCGACTGCTCTCTTTTGGCAGTCTACCTCCCATTCATGAATTATTCTGAGCTGCCAGGGTAATTCTATGAATGTGGCAGTGTTACCTTCACTTCGCACAGGGTCCTACCTGATTAGGGTAGGTGTTACCACTGTGGTCTTATGATAATCAGAGAGCTCACTCATGATTGTCAGATTAGGTGTCAGGAGTGCTCCCTTGTCACCTCAGAGTTGTGCTGTGATGTAGTACATCTGTTTTCAGGTGTAAACACCACAGTTTCAGGAGCTCCGGTTTCCCATTGGAAGACCGACTCCTTGGTTTCTTTCACCTGCTTACTTTAGCATTCGTTCCCTACTCTTAGCTGCTAGAGTAGCCATATGGATTTCGTTTGGTTGTTTTCACTTATCGCAGGGTCCTACCCAATTAGGGGTAGGTGTTACCACTGTGACCCTTATAGTAATCATTGATTTGATTACTATCCTCGGTAGTGAGGATGTCTCCTGACTACCTAGAGTTGTTTTCTTAGTTGTAGTGTGGTACACCTATTCTCAGGTGTTAGCACCACGACTTTAGGAGCTTTGATTTTCCAGTAGAAGATCAGCTCCTGAGTTTCTTTGCACCCCTACTCTCCACATTCATACTCTACTCCTAGCTGCTAGAGTAGCCCTATGGATGTTGTGTCGTTGCTTTTTCTCCCCACAGGGTCCTGCCCGATCAGGGTAGGTGCTACCACTGTGATCCTTCCGGTGATACTTCACTTCTACACATGATTACCGTACTCAGGTGGTAGGTGTGTCCCATTCACTACCTAGAGCTACTTTTCTCCTCGTGGTGTAGTATACCTTGCCAAGGATACTAACATCACCACTTTGAGAACTTTGATCTTTTAGCAGAAGATCAGTTCTTTTACTACTTTTTTGTGACCCGTGTTACCATTCATACTCTAGACTCGGTTGTCAGAGCCGTCCTATGAATGTGTTGAGGTCACCTTCACTTCCCACAGGGTCCCACTAGTTTGTGTGGATGTTACCACTGTGAGGTTTTACTTACTCAGAGTTGTTTCCCTTGGTAGAGAGGATGCTCCCTCGCTGCTCTGACTCTTTTCTTCTTACATGATGATACGGAGCATCACACCTTAGATGCTACCACCACATTCTCCTTGAGTTTTGACCCTCTAGTAGAGAGTCGGCTCTTTCAGGTGCTCTTACCACTTGTTTTCCCATCGAGATCCGACCCTTAGCTGCCGGAGAGGTCCTTTGGATGTTTTGATCTTGCTTCCCACTTCTTACAGGGTCCCCATCACTTAGTGTGGGATTACCACTGTAGCTCCTTTGAGGAGTGTTTTTACTAGGCTTAGTCCTACCCTCTGTAGTTGAGGTGCCTCCTCGCTACTCGAGTACTCTTTACTCTTTCGTAATGAGATCGCCCCTTTACACACTTTACAGCGGGTATATCTCTTCCAGCTTTCTTGAGGGATGTCTTTCTGATGTCTTCTCCCCCTTTTTTGTGTAGGGTTAGGGTTCCCTAGGAGATCCTGACGGCATCTGGATACTCATGGCCACGACGATTTGTCCTCTACCATGTGGTTACCAGAGCGCTAGAAGGGGTTCCCTAGGTGGCTCTGCCCTTAAAATGATCCCATTTACTTACCTCTTTTTCCCTCACATCCCTGCACAGATACGTGTTAGGCTAATGTCAAGGTGACTTTTGACCTTCTATTCTGCCGTTTGAAATGAACAGACAGATAGTTGAGTTTACCTGGTAGAGAGGACCTGACAGAGCACCTGGCAGGTACTCCTCGCCACGCTTTTTGATTGCCCTGTCCTGATCAGGCAGGCATCAGAGCCTGACTCTTTATTCGCTCAGTTGAAATGACTGGGTGGGTATTGAGCCCTTCTTCATCTGCAAGACCGCACTGGCTACAGCAGATGTTGAAGCTTACCCGTTGAGTGAGCCCGACAGAGTCCCTGGGAGGCGTAATTCCTCAACATTTCTTTCTTTTACTTCGGATGTCCTGTAAAAGACTACGCAGGCTTCCACTTCGTGGTTCATGAGCTTCTCGCTGAGGTCAGGCAGAAGTAGTGGCCACCCCAATCCACTGTTTCGAAAGGAGCAGGAGGGGCGGGATCCTTTTCACCCTCTACCCGCTGTCCAGATGCGGTCAGCCTGGTAGTTGATTTTACTTTACCGTTGAGTGAGCCCGACAGAGTCCCTGGGAGGCGCAATTCCTCAACAACCCTTTACCTCGGATGTCCTGTAAAAGACTACGCAGGCTTCCATTTCGTGGTTCATGAGCTTCTCGCTGAGGTCAGGCAGAAGTAGTGGCCACCCCAATCCACTGTTTCGAAAGGAGCAGGAGGGGCGGGATCCTTTTCACCCTCTACCCGCTGTCCATATACGGTCAGCCTGGTAGTTGGTTCTTACCTACCGTTGAGAGAGCCCGACAGAGTCCCTGGGAGGCATTCCTCGACACCCTTTTACTCGGATGTCCTGTAAAAGACTACGCAGGCTTCCACTTCGTGGTTCACGAGCTTCTCGCTGAGGTCAGGCAGAAGTAGTGGCTACCCCAATCCACTGTTCTGAAAGGAGCAGGAGGGGCGGGATCCTTTTCACCCTCTACCCGCTGTCCATATGCGGTCAGCCTGGTAGTTGGTTCTTACCTACCTTTGAGAGAGCCCGACAGAGTCCCTGGGAGGCATTCCTCAACAACCCTTTACTCGGATGTCCTGTAAAAGACTACGCAGGCTTCCACTTCGTGTCTTCTTTACTTTTGCTGAGGTCAGGCAGAGGTATCGAGTCACCCCAATCCACTGTTCCGAAAGGAGCAGGAGGGGCGGGATCCTTTTCACTTTCCACCCCGCTGTCCAGATACAGTCAAGCGGGTAGCTGGTTTTACTTGGTAGAGAGGGCCTGACAGAGCACCTGGCAGGAACTCCTCGCCTCTTTTCCTGAGTGTCATATTCTGATCAAATAGGCACCAGATTTTGTGACTCTTCTGTTTGTTGTCTCGAGTTGATCAGACAGATACTGAGTCACCCCAATCCACTGTCCTGAAATAGGCAGGAGGAGAGGGGATCTTTTCACCTTCCATCCTGCTGTTTGAAATGAACAAGCGGGAAGCTGGTTTGACTTACTTGGTAGAGAGGGCCTAACAGAGCACCTGGTAGGAACTCCTCGCCACTCTTTTTCACTGAGTGTCTTATTCCGATTAGGCAGACACCAGGCGTTGTGATTCCTTTGTTTGCTGACCCGATTTTGTCAGGCAAATACTGAGTCACCCCAATCCACTGTTCTGAAATAGGCAGGAGGATATGGGACCCTTTCACCTTCTATTCTGCTGATTCGATATAGTCAGACAGATAGTTGGTATACTTTTGCTACTCTACCTTTTTGGTCCTTCTCTTGGCTCTGCCCCTACTACAGGGTAAGGCCAGAGGAGAATCTCTTTACCTTTTTCACCCTTGAGGTGATCTTTACTTTTGATTCTCTTTTCTGCTCTGCCCTCGCTATAGGGCAAGGCTATAGGAAGAGTCTCTTTACCTTGTTTTCACCTTTTTAGGTGATCTTTACTGTTGGTTCTATCCTAGGCTCTACCCTTGTCAAAGGATAAGGCCAGGAGAAGACCCTACTACTGGTTCACTGTCTCAGTGATACCTTACTTGTGCACTGCTGCTTCTGTTTCTTCTTCTTTCCGAGGCTCTGCTCCCATAATGGGGCAAGGCCAGGAGAAGAGCCTCCTACTTTTTCCACCATCCTTTTGATATTCTTTCCCTTATGCTTTTCACTCTACTTTCTGTGGCTTAGTCGGTCAACGCCAACACGAGCGGTTCACTAGTTGTTCGCCACTCCTGTTGGGGGTCCGTTTGTTGACCTCGATTTTCGTTCGAGTGTCATTAAGGGCCTTTGATTGATTTAATCAAGCCCATAAGGCTCAATTCGAGCACAAATCAGCTCGAGTTGAGTCAAATTAGGCTCGATCGGGATCGATTAGTCCGCCTTGGCCACATCGAGTTTGTTATGATTTGAGTCGTCATTTTATTTTAATTTAATTGGGTTAATTTGACCAAATTAAATTAAATTTTAAATTGACTCGAATCTAATTTTGAGCTTAAATTTATTATTAAATCAAGCAATTAAATCGATGGCTAAATCACCTCAATTCCCTCTTAATTAGCCTTAGGATGAATCCTAGCCGTAGATCTAAGGGTTTGATCATTTAAATACTCTTTTAGAGCTTCATGAGAGGGGGTTGGCTTCTATTCTCTCCCTAGCCACTCTCAACCCTCACTTTTTGGTGTGAGAGCTCTTCCAACTTCTCTCACCTTCTTTCACTCAAATCCACCTGTCAAACTCCGTCGGCGGCGATCCTCCAACAAGATCAAGGCTAGATTCATCCAAGGCCTCGATCCGGTTGATCCAAAGCTTGTTTGATCGTGATTTCAATTAGAGGAATATACGAGGACAATCTACAAGCTCAACCGTATAAAGAACTTGAAGATCCAACGGTGAGATTCCTCAAAACTTTAGATCTAGGTCACTACACTTAGATCTATATAGTTTTTTTTTAAGTGCTTTTTAGATCTTTCAAATATCATCCCATGCTTTCTCTTCATGATACTAATCTATATTTAAAATTTCATTAAGTTTAGATGTCTCAATCGAGAGAATGAATTTTTTTTGTTTCTCTTTTCTTTTCTTCATTTAAAAATTATATTTATTATGTTTAATATTATTATTATTTTAAGTAATTTTTAATTTTGGATTGTCATAATTTAGTTTGTCTTTGAATTCAAATTTCCCCAAATTTGAAATTCAAATTCTTTCATAAATTATAAAATCTATTTTCATGAAAGTTTTTTTTAAATTTTTCCTCCATTGGATTTTGAATTAATTATGATGACTTAATTCATTCTAAATCCAACCTCTAAAATTAAGGAAGCATTAAAGCCTCCTTAATTACCTCCATGAATTTTGAATTTGAAATCCTTAATTCCCTCCATAAACTTTGAATTTCAAAATTCAAACATCCCTTAATTACTTTCATAAAATATTATTTTATTCTATCTTAATAATTATTTTTAAATTCTTACTATTTTAAATTATTTTTAAATCCCTTTATTACTTTAAACTTTAAAAATTCATATCTTTCTCGTTTTAGATCCGCTATCGACGCACAACACCTCATTTTGAATGTATTTGAATTCTGTACATCTTGAAGTCTGTATTGTAAAAAAAATTTTAGTATATATCTATTTATTTTGAAAACAGTAAAACTGTATTATTTTAAAATATTATTTTTATTATATTCAAACTTCGAAAATTAATAACTTTCCCGTTTTAAATCGGATTTTTGCGCACAGCACCTTGATTTGAACGTATTTTGATTCTGCACATTTTGGAACTGGTTTTACTTGAAATTTTTGGGTCTGTGTGCAATTATTTTAAAAACAGCCAGCTGCCCTATTTTAAAATTAATTAATTATTGCCCTTTAAACTTCGAAATTACATAACTTCGTCGTTTTAAGTCCGCTGTCGACGCACAGCACCTTATTTTGGATGTACTTTGAATTCTGCATATTTTAAAACTATTTTCAGATGAAAATTTTGTCTGTACCTTCTGTTATTTCAAAAACAGTGAAACTGCGCTATTTAAAAATATTATTTTATTGTATTTGAACTTGTAAATTTCGTATATTTTCCGTTTTAAATCGGATTTTGACGTATGACCCCTCGATCTTTTCGGAAAAATGTGTATTTTAATTTGAAACTATTTCCAGCCCCTGATTTTGGCTGTTTTGGCAGTTTTCCGTCTTGGAGCTTTATGTGATTATTTAATCATTATTTACTTAATTAATATGATAATTATTTTCAGGATACAAACTATTTTCAAATCGTTTGGAACCTCGATTGGGCGGTCAGTGGGTCTCCTCTATATTTATGTAGATATGAACTAACCTATTTTTAAATTAAATTATTTTTTTAAAGATTATATATATTTACAATTATTTTGAGTATTTGCGAAATTACTTATGTTATTAAATTCTTAATTTCGGGAGATCCGCTATTGCATGAAATTTTAGGCATGGATTCTAAATGTGAAGAGCAATCATGGGGGAGTGGATTAGTGGATGGTTGAGTCCCAATCATTCGCTAATCCCTTCATTAGGTGTTTTTATTTTCTTGTTGTTCGTAGCTTGCATGTATAGGTTGCACCACGAGCACTTAGCTTAGGTTCTCCTAGATTTAAGGACATGGTGTGTTTATTTCATTTTTGTACTCCCATGCATTTATTACCTTGAGGGTTAGACAAAACATCACTTTAAACTCCTACAACGTAGTGACACCCTAAGGACAATAATTAAGGACTCGTCTAGCGAACTTAGAAGTTTTCTAGGAGCTAGGATAGATCCCGAATTGACACGAAAACTGCAACACTTAAACTTAGTGACATCTGAAACCCCCCAGAATTTTCTAGAAATTTTTAGGAGCTTTTAGAGCCCTTAATTAACTAACCCTAATTAACTGGTTAAATAAGGCCCCGAGACCTCCCGAAAAATACAATAAATACATCTTAGGTCAGAAAATTACCCATAATACCTCAAACTGACCAGAGTATGACCCTTGACTTTAGATAAATAGGGCTCTTTAGTTTGACTCTAGGTTGACCCATAATTTGACCATAGGTGAAAATTACCTTTTTGCCCCTAATAAATCATTAAAAATTATTAAAAATCCCAAATCCCCTCCAAACCCTAGGGGATCACTTTCTCAGGTCATCCCTGACTTTTGGGAGTGATTCGACTCAGTTTGGGGCTGATTTGGGCCAAAATTGCAAAATAGGGCCTTCTCCTAATTAATTTAGAAATTTCCATAAATACCCCAGATTTAGAAAATTCATAACTAATATTAGAAAATTCCAAATTAGGTAAACTCACTTGCATTAGACTCCAATTAGGGTCTAGTATTTACTAAAAATATTAGATGTCCAGAAATTGGCCTAGATTAGAAAGTCAACTTTTTGGTCAACCCTAATCTATAGGATAGGGCCCGAAATTTAGAAAATTCATAACTTTAGCTAGAGACCTCCGATTTCGGTGTACTACCTGGCTAACTACTCGTATTAAGGTCTAGTATTTTCCTAAGGTGATAAAATACCTGAACTTAGCCTATTTCCCATAGTGACTTTTTGGGACCCCTAGTTTAGTTCCTAGGAGGACCCGGGACTTTCCAAAATTGGCTAATATCACTTAAACTTTAAATGTCAGTATCCTAAGCTCTTAAAATTGAACAACAAACTGAAATAATTAAAATGGACCTAATTCACTAATATTTGAACTTCAACTAAAATATCCTTTTCAGACTCTCAACAAATATGAACTATAGATAATTTTAACTAATTACCCTGCTTAGGACATATCCAAACCACACTAGCCTTACACACACATAGAATTGTTTGCTAGGGCACCACTTCTAGATCTATGTTAGGCCGCTGTGTTTTATTTTTCTGCTGTGTGCCGGAGCTTTCGTGGATTTCATTGCATGCTGTTTGAAAAATGATTGGAGTGTTTGCTTACTTTTTCTGCACTCTGGATGTGAACGCTAGACTTACCCATAGGTTAGGAGCGCCATATATATATATTGTTCTTCCGTGCAGGTGGCCATGCTCAAGCTAATAAAAGGGGGGAGCATCATAATGATTTCTAATAATGTTTTATGCAGGTGCTTGCTCAGCTTCCCCCCAAATAAAAATGAGGGCTAAATTAATAATTATAACTGCACAGATGGAGCTGCTTAACCCTCATAATTAAGAGCATGGCTTGGCACAGGGTCAATGGTGTTAGCATTTTTATTTCTATATAAACTGCTTGGGATGATTTTTACTAGGATAACCTTGCAGGGATTCTTAGATTTACTGTTTTCAATTAATGTAATTTGTATGTAATAATTGTTAAGAGTTGTGAAAGCAACTATGAGTCGGGATATTCTTATCCAACTAAGACTCCGAAAGAAGAAGGCATCCCTAAAGGGGAGAGTCTTCTTCCATTTGGAAGACTGAGTTGGATGGCTTTAGATATCCAAAGAGAAAAGGCAATACACCCGTGCTGGGGGAATTGTCTCTTCGTTTGGATATTCAAGCCACGACGGATCCAAGGAGTCCAAGGAGGAGATTTCCAAGGAGTCCGAGGAGGATAATTCCAAAGAGTCCAAGGAGAAGATATCCAGAAGACTAAAGGTTTGAAGACCCAATATCCCACTCAAAGTTGTTGGCGTCTGTCATAGGCTTAGAAATCCGGGTTGTTGGCAGTGGAGCCCGGCCACTTTATTTTCTGTATATCTGGGGTGTAATAAGGGCAATTTGCCTATGGCCATTTAGTTGATTAATTTTGGATTTATATTGATGTGTTTACCTGATTGCGCAGTAGAATTACCTGCTTTTTCTAGGTTTCTTTCTTGCATGTCGTTTTTGTTTTCGCCTGGATTTCGTAGGCTCTTCTAAGGACTATAAAATTTTTATACTCATAACTAATTTCTAAAATTTTAAGTTATAAATAACATAGAAATCTAACGAACCTAGGGAACTGCCGGAATCGTCCGGGGTCGCATGCATATTACTGCATTTCTTCTTTCCTTGCTATAAGACATCTCCCTGCCTGCGGGTAGAGTCCGGATAATCTGGCCTATGAGGATGAAGTGCCGGACCTAGGGAGACTCAGTCTTTTCTAAAAATTTATTTTCTATAAGCCTGTTTTTAAAGTTCTATAGCATTCATGAGCTGACAATTCAACTAGCATGCATTGCATTAGTAACCAACTAATTAAAATTTAATTGCATTAGCTAGGAGCATCTAACCCACATAAGTCCAGGACCACTTAGGAAATCCTCTAGATGTCGGTCCTATTTCCAATAACTGTACTACCCACCCATCTTTCATAATTGACCTGACAGCATGGTTTTGAATCAATTAGGTGGTTAGCTGGCTCCCCCATCCAGGCCGGGATAAGTCCAGATCTTTGTATTGCATTAGCTAGGACACTGGTCTTAGTGTGTGTCGAACACTAAGTCCAATCTAGATTTAGGGTTCGAGGCTACTACACTCGGTCTCGTAGTATGCCTAAAATAGTAGGTAGGTTCCTTCTTTTCAGGGACTCTAAATCCTACTTATCTGCGTCACAGGATGACGCCGCCTCTATCTCTTCTCTCACGCATGTGATCGAGTGCTTGATTTATCTTCTCCAGTTTCTATTTAGTACCCTAGAGCCTCCGAATGTTGGTATGAACCACGCATGTCTGATTTAGCCCTTTGGGACCCTTCTCCCTTTTTGAGTAGGACTTCTTAGTCTATACCCTCGTGTCGATCCCACTTTAAGAGAGGATAATGTATGATCCTTAATCGAGAGTTTTCCCAGGCTCCGGCCTGGGATGTAATTAACCACGGGGGCTTGCGCCCGTGGGAAACTTGGTTCCCACAATCTACTAAACCCCTTTCGATCTCTCATATCGGATGGGGGAAACCCGTGATTTGGTTATGTATATTACTATCCATCGGGGTGTGTTGGCGATAGCCTCTATCCCCAATGGTCAGTCGTATGCACGATCCAATCTGCCCCTTCCAATCGACCCGTTCGCGCGGTGCTCTTTCGGAGGTCCACAGGTGGTAGGCAGCAACCTTAAGTATTGTCCCGTCTCTTACTTCTGGAAGGAGGTCTAGGTTGTGCCTGAGTTTTTCGTCGTTGGTATTGGAGTCGAAAGTTTGTACTCTATGACTGGGGACTCCAATGTCGACTGGAATGACAGCCTCTGTACCAAAGCAGAGGTTATACGGTGTCTATCCTGTTGGAGTCCTTGTTGTTGTACGATAGGCCCAAAGGACGTTTGGGAGCTCGTCAGCCCATTGCCCCCCAGCCTTCTCCAGCCGTGTTTTCAGTCCTCTCAGAATGGTCCGATTAGTGACTTCTGTCTGTCCATTAGTCTGAGGATGAGCCACAGCTGTGTGTACTAGATGAATGTGGAGATCTTTACAAAATGTGGTAAAGACCCTTCCGGTGAACTGTGTCCCGTTATCAGTAATAACTTTTGCAGGAATGCCAAAGCGACATATTATGCTCTTCCACAAAAACTGTTTGGCATTTGCTTCAGTGATTTTTGCTAGTGGTTCTGCTTCTACCCATTTCGTGAAATAATCGACAGCCAATATGATGAATTTTCGCTGTCCCGTGGCTATCGGAAATGGTCCCATTATGTCGATCCCCCATTGGGCAAAAGGCCAGGGACTCTGTAATGTCGATATTTCTACGGCGGGTAGATGAGTGAGGTTGGCATGTAACTGACAGCTGTTACATTTCCGTACAAGTTCTAATGCGTCCTGTTTTATTGTCGGCCAGTAGAACCCTTGTCTCAGGACCTTTTGGGCTAGCGCTTTTCCACCCAAATGTTCCCCACAAATGCCCGAATGTACTTCGCGAAGTGCATAGTTTGCCTCCGAAGGAGGAAGACACTTGAGGTATGGCCCTGTGAAAGATCGTTTGTATAGCTCTCCGTTAATAATAGTGAAATTGGCCGCTTGCCTCCTAAGTCGTACTGCCATAGCTGGGTCCTCAGGGAGAGAGCCTTCTTGTAGGAAAGCAAGAATGGGGTCGATCCAAGAAACTTCTTTTGATTCATCTATTGATTGAAGTACCCATGAGCCTTGAATGCTCGGGAAGTGGATCTCCTCAATGAATTTCCTTTTAAAAACATCTCCCGTCGTAGAGGTTGCTAGCTTGGAGAGTAAGTCTGCCCTTGCGTTTTGCTCTCGAAGGATATGGGTGACCTGATGCTTTGCTATTTGAGCCAACAAGGTTTTAACTATCTGACAGTATTGAGCCAAAAGTGGGTTGTGAGTATCGAACTCCCTTCTACTTGAGAAGCAACCAGTTGGGAGTTAGTGTGAACCACTAAGTCCTGGACTTCGCAATCAATTGCCAATCTTAATCCAGCGATTAGAGCTTCATATTCAGCAACATTGTTTGTTGCCGGAAACTTCAGTCTAAGCCCGTATTCAAGTGTGGCTTTCTGCGGGGAGATTAATAGGATTCCAGCACCAGCACCAGAATTCCCAGAAGCTCCGTCTACATACAATGTCCAGCAGGAGGAGGAAGGAGACTCATCGGGCGATTCCTCGGAGGTATAGCTAGTACATTCGACCACAAAATCTGCAAGCACCTGTGACTTGATGTCGGGTCTAGGTAGGAACTGTATATCGAACTCTCCAAGTTCTACTGACCATTTGATCAATCTTCCGGATGCTTCGGGTTTTTGAAGGATATTTTTCAGCGGCAGGTTTGTATAAACCCTGATCGCGTGTGCCTGAAAATAAGGTCGTAACTTCCTGGCTGAGAAGACTAATGCTAAGGCTGTTTTGTCTGCCAACGGATAACGCATTTCAACATCAGAAAGTACCTTGCTGATGTAATAGACCGGGCGTTGAATTGAATCATCCATCCGAACCAAGACCGAACTTATAGCTTGAGAAGTGACGGCCATGTACAAATACAAAACTTCCCCTGGAATTGGCTTTGAGAGAAGCGATGGTGAGGCTAGATAAGTTCGTAGTTGTTCAAAAGCTTCTTGGCATTTATCAGTCCATTGGAATCCTGAGCTACGAGCCCCTCTGAGGATCTTGAAGAAAGGCAAATATTTATCTCCCGAACGAGCCAGAAATCGAGAGAGCGCTGCAATTCTTCTATTCAGTCTTTGAACTTCTTTGATGTTTCTGGGGGGTAGCATGTCCCTTAGGGCCTTGATCTTTTCCGGGTTGGCCTCAATCCCTCGGTGGGTAACCATGAATCCCAAAAACTTTCCTGAGGTGACTCCAAATGCACATTTGGAGGGGTTGAGGCGCATGTTGTAAGATCGGAGAAGGTTAAAACATTCTTCCAAATCTGAGATATGTTGAGATTTCTCGAGGCTCTTTACCAGCATATCGTCCACATAGACTTCCATGGTACGCCCAATAAGGCTCTTAAAAACCTTATTCATAAGTCGTTGGTAAGTTGCCCCTGCATTTTTGAGCCCGAACGGCATTACCAAGTAGCAATATAACCCTTTATCCGTTTGAAAAGATGTTGCCTCCTCATCAGCGGGATCCAATTGTATTTGGTTATATCCGGAGTAAGCATCCATAAAGCTTAACATCTGATGTCCGGATGTGGCGTCGACTAGCTGATCTATTCGGGGGAGCGGGAAGCTATCCTTGGGGCAAGCTTTATTGAGATCCGTATAGTCCACGCACATTCTCCAAGTCCCATTTGTTTTCCGAACCATCACGACGTTGGCTAACCAAGATGGGTAGTGTACTTCCCTTATGAATCTTGCTTTTAAAAGCTTATCAACCTCTTGTTCGATTGCCAGCTGACGTTCTAGGGCGAAGTTTCGTTTCTTTTGAATCACTGGCTTACTTGCTGGGTTGATCTTCAGGGAGTGCATAATTATTTCAGGATTGATACCGGGCATATCTGCTGAACTCCATGCGAATACGTCTTGATTGGTGCGTAGAAAATCTACGTATTCTTTTTTCTCTGTATCTGAGAGGAGTGATCCGATCTGTACTGTTCTCGAGGGATGTTCTTCTGATAGGGAGACACAGGTAAGATCTTCTACAGGGGAGGCCCTTTGAGGGGTATCTTCATTCCGAAGATCGAAGTCTTCGATGCTTAGAGTAACTGATGAGTGTGGTCGAGCCTGCATAAGATAGCATGACTGTGCTACTTGTTGATCTCCTCGTACTGTTCCGATCCCTGATGGGGTAGGAAACTTGAGCTTTAAGTGGGGAATTGAAGCAACAGCCCCGAAAATTGTTTGAAGTGGTCTTCCAAAGATCGCATTGTAGGCTGATTCGGATTTCACTACAATGAATAGAATGGGGTGCTCAACTTGACGGGGGAATTCTCCAAGCACAACCGGAAGAGTAATGGTTCCTTCGACTCTTACAGGCCGGTTGTCAAATCCGTATAGTGGACCGGCAGCAGGCTGGAGTTTCTCTCTAGATAGGCCCATGCTAAGAAAAGTGGAGTAGAATAAAACATCTACTGAGCTTCCATTATCTACCAAGATCCTTTTAACATTGTAACATGGGTCGCCGATTCCTGCGCTAATCACCAGTGGGTCTTGATGAGGAGTTTTTACACCTTCTAGATCAGACTCCTTGAAGGTGATGGAGTGATCGGCATGAAGCTTTTTTGTTGGTGGCTCCTTATTCTCTGCGATTAGAACTTGGCAAGGCGTTGAAGGGCCTCCAGCAATAGTTTCAATTTCACCGACCATCTGGCGGTTGTTCGTCGACTGTTTTTGTTGATCTTGCCCCCCAGCCGGAACGGTTTCTTCTCGAGCTGTTGGATTCTTGACGAACTGTCGGAGATATCCTTGTCGGATCAGTCTCTCAATTTCCTCCTTGAGCTGCCTGCATGCTTCAGTAGTGTGTCCACGACTGCGGTGGAAATGACAATACTGTTCTTGGTTTCCGGTATTAGGCTTTAAAGGGTACGGCCACTTTACACTCTCCTGGTCTCGGATGGCCATTAATACATTTGTTCGGGATGTATTAAGTGGTGTGTACTCTTTTTCTTGTCGGGGCTCTCGTCGTGACTGTGAGGGTCGAGGAGGAAGATTGTAGTTTCCTTGCTTCTTCCTTTGTGAGGGGGGATTCTCCGTTCCTGGGGGATTTTTTCGCTTCCCGATTGTTTGCTCGAATTGCTTTCTATGAGCATTGATGGCTTCGTCGGCAGTGATTTGGGCCTCTACCCGATGGATTAAATCCGCATAAGAATGGACTGTCTCTCGCATAAGTGCCGAGTAGAAAGGGCCTGGACGAAGCCCTCCAAGAAATACACCTCGTAGCAATTCGGGATCCACCCCTGGAATTTGTCGGGCTTCTGTAGAAAACCTTTGAAAATACTCTTTGAGAGATTCACCCTCGTTCTGTCGTATCCCCGAAAGGTGGGAGGAGTCTTTAATCATCCTTCGGTTGGCGACAAATTGTTCGACAAACAATTTGGCCAATTTAACGAATAGGGGAATGGACCGAGGGGGTAGGGAGTAGAACCATGTCCGGGCCTGCCCTTTAAGGGTGGCCGGAAAAACTTGACAGAGCAGAGCGTCTGGGGCCTGCTGGATATGCATAATAGTGCGGTAGTGATCGATATGTTCATAGGGGTCTGAAGTCCCATCATAAGAATCAATATTTGGGAGTTTGAATCTTGCCGGAACGGGATATCGGAGGACAGCTTCGGTGAAAGGTGATGACTCCTGAATGTCCCGTTGGTGAAGGGACTGCCTGATACCCCCTGTAGGGAACTCTTCTCGGACTAATCTTCGTAACTCATGCCGTAGAGTATTACGGGGGAGTTCAGTGACGCGCTGTTGGTCTAAGTCCTCGGGGACGTCCGGCGGCATATGCTGTCGGTGACCCGTGCGCGAAGGATGGGTAGAGCTTGCTGTATCGGCGAGCTCATTCTCTGGACGTGTAGGAGGACGCATCCTTGGTGGAGGAAGGGGGACTTCGACATGAAGAATGTCTTCAAATCCTGGCTGATCTTGCGGGAGAAGAGCATCTTCTTGGGGTACCGGCATTGGTCCTCGAGCTCCCCTTAAAAGCTGAAGGATCTCATTTTGAGATTCCTCCATTTTTCTGATACGTTCTTCTAGGGACGGCCCTGAAGTTCCTTCTCCTGTAGGGTGTCGGTTATTGGGGTGAAAGGAGGCAGATGCCTGTCGTCCTTGATTCAGGGACTGATTCCTGGATTGGTGTGAATTAGAGCGGGAGGTTCCCATGATGCGATGGCTACGCCTGTTGACCATTGGAGGATTCCTTAGTGTAGTGGGATTAGCTTTCCCACAGACGGCGCCAATCTGTTGCGGGCTAGAAATTACGCGGCGATAGAGATTTGATTCTACGTCTTAGCGTTGTACGTATAACTAGCACACACAGAGAACACAAGATTTTTTACGTGGAAAACCCTTAAAAGGGAAAAAACCACGAGGCCTAGCCCAGTTGAAAATGATTCCACTAGATTTTGAATTGGTTACAAAGGACTGAATCACCTCCAGGGGTGAACAGATTACAATGGCTTAAGTAAGATGTTGAGTCTTCGGCAGGACGTAAGGACTGAACGTCGGGTCCTGAGTTGGACGTCGGGTGTTTGGCAGGAAGTTGAGACTGAGTATAGGGTCTTGAACAAGACGTCGGATCTTTGGCAGGACGTAGGGACTGAACGTCGGACCTTGAACAAGACGTCGGGTCTTAGGCAGGACGTAGGGACTGAACGTCGGGCCTTAAGGTGGTGGTCCGGCGAGGTCCTGTGGTGGTCCGGCGAGGTTCCTGCGGTGGTCCGGCGGTTGTCCGGCGAGCTTCCTGCGGTGGTCCGGCTGTAATATCTCGTTCCTTTACTGTTCCTCTCTGAATTGGATTTCCTCCCAGAATCGTCCAGGACGAAGTTGGACCGTCCGGGACGATCGGTACAGGTTGTGTAGAAATCCTGTTTGGCTGTCTGGTTCGTCTGGACGAAATCAGGATCGTCTGGACGAAAATTCTCCCGTGAACCCTTCGCCAGGGACGATATGTGATTTTTCGTCTGGACGAAATTCTTCTCTTCATGGATCGTCCGGGACGAAGCTTGATCGTCCAGGACGATCAGTCTGGATATATATAGAAATGAGATATTTTGAAGAGAGAGAAATATCTGAGGAGAGAGAAAGAGAAAAGGAAAAAGAGGAAAGCTGGTTTTCGGAGACCGCGGAGCGCTTTTCGTCCGACGCTGCTGTTGGGAAAAGTGTAGATCTCGTGGTAAGGACTCCGAACCCTGTTTCTGTTTTCAAAGATGTTGTATTTTTATCGAGATATGTCCGGATTTATATTTTTGTAGTCGAATAATTGACCCGATTTGAGATTGACACAACTTTCACCGCACAACTTCTGATATGTTATAGATATGATTATTACACACGATTTGACTGTATTCTACGAAGATTTTATCGGTCGGAATTGGTTCTACGCGGTTTTTATCGAATAGAAAATTATCAGGATGTTTTCTGACTTGGTTTCTATAGAATAATAGTTTTGTATTGATGCCGTAGATCTTCGTCTGTAATTTGGAAAGATTTGGAATTTGTGTCTTTTGCAGGATTTTTGTGTAAATTCGATAGACTACTGTTATTCTGCCCGATTTTCGTATGATTTCTGAATTGTCTGGAATTGATAGATTGAATCGATATGAATATGATTATTGATATGATTGCTTTAATATTGACTATTGGATTGCTTATTGATTGAATTGACTATTGATACTGATCGCAAGTGGAACCTGGTTGAACATTGGTTGAAGATTGATATTGATACCTGTACAGGATGGTGGGCCGACGGGCTTTCCTTTAAACATTGATTATTGATTATTGAAGGGAGACATAAGGAGTTTATTGATATGCCGACGGGCGAAAAGAGTGACGACTCTTATTGATAGAACCAATGTACGAATCTACAACAGCAACATAGCCAGTAGTTTGTACTTGTTCAGTATATAGTATTGAAATGCATGTTTACTGTATTGATTTACGGATTTATTGCTTTATCGATTTCTGCCTTATTGATTGATCGGATTCATTGATTTCATCGATTGATTACCGAGCATTGATTACTGAGCATTGATATGGACATTGATAGATATAGATATTGTATTGATAGCATGAACATGGACATCGTACTACTGCCTACCGATTCATTGATATTGCTGCCTATAGATTTTATAGACTCGCTGTTGCTACTGTTCTGACCGTATTGACTGTTGTATAGATTTCTTGTCAGACTGGATTGAAGTTTATCGTATTGCTTTCCTCGATTGATTTCATTAAATGGATCGTATTGATTTGACCGTATTGATTTGATTGACGGATATTGATTGATTGCATTAATTTATCGAATTGCCTGCCGCTGCATTGACTGGTTTTATTGACTATGGATTTCCACTGCATAGTATTGATGATCATTGATTCATGGATTTCCGGATTGCATAGATTCATTGACCATTGACTGATTCAGATTGATAGATTGACATGCATATTGATAGCATCGCCGTGCTTTGATTTCAGTTATAGGTATTAGGTGACCTACTGGGCTTTGTAAAGCTCATTATATGTGGTTGATATTTTCAGGTCAGGGCTCGGGAGCAGGAGATAGGAATTGATCCAGATCTTCAGGTTTTTGTCTTTTGATCGATAGATGATTCTTTTGTACTCAGGACAGGATAGATTTCTCTACTTGTATTGATAGTTTAGTTCCTGAGTATTGTATATGATGTTTTGAGATGTGAATCGACTTGAATATTGATGTTTAAATTTTATAGATGTTTGATAGATTGCTTACTGAAAGTTTATAGATAACTCTGGTAAATTGTTGTGAAATAGATTGACATTCTTTCCAAGTTAGATCTTGGGGTCGTCACAAGTTGGTATCAGAGCAGGGTTATTGGAAGAATGGATTGTTACCAGAGTTGTAGGATTGGATTGAGAGATCGGGTAGATTGGGTAGCTTTAAGAGCTTCATTGGCATACATCGTTGCATGTGTGTATCATTTGTTTTGAATTGTGCAGGTGAAAAAGATATGGATCCTCCAGCAGAATCCAGTGTACCGAATGAGCAACACAGCGCAGCTCCAATGCCTTCAGAGAGTATGATGCAGTTGGCTACTGCGATTGCACATGTTATGGGGGATGCCCAGAGCAAGATGAGTGGAAGTAAGGAAGAAGAGGTAGACAGACACTTGCAGATGTTCCACAAGCTGAAGCCTCCGTTGTTCAAAGGGGCTGTAGGACCACAGGCTGCTGAGGATTGGATCATGAGGGTGGAGAAGATTTTTGATAGCATGCAGTGTCCGGGGAATAGAAAAGTACCATTGGCAGTATTCATGTTGGAGAGTGAGGCGGAGAGATGGTGGATCGGACAGCAGAGAGAGAAATTCCAGGGGAAGACCAATGCTGAGATCACCTGGGATGAGTTCACTGCAGTGTTCAGGATGTGGTTTGTACCACCGTCAGCTCAGCGACAGATGCAGGAAGCTTTCATGAGATTGGAGCAAGGCCGTAAGTCAGTGATGCAGTACGAGGCCGAGTTTACTGCTCTTGCGAGGTATGCTGCTCATCTGATTCCTACGGCCGAGGAAAAATGTTATAGATTCCTGCACGGATTGAACAGAGAGCTGAGGCATCCACTAGTACCTTTCCGGATCCATGAGTTTTCTGAGCTAGTGGAGCGAGCTCGATTGATAGAGATTGATCTGGCGACACCGGTACCGAGGTACGAGGATACCAGAAGGAGGAGAGATGACGTACGACGAGATGATTCTGGTAGAGACAGAGATAGAGAGAAGAGAAGCAGATATGAGAGTTCGAGAGGATCTGCATCGAGATCTGCATCACGATCAGCATCGATAGTATCGTCTGGTGGTTCTGGCACGTGCATTCACTGTGGTAGACGACATGCAGGTCAGTGCTACCTATTGACGGGACAGTGTTTTCACTGTGGACAGCAAGGACACAGAGCAGCAGATTGTCCTCAGAAAGGACTGGGTGGAAGGACTGATTCTGGCACAGGTACAGGACAGCAGAGGACTGTTGGCTCGAGGGCCTACAGTGAAAGATCAGGAAACCGGATAGATGATAGAGCTGTCAGAGACCAGAGAGAGACAGTTGCGCCACGACCTCCTACACTTCCTCCAGTGGTGCCACGCATCTACAGTTTACAGAGTTTACAGCATCGTGAGGATCAGCAACGACCAGAAGGTTCTACTGGTAAGATTGATTTGACTAACCAAATGATATTGACATATGAACATTGCATATTGACATTTGATTGATTGCATTGTGTGTTCTGTATGGATTTCGACGAGTTTTGTTTTGGATTGGGATTTCGATCGATTTGGTTTGCTTCGCGTTTTGCTTCGTACCTTTAGGGAAATGTCGGGACGACATTTTTCTAAGGTGGGGAGATTGTAATATCTCGTTCCTTTACTGTTCCTCTCTGAATTGGATTTCCTCCCAGAATCGTCCAGGACGAAGTTGGACCGTCCGGGACGATCGGTACAGGTTGTGTAGAAATCCTGTTTGGCTGTCTGGTTCGTCTGGACGAAATCAGGATCGTCTGGACGAAAATTCTCCCGTGAACCCTTCGCCAGGGACGATATGTGATTTTTCGTCTGGACGAAATTCTTCTCTTCATGGATCGTCCGGGACGAAGCTTGATCGTCCAGGACGATCAGTCTGGATATATATAGAAATGAGATATTTTGAAGAGAGAGAAATATCTGAGGAGAGAGAAAGAGAAAAGGAAAAAGAGGAAAGCTGGTTTTCGGAGACCGCGGAGCGCTTTTCGTCCGACGCTGCTGTTGGGAAAAGTGTAGATCTCGTGGTAAGGACTCCGAACCCTGTTTCTGTTTTCAAAGATGTTGTATTTTTATCGAGATATGTCCGGATTTATATTTTTGTAGTCGAATAATTGACCCGATTTGAGATTGACACAACTTTCACCGCACAACTTCTGATATGTTATAGATATGATTATTACACACGATTTGACTGTATTCTACGAAGATTTTATCGGTCGGAATTGGTTCTACGCGGTTTTTATCGAATAGAAAATTATCAGGATGTTTTCTGACTTGGTTTCTATAGAATAATAGTTTTGTATTGATGCCGTAGATCTTCGTCTGTAATTTGGAAAGATTTGGAATTTGTGTCTTTTGCAGGATTTTTGTGTAAATTCGATAGACTACTGTTATTCTGCCCGATTTTCGTATGATTTCTGAATTGTCTGGAATTGATAGATTGAATCGATATGAATATGATTATTGATATGATTGCTTTAATATTGACTATTGGATTGCTTATTGATTGAATTGACTATTGATACTGATCGCAAGTGGAACCTGGTTGAACATTGGTTGAAGATTGATATTGATACCTGTACAGGATGGTGGGCCGACGGGCTTTCCTTTAAACATTGATTATTGATTATTGAAGGGAGACATAAGGAGTTTATTGATATGCCGACGGGCGAAAAGAGTGACGACTCTTATTGATAGAACCAATGTACGAATCTACAACAGCAACATAGCCAGTAGTTTGTACTTGTTCAGTATATAGTATTGAAATGCATGTTTACTGTATTGATTTACGGATTTATTGCTTTATCGATTTCTGCCTTATTGATTGATCGGATTCATTGATTTCATCGATTGATTACCGAGCATTGATTACTGAGCATTGATATGGACATTGATAGATATAGATATTGTATTGATAGCATGAACATGGACATCGTACTACTGCCTACCGATTCATTGATATTGCTGCCTATAGATTTTATAGACTCGCTGTTGCTACTGTTCTGACCGTATTGACTGTTGTATAGATTTCTTGTCAGACTGGATTGAAGTTTATCGTATTGCTTTCCTCGATTGATTTCATTAAATGGATCGTATTGATTTGACCGTATTGATTTGATTGACGGATATTGATTGATTGCATTAATTTATCGAATTGCCTGCCGCTGCATTGACTGGTTTTATTGACTATGGATTTCCACTGCATAGTATTGATGATCATTGATTCATGGATTTCCGGATTGCATAGATTCATTGACCATTGACTGATTCAGATTGATAGATTGACATGCATATTGATAGCATCGCCGTGCTTTGATTTCAGTTATAGGTATTAGGTGACCTACTGGGCTTTGTAAAGCTCATTATATGTGGTTGATATTTTCAGGTCAGGGCTCGGGAGCAGGAGATAGGAATTGATCCAGATCTTCAGGTTTTTGTCTTTTGATCGATAGATGATTCTTTTGTACTCAGGACAGGATAGATTTCTCTACTTGTATTGATAGTTTAGTTCCTGAGTATTGTATATGATGTTTTGAGATGTGAATCGACTTGAATATTGATGTTTAAATTTTATAGATGTTTGATAGATTGCTTACTGAAAGTTTATAGATAACTCTGGTAAATTGTTGTGAAATAGATTGACATTCTTTCCAAGTTAGATCTTGGGGTCGTCACACCGGCGGTGGTCCGGCGAGGTTCTGCGGTGGTCCGGCGGTGGTCCGGCGGCTGTCGAGGAGGAACTTCTTCCTTCTCTCTCTCCTTCTCTTCTCTTCTTCTCTCTCTTGCTTAGATGCTCTCTTGTGAAGAATGAGGGCTCTATTTATAGATTTTCTGGAGTGGCATGGTCCGTAAATAGGTGTGAGATCAAGGGCGAATAGGGAGTGATCAAATGGACGGCCGATATTGAATCCTATGATCGTGCACCGTTCGTTGGATATTTGGAGGCCTTAATGATGTCGGAATTTAGTGATCTTGGGCTCGTTGGATTCGTCTCGTCGAGCCGTTCGATTCGAGTATAAGCTCGTCAAAATCGGAGACCGTTTGGTAACTCAAATTGCAGTTTGAACCTTCCAACAGCGCTTTGAGCTCTTGATTCGGACTCATTTGGGCTCCGATTGGGTTGATCTTGGTGTCGTTAGGTTCGTATTTCCGAGACGCTCAGTTCGACAGTAAGCTTGCTGAAATCGGAGTTCATATGCTCCCGGATTTAATTTTTGAAGTTTCCAACTAGCTTTTGCTTCGAGATTCGTGCCCAATCAAGCTAATTTTGTGATGACGTATCAAATATATTTAAATTCTAATTTTAAAATAAGATAATAAAATATATACTAATTTTTTTTTAATTATTTTATGAGTCAAGTTTAGTAAACGGGCCGAGCTCACGTAATTGAGCTGACCTCAAGCTTGAGCTTAGCAAGAGTTAAATATATTTAACTTGATTGGACAAATACTCGACTGGACTGATTCACCCAACAAAGTCTTAGGGGTACTTTGGTCATTGAGAGAAAATCTCGCAGCCGCACCCTTCGGTGGTCTCCAGCAGCCGCCTGATCGCGTGGAAGTGACGACATCGCACAGAGCGAAATAATTAGATAAAGGGGAGACGGCGGGAGGGGGTTGGGAAAGGGAAAGGGAAAGAGAAAAGAATTGGTGATCCCAATTTCTTCTCTGTCCCGATTTCCTTTCGGAAAGTCTCCTATCAGATACTAGGGTTTCTTATAGCAATCATCATGGTGAGCTGCTACTTCTGCTCTTGAATCTTGATGTTGGTTTTTTTCGTTTTAATTTTTTTTTTCAATGCAGATAATCTTGTTTTGCACGATTAACTGAGTTGTCAGTTAAATTTTATGTTTTGGGGGTTTTGTTTTTCGTTTTTCTAGTCTATAATCGCAATCTTTTTATGTAGCCCGAGCTTCGATTAGTGCATATTTGAAATCAAGTGAAGTTATACTGTCACGTGCTTTAGTGAATTGAAATACTCTGTTTCATACGGTATTTTTCTCTGGCTTTGTTTCTGGAGTAGCTTTTACTGATTTCAGATAGCATGTTTTGTATTGGTTGTTTAGTAACCTGTCTGCTGCTATATGGAAGACTTTTGGGGACACGTTTGCAGCGTTTTTCCTCTCTGGCAATCTGTCATTTTTGTGCTGTTGCTAACATTGCACGATGAAGTCTGGATTAGGTTTTGCTACTTTAGTTGTGTTATAATGTTCTGACACTCTTTCTGTGCTTGGTAATGCTGATCTGTTTGTATAGTACTGATGACTAGATCTTAAAGTTTGTCTTTTTAGCTTTATCTTTTTGGTGGACTTAAAGTTGTGCTGATACTTGCCATCTTTTGTTATTGGCTTTGTTAGATTTGAATGAAATCCTTTCAATCTTTTCATGAGTGCAGAATAAACTTGGAAGGGGTCACCGAGACAAAGTTCAACAGTTCATGGCAATAACTGGAACTAGGTATTTTTTTTTTCATTTAAAAGATAGTTTTTTAGAGTCATGAAATCCTTTGCTATTATTTGACTGATCGTATGCATCTTTTGACGATTTTTGCTATGAATGCATTACTCATTCTTAATGTGCAAAAAAGTTAACTATGTGTGATTTAACAAGCTATACTTTCTTTCAAGTTCGTGCAAGTGTAAGGGTGTAGCACTACTTAATTTATCGTTTTCTTTTGAAAATCTGGAAGAAATAATATATTTAATGATTTGGTTACCAAAGTCAACAACTTTCATGTTTCATTTTCTATTAAATTGCCCATATCATAAAACTATGGTAATGAATACATTCGAATTTATTGCAGTTTTGCATTGTTGATCATTTTTCACTTGTGCAGTGAAAAGGTTGCCCTTCAGGCATTGAAATCCAGTGATTGGCACTTAGAGGGAGCTTTTGATATATTTTACAGCCAACCACATATCCGAGCGACTACAGATTCAAGACATCTTGAAGAGCTTTATAACAGATACAAAGGCAAGTTCTAATCATTTACATCTTGATGTTTATACAGTTCTAACTGATGTCAATGTGGATGCTAGGACACGTAGGTGATTTAAATCCGACTGGGGTGTCCACAATGGATGCCATTAGGATAAGAACCAGCTTTTTGTTGTAATTTGATGCTAACATAATCATTTTTATGTTAGACCTGTCCACTAGACTGGTCTAGCCGGTCCGCACGGGACCGGCGTTTCACAAACAGAGGCGGGATCTCCACCTCTTGCGGAGATCGGGCGGTCCGAACACCCAATTGGAGCCCTTTAGGAAGGATTTTTGAGGGTTTTGAGAGGGAAATTTGAATGTAGGGACTGTTTAGAGATTTCCTTTTGATTTGTATGCATTAAATAGTTAATTTTCCTAGGGTTAGGGCATCTTGAATTTGGCTGAAATTTGAGATCTCTTAGATTTTAGGTTTCCTTTGGGCTCTAGCTGCGTCTAGAGATTTGGGAGGGAAAGATCCTCCTCTCGAATGGAGGATCAATTGTATCTTGGTATTTTCCGTTTCCATTTCATCAAATATTACACATTATCTACTGTTTTCCTGTTTTTGTGTTGATTTTTGTTGAGAATTCTCGCTGTTTTTCGAAGATTGATAGGAAATACTTGAGATTTTCAAGTGTTTCCTATCATTTTACTTCTTTGAACTTTTAAATCATGCATTGGAATGTCTGGAACAATCCTTATAATCGAGCATAATTTAATATGCAAATAATTATTATCTTAGGAATTCTCTTGCACTTTATTATCCTTGAAATGTGTGAAAAAATATCAATTTATGGATTGTCTTTATATTGTACCACAATTGTGAAAGAATTTGTTGTTCTCTGTTAGGTTAAGTGTGAAAAAAATGTGTATTTATTGATGGATATACATGTTTTTATGTCAATGATGGAGTTAAAATTTTTCTTGGAAGTATGTGCACACAAATTACTTTTTGTGTAATGCTTGCTTTGTTATAACGATGCAAACTTTTAATCTTTTTTATATGGATGTCATACTTTTATTGATGGTTTTGATTTTTTTTGAAATGCTCTCCTCAAGAGGCTTATCGATACTAAAATTCATATTCAATTGTGTTAGGAAAAGCTTGTTTTTATATGTGGAAGTGTCTACTATGAACTAATAAAATAATAACAGAGAAATCAAGTTAAACAGGGCAACAGAACTTTGTAATTTGGCCAAGATAATTCCTCATGTTCATGAAATGGTAGATTGAGGAATCAATCCACTATCAGAAAATCATGCATGTGTAGAAACAAATAGGGCATAAGAAAATGCTCTTCCTTGTGCTCATATGCACAAATCTCATCACAAAAGAAGTCCCAAATCATTGAGCTAAACGGATAGAAAAAATTCTTAATATACTGAAGAAAATGCTAGAATCATATTAATAGATTAAACTTAAGAATTATAACATCTTAAGACTATAAGTTCTACTATATTAAGAACACTAAAAAATATAAAATTCTTCGTGAGGTTTGGTACATATGCTTAAGACCAGCCAATGTGCTTTTCACACCATCTTGCATCTCCAACATCGCTGTGCTAAAACCTACTATGTTGCACATCACAGTATTTCTTATATAAACATACCATTAGTACATGACTTATGGAAAATAATTTCTTTTGATGGCACATATATGATAGGAAATACTTGAGTTTGCAAGTAACCCTAAGGTAATACTTGAGTTCGCAAGCAAACCGAACCCAAATCGGTGAACAAACAGCAGCCAAATGACTGTCCACAGCAGGAAAACAGCAGAAATCTGCTGTTTACAGCAGAAAAACAGCACTAGTCCGGGAAAATCTGAGAGAAAGCTCAAGAAAAGACTTGTATTCCACTAGACGATGAATAAAATAGCAAGATACAATTGATCCTCAATTCGAGAGGAGGATCGATCTCTCCCAAATCTCTGGCAACGCCAAGAGCCCAAAGAAAACCTAAATCTAAGAGATCTCAAATTTCAGCCAAATTCAAGATATCCAAACCCTAGGAAAATCAGCTATTTAATGCATACAAATCAAAAGGAATTCCCTAAACAGTCCCTACATTCAATTTCCCTCCTAATCTTCCTAAAAAATCCTTCCTAAAACGGTTTGCTTGAGCAGTCGGCCCGCCCGATCTCGACAGGAGGCGGAGATCTCGCGTCCGTTGCGAAGTGCCGGCCCCATGTGGACCGGCTGGACCGATCTAACAATATATTGCTAAGTTGGGTCAAGAATCCACCAATCTCTTTAGAACTCATATCATTGAAAGAACGTCACTTGAATTTACAATTGACCACTATGCAGTTTTAATAACCTATATTGACTTAATTTAGTTGCTGTGACTAGGAGTGTTAATATTGGAGCAGACAAAAAAAATTGGGTTCAAGTCAAATTGTGTGATTCAATTCGGGTTTGAAGTGACTAAAAAAATTGAGTCACCATTCACATTTTATTTTCATGGAAGTTGTCTTGTTGGTGATTTTATTCAGTCAGAGGGACAATTACTTAGAAATCTTCTGTTTGTTTCCTGTCAATTACAGGACATTACACTGTCAAGGTATCTTAGCATTTTTTTTACTTGATTTGATAAGGCTGTAACTTGCCATAATTTTGCTTCTTGATATCTTCTGTGATGAGCAAGCTCTAAATGTTAATGCAGTAGTTATTGACAAATAGAACTCATAATTCTCATTGCTGCCCTACTAAAACTCATTTTTATTCTAGTTATAGTTAATTACAGCGTTGTATGCAATAATAGTTGCGTAATCTTTGCACAGGGTCCTACTAAAGTGTATTTTTCTTAAATTAATTGTTAAATATTTCTGTTCATAAATTATAGCATTGGTTGCAATAATAGTTATCTAATCTTTGCAGATACCTATGCTGATATGATTTTGGTGGATGGCATATCTTTGCTATGTAATGATTTGCAGGTACTATTTTTTATTTACTTGTAAATTTTGTTCTTTTTTTATTATTAAATGCTACTTATGTTGCATCGTGGATGCTTTTATATGATTTTATTTTCATTATCATCTTCACTCACAAAGTGCTGCATATGTGATGTGTATAAATTCAAGGGACTCTGTGCCTCTGTATCCAATCCCAGCTTATATACCTATCATGGGAACTTTGAAATTAAATAAGAGCTAAGTGTGTTTCATGACATTCTAGCCGTTATCGTGCATACCTTTTCTTACATAGAATACTAAATGTGCATAAAGATGACATTTATTTCAATAGGACATGATTGGCAGCATACTAAACTATTACAGATCTTTTCACGCTAGTTTTTTCGTTATTGTTATGTTTATGCAATCAATTATGACTTAACCAATTATGATCATCTCTTTTCTTCCTTAGATGTGTGTCATCATCGAACTCATGTGCGCACATTTCTACATGTTAGTTGTTGTCTTGCTTGTGTTTCAATATTTATGGTTTCCTTGATGCTACTCTTAAACAGATCAATATTCATTTTGTGTTCTTTATATTGTTTTCCTATTAACTTATATGCATTTTGGCAACTGGGTACTTGCAGGTTGATCCTCAAGACATTGTTACGGTATGTCATTTATTGTGCCAAGAATGCCTTCCCACATGATAATCGGCTGATGTTGGTTTTCCATCTCTTTCAAATCCTATAATAACCTTGATGACTTTAATTGTTGTCTTTTATGATGGAATTTCATTTGTTCTTATTTACTGTCTCATGTATATTTTTATTCTAGAAAGAAGTTTCTTCACCAAATGCAGTGATAATAGAACTGCCATGCTCTGATTCATTGTCTGGTTATTTTGTTTCATTATCCATCGTTTTTTTATATGATTTAGTTCTTTGATATTTTTACAGACTAAAGGATTATGTAGGTTCTATTTGTTCAACCTTTTGTTTTCTCAAACCATTTTAGGTGGAAGCTTGGTTTCACATTTGACGAATATAGATTGGGTCATTCTCCAGATGGCATGCCATCCTCATCGCTAAGTAGTCTTTCAGGTTTTATGAGAGGCTCTTCTCGTTCCCACAGTTACTTTAGGAAAGTTGGCCTATAGAGTTCTTAAAATAGTTTTCAAAGGTTAAATGCGCAATTTGTCAAATTAAGAATAACTTTCTTAGCCAACCCTGATAATTGATTAGGTTTTTTGTTTTGTTAGGAAATGTACTTGATATCTGATCCTACACCTAACTTGATATAGAAGCCAAAAAGGAACTTCATTTTTTTTATGATGAATACATTTATCAAAATGCAGATGCCCTTCAATGATATATTTTTCTTAGAATGCTGTGTATACCTTTTTTCAAGGGTCTTTGTACCACATCTTCCCTTTTATTTTACAGTTGGTTCTATCCTGGCATATGAAGGCCGCCACAATGTGTGAATTTTCTCGACAAGAGTTTATTGGTGGCTTACAGTCCCTGGGGTGTGATTTCTGACATTGTTTTTTTTTTTTTTGCTATTTTTCCTCTTCCTCTGTTACTGGTATTATTGCATTTTTTGCTGAATTCTTGGATTCTATTGCAGGGTGGATACCATTCAAAAATTCCGTGAAAAGATACCATCGCTACGGGCAGAGCTGAAAGATGAACGTGCGTGCTTTGGATTATATAGAATTTGTCTTTTCTTAAGATATTTTTGAAGGTTCCTTTTTTTTAGTTAAGCCATTTCTTAAATCTATGTTTCAAAAGCAGGTGCTCTAGTGGAAAATTTTTTTCCATTATATTTTCATTTCTTGATTTTGAAGATAAAATGGGCTGTTTCTTGAAATTGTCAAAACATGTAACGTGTTTTTATATGCATTTTCATATATTTTAGAAACATAATGTAGTGATTGTTTCAGTTAATTAAAATGATTTGACTTAGTGGCACTAATTCCTCTAATTATATATTAATAGGCTGATTAACGGTTAATTAATGTTGTAATTTAGATAACTGAAGTTTGTTAGTGTTTAATTTTGTTAATAAAGTATATGATTGGCGGATAGTTAATTAATTGATATAAGTCTTATTAGCTTCTTTTAAAGTCTTATTAGTAATTAATTAGCACTTGATTAAGAACATTAAGTTTTATTATTGTTCAATAACTACTTTGGCCAAGTGTAATTAATTAGTCATAATAAATATTAATTAACTATTGAATTAGATAATTAGAAATTAAATGAATTTTAATGAGATCATTAAGATTCTATCAGCATTTACTATTGTAATTAAGCCTAGAATAACTAAAACTAAAATTTCCATATTAGTTGATATTAATGTATTGTTTAGCCTAAGTTTGGATTAATTAGTATCTTAATTAAAATATTTAGCAGCTTAAGTGGCAATAGTAATTGCTATTATTGTATTTAGAATAACTATTGATTAATTTGTATATTAATTAAAGTTATTGCTACTTTATTCATATTTAATAACGGTAGTTAAGATCTGAATTATTAGTTATCTAGAGTAGTTGTTAACTTAATATTTATCTAGACTAATTAAGTTTTAATTGGCCTTTTGATTAGGATCATTAAGGTTCGTAGTACTCACTGTTGTAATTTGACCTGGTTTGGATAATTAATTAATTATTTAAGCCTTACTAATTAATAAATTAATTTTTAACTCAGAACATTATGATTTTAGTTGTATTTAGCTGTATAGTTTACTTGTTTTTTTTTTTTTTTACAGATTAATGATATCCTAGCTGTATAGTTTACTTGTGTTACCTCACATTCAATTCTTCTAAAACCTTATGCTGCCCTGATTATGTTTTAGGCCATGAAAATTGCTATACTTTAACTTCTTTTTTGTTTTGTGCAGAAAAGTTTCGAGAGATTTATAACTTTGCTTTTGGATGGGCTAAAGAAAAGGTGTTTATCTTAGACTGATTGAAATTGCTTTTTTTATTTCTTAATCATGCTTTTATAGAAATAGAATTAAATTTGGGGTATTTGATAAAGGATATGCCAACAAATGCATGAAAATTTTTAGCTTATTAAAGATAAAAGTTGAGGATTATAGAAAAGGCTGAACAATTTATTTATTATTTATAAACATGTCTATTTGGGTTGGTTAACCCTTTCACGTTGTTTTTACATTAGTTTCTATGAAACAATTCATTTATCACGACACTTCAGACAGATTTTATCAAACAACCTTCTGTTTGAAAAGAAAGTGCAGCATGATACAATAAAACACATTATTGCATGCTCTATAGTCTTCTGTTCACTATTATTTTTAGGAATGGGCATTTTTTCATTAGGTTTTTTCTGTTCAAATACTATTCTCCCACTTTGGCCATTCAACAAATTTCGATTCCTTGCTTGCTTCCTCTTTTTCTCTGGTTTTTAACGACCTTTCACTTTTTATCTGACCTCCCCAAGATAACCTTGCTTCCTCTGCTTTGCCCGTGTTTTTTTTTCTCTCTCTGCTGTCTGCCTAACATGGACCTAGTGCTGTTAATCCACTCCATTGGCCTCCACTTCCTTATCCCTTCTCTCTCTGGCGCTGCCTAGTTTCAATCCCCTAGTAATTGATGATGAGTGCTCGTAGGATTTGGATAAATGGATGGGGGTGACAGGTAGCATCGGAATGAAGGGTAGGTTGGTTGGGGACCTGAAGGACCTCATAGTGTTTTGGTTAGTTGTGGTGAGGGAGCCTCAGTTGTGTTTAAGAGTCTGAGTTGAGCTAGATTTACATATTTTCAATGGATAGACTACACTTGGTCTTTCTGTCATTTTTCCCTGAAATCTCAGTAGCCCTTCAATGTTCTTAGAACTTCCCTATATGGTCTCCTTGCTTCCATGTAACATTTGATCCTTGACTTAACCAACACAGTTATGCTGCTCTCCTAACAGATTATCCTTACAAAGAGTACCCTCGCTAAAATATCTTTCCTATTGTTTGCAATCTTTTTGCTCTACCTTCCATCATTTATTGCTCTCTTTCCCTCTCATAAACTGTAATCTTTCTTGTTCTTCTTCATATTATCATGCCATTGATCTCCATCGCTTTATATTCACCTTTTTCCAGTAGAAACCCCACTTCTAGAAAAATATAGTTGTATGGGTTTCTAAAGGATGAAAAAGATGAGGGAAAAAAGAGTAAAAGAGATGAAAAAATGCTGCAATTTTATTGCTTGATGTTTGTACAAGAATTGGTGGTTTATATAAGCATGTACAAGAGTCTTACATAAGAAAATCAATCGAAGTTATTTACAAAAAATATGAAAAAAGGAAGAGGAAACCTCCAAAAAGGAGGGGCCAATTGCTATGGGAGCACACGAATTGGGAGCCAAGCGCTCCAAGTGAGGTAATCCAAGGCTTAAATCTCTTAATCTTTGAACTCTAGAATCCTCATCTTCTTTGGTAGGCATGCGGGTCCCACAGTAGGAGAAGGGGCTGTAGGCATGTGGGTCCCAACTAATCTTTGATGTCATTTCATGATATATCACTTCATTTTTAGCAGCTGCTTTCAATTTTAAGTTTCAAGTAATTAGTACCTTTAGAAAGTTTACTAACGAAAAGGAGGTTGCAAGCAAGTTTTCTCGCATGTAAAACATTGTTCAGAGTAAAATTTTTTGAGATTAAAATGTGTCCCTTGTTGAAAATACATGGAAAACTTCCATCAACGATTTTAATGTTTTCAAAACCACGACATGGGTACTAAGAACAGAAAAATAAGTTTGATTATTCATATGGTCATAAAATAATTCAAGGTTTGATTATTTTCAAAATCAGAAAGTGCTAAAACATTTCTAACTGCTTGTGCCACAGAACCGACATTAGTATTAGTGAATGAGATTTTAGCAGTTTAAAATGGTGATTTATTTGCTCTTTGTTGATTGGAGATGATTCGGTTTCATGTGTTGCAAGAACATTTCCCTTGGCAAATTTGGTGGATTTATCATTGTGTGGTCTGCTGTGTAATTTCTAGCAAGTCTCTCTTATATGGAGAGGTTTCCTATAGTAGTAATAATGGTGGTTATTCTTGTTTCCATTGGTTGATTTTGATCTGTATTGCGGCTGAGTTGTGCTTCAGGAATAGCCAATGCAGAGCCTTCAAATAGGTTATTGCCACTAATTATTTTCCTAAGCATCACTTGTTTATGGTTTTCTTCGCTTGGTATCTCCGCAAAGACTTTCCCAATGTGAGAGATTTTTTCAATGACTCAACTACTAATTTTATCGTACTCAATATTTAAGCCTGCAAAGAATTTAAAGATGCGACTAATATATGTCATATTTTTATAATAATTGCTATACTTAAGGTAACTTTAAGCTAAGTCTTGCCAAATCCTTTCAAGAGATTTGAAATATTTATTTACAAAATCCTTATCTTGGTGAATCTACTCAAGTCATAGGGTTAACTCATGCGCTTGGGGATGATTCCCCACATCAGAGTACATTTTCGAGACATTATCCCATAAATCTTTGACAATTGAATAGCAAAGATAATTTGCATTCATCTCCTTACTCATAGATTTGAGTAACAATATCATAACACCATAAAGTTCTTCACATCCCAAACATCATAGATTGGGTTACCTCTGTGATAATTTGCAATTTTGCATTCATCTCCTTGCTCATAGATTTGAGTAACAATATCATAACACCATAAAGTTCTTCACATCTCAAACGTCATAGATTGGGTTACCTCTGTCATGCTTTTTTGTCTCCTGTGATTTAGCCGATCTTTTCTCTCCTTCTGATGTGCATTCAAATCCATTGGGACCAACAAATAAAGTTTTCCTATTCAATTGGATGGTGTGATTTGAATGGAATGACTTTTAGGCGGTTTATTAATCGATTGACCTTCAAATGAAGGTGGAGAAGTTGATGTAATTTCAAACATTTTTGGAGGAGCTACAAAAAGGCAAATTGAAACCTTGCGTTTGGCGGCACCTAGGGTAAGAAGAACAATCTAGGGATTGTTTTCCCACTCTAATACCATAAAGATTGAAAACAAAGAGAAAAAGTGAGTGAAAGAGAAGAAAACAATGGTAATTTTATTTCTTGATATTTGAACAAGAATGGTGATTTATATAAACATTCCCAAGGGTCTTAACCCAAATACAAAATAAAGATAAGGAAGAGGAATAACCAAAAAGCGGGAGGGGTAGGGGTAGGGGGCGGCTATAAGGGCATAGAGATTGCATTCCGATGGTTCGAAGGGTTTAAAGCCCTTAATTCGTCTGTTGAGGATCTTCATCTTCTTTGGTATGTGTTTGGGTCCCATGGCATAAGGGGACAATAGGTCTGTGGGTAGGGGTGTCAATTTTTGACACGACCCGAAAAAATCCGGGTTAGGGTCAACCCGAACCCGAAACGGGTCGGGTTCGAGTTCAACAAATCAACCTTTTTTAAAAATCGGGTTGGGTTTGGGTTGACCCAACAACTCGAAATTGACCTGAAAATGACCCGAAATTGACACGAAAATGACTCGAAATTGACACGAAAACTCCTATTTGACCCGGAAACCCGAGATTGACCCGTTTTTGACCCGAAAATCGAAGATTGACCCGATTTTGACCCGAAAAACTAGCAATTTTAGGTCAACTTCAGGCCATTCGTGTCGGGTCGGGTTGACTCGGCCCCGAATCGGGTTGGGTTCTGGTCCGGAAACCTGACCCGTTTTTAAAAACGGGTCGGGTTCGGGTTGACCCGAATAGTGCCGGGTTAGTTCCGGGTTCGACCCAACTCGTTGACCCGAATTGACACCCCTATCTGCGGGTCCACAACAAGAGGTAGAGACATGTGGGGATAATATGCATGTTGGCCCACATTAGGAGGTAGAGGAGTGTGGAGTAGCTTTCAACTGCTTCCTAAAAAAATTTGTTAATAAACAACAAATTATCAAAATCATTGTTTAAAATTGCGCAATTTGAGGTCTGTGTCATTGTGAAGCGTATGAGGCTTATGTCTCACATTGGGATAAATAGGTGTATGCCTCAATTATTTGATGTGAGGATAAGGGAGGTATGCGAATAATCAATTGTGATAATGATTTTAATGAAGGCACTCTGTTGACTGTAACGGCAAAACCACCGACATACCCAAACGACACAATCGCCTCCGGTCCCACATCACAACTGTTCGTTCAAAAAAATTGCAAACCGACATACTCACGACATAAAATCCTTCTCGATTCGGACGGTTAGAAGGATACGCACACTCACGCACACAGTGAAGGAGAAATCGAAGCCCATACCTACGCTCTCGTCTGTCTCCACCGCTGGCCGTCTCCGACCGAAGCCTCCTACCGTGCGTGACTCCCGACTGCCAAACCCGCCGTCGCCGCCGAGCCCGCCGTCGCCGACCGCCGAGCCCGCCGTCGCCTCCGAACCAAGCCATCCCGTGCGTGATCCCTCCGCCTCTGCCCTAGCCCGACCTCTGGCTTTCCTTCCCGATAGCTGCTTCTCTCCCTCTCTATATTCTATTATATATATAATATAATATATTATATTATAGTAAGTATATTAGATTATAATATATATATATTAGATTATAATATGTATTATTATTATTTGTATATAATAATAATAATATATATTATATTATATAATATTTATATTATAATAAATATATATTTTACTATAATATATTATTAAAAAAAAGAAAAGAAGAGTGGAGAAATAATTTTTGAAACAGGTGTCGAAGACCCCGGCCGTCGCATCTTAGATCCGGCCGGGATGGTTCCAAAATTGAAGACCCCGGTCGTCGTACCTTAGGTCCGACTGGGATGGTTTAAAATTTGAAGACCCCGGGCCGTCGCATCTTAGATCCGGCCGGGATGGTTCCAAATTGAAGACCTCACGCAGTCGATCTTAGATCCTGGTGAGATGGTTTAAATTCGAAGCCCCTACGCCGTCGACCTTTGGTCCGGGTAGGAAGAACTACGGCAGTGCCGTCCCGATTTCTTCCTCGGTGGGGAGGAGACGCCGGGAGGCTGCCGAAATTTTCAGTGAACAACAAAGGACTTGGACTAAAAGTTAAAAATTGATTTGAACTTAATTCAAATATAAAATCAAATGAAAATTCAAATTCGATTCGAACGTAAAATCAAATTAAAATTCAAATTCGATCAAATGATATTGGACTCAAACTCAAACTCAAACTTGAATTATACTTGCACTCAAAAATGATTTAATATAATCCTTACAATGAATAATATGACTTCTCTCCAATCAACAATAATCTACAAACAAAAAACATCAATCCTTTGTAGACTAAGGAAGTTCATGTGCTATGGATTTAATGAATCGCCAACAAAGGTGAATGAAGGAGATGTAGTAAACATAACGCATCTATGAATCAGTTATGCAAGTATATGCACCTATCCCCTTTAAAAAGAAAGTTTTGAAATGCAATGAACACATTAACCTTTCTTGCAAGCAGAGACCAAATCGAAGGGATAACATAATCACAACCAATCGATAACATAGACTTCCCATTGGAATTTTAGAGATCTTCAAGCTAATCATAATACAGATTTCTACGGGGTTGTGGAAGATCTGTTATACACACCACATACTACCTATAGGTGAACACCAGATGATACACAATAAATCAAATTTAAATCTCTACGAATGCCGTAGAAGAAGAGTTGCACTCCCGGTGTATCAACTGTAAGCAAAATGTCAAAGGACAAGGAAATTGTATCGTACAAATCAATCTACTTGCGGGAAAGAATAGGTGGATTTGTAGCAAGAAAGATAATTCTTCTACGAGCATGATCAAGTAGTGGCGATTGAGCAAATACCCTCTACGAGTTGTGCTAAGTGACAATTATAGGAGTTAAAACAAACTAAATACAATAACTGAAGTCTAGAGAGCTTCAATGCCACCGGATCCGCAACATGTGTGCAAGCGGACAGAAGGCGTTCGTAGGCCCCTTAAATGAAATTTTGGACATTTCCTAAATAAAATCACTCTCATAAAATGGATCATATTTAAATATTCTAAAATGCCCCATATATATTAAATATGATCCTTTAAACTGAAACCCCTGCATGTGCTCCGACATACCTATTAAAGTTACAAACACAAATAGTCGAGAATGCTGCGCAGGGTCAAATACTACAACCCGCATGTGCTCCGATTGTCAAATATAAATGTCAAATCCAACGATCCGAGAATGCTGCGCGGGTTAAATATTCAAGTTTCATCCTCCTCCTTTAAAGGACTGGAGTCGACACGACTTGAATAACAAAATGCATCCCAAAATTTCTACAAAAATCTAAGCGACCTCAACTTCACCCCGATGATGGCCGTGTTGAATGCAGATCTCAACCGGAGGGGTTCCCAAATATTTTCAAATGTCTCTCAAAATCCTACGAAAATACAAGTGACCTCAAACTTCACCCCGATGATGGCCGTGTTGATTGGAAATCTCAACCGGAGGGGTCAAATCTCAAATTCTCAAATTCAACAAAAATTCAAATTCTTGAAATAAAATCTATCAACTGAAAACTTAAAACTAAAAATCATCCACCTCCCGCAACCTTTTGTCGGGGGTGATAAATTTGAAATTAACCTCAGCTCACAAAGAGTAAATGTTGTATTGGGTGTATCACTACGATTCATTCTCAAATAGTCTCTTGCCAACAGGGACGTTGCTTGTGCCCTCTGATCGGATGGTTTTGCCGCAAAATGGCACCATTATATTACGATCACGGCCAAAGCCCGTATGTTCCCTAAAGGCGTCAAACCCTTGAGCGATGGATCATAGGGTATATTCGATAGGCATAAAGCCCTTTGTCAGCTAAGGTGGATTCATATATATCCCCTTAGACAAACACCAACCCAGGTCTACAAGGTATCTTTGGACGAAGCAACCCATGGCTGCCGACAAGATGCCTTCTGTCAGGTTGGGTCGACTACCTCCTCTGACTAAGTAGACCAGGGATCATGACAGCCCGGGACGACGGAACCATGGGATCTTGATCGGGCTCGTCTTCATTCCCCCCACCATCAGTTTTAAGTTTATGGTGATAAACTCTAACTTTCAAACTTTAAAATTCAAATCCAAAACTTAAACCCTAAATTATTGCTATTAAAAGATAGGTTCATAACCTATACGACTAGCCTTAATCGAAAGTTCTCTCCTATTATCAGGAGGGGTAATTAACTATAGGGGCTTGCGCCTATAGGAAACCAGAACTCAGATCAAAAAGTCCTCACCAAATGAGGGCGAAATCTCTGGGTAGTGTCTTATTTACAAACCCAATCTGCCTTCTGAAAATTCCCCCGGGATCACACACCCCAAAATGGAATTTTTCGGAGCCCACACCCTCTAAGTGATAAATTTGTGAGAGACTTTTGAATTTGATGGACTGGTTGATTTGATTGGGAGGGAATCAAGAAGTTTTCTAATCAAGAGGGAGTTGTTTAGGAAGGTTCCTATTCAAAGGGGAATTATTTATGAATGTTTAAATTACAATTGAGAGTGGATTATTTAAGCTAGAGATTAATTTGAATTTAAAATCTAAAAGGAAGTTATTTAGGGAAAGAGGAGGAGGAATTAAGGGGGGATTATTTAGGAAAGTTTTAATTACAATTGAGATGGAATTAATTAGGTAAAGAAATTTAATTTAAATTCAAATATGAAAGGGAATATCTAGGGAAAAGGGGGTTTATTTGGGAGGAAATTATGGCAGCCTATTTAAGACTGACAATAGGGTGATTTCAGATTATGTTTTGTGAGTTTGCTGAATTTAGTTTATTCTTAGGTTTTTTGGGCTCTAGCTGGTAGCTAGAGATTTGAGAGAGCAGAATCTTCCTCTCCAATTGAGGATCCAATTGTATCTTGCTATTTTCTTTTATATATTTTGTAATAAGAACAATTTTGGTGTGTTTTTCTTCCTAATTTATTATTTTCGTATGCAAATTTCAAGAAAATTGCATTCACTTCCTATCAAAGTGGTATTAGAGCACTTTTTTGGGACTTATGATGGCAAAGAAAGTTGATACCTTGGAAGAGCGTCTTCAAGGAAAAGTTGGCCAATTCAAATCAACGTTTGAGGATAGAATGACATCAATGGAGGAAAAGTTTTCCAACCTAGAAGGAATGATAAGGAAACTATTAGAGATTCATAGCCAACCGATAACATTGGAGGGGAGAGCACCGTTGATTGGACTGGGAAGTGGGGGAAACTCTAATATAGGGATGATGAGGGAGGATTGGGAGGTAGAAGTTTTGGGGGAAGAAGAGGATATGCTATCTTTGGAGCTACTTCCAAGGAGGGGAAAGAGTGAAGGAGTGAGATTTTTGATTAAGCTGAAAAGTTTGGAAGGAGAATAAGATGGGGAGAAGATAGAAGCACCAGACATGGTTTAGCCACTCCTACTACAGTATCGAGAGGTGTTCCAGCCAGTTCAAGGGTTGCCTCCTTCACAGGAATGCGACATGGTATCATCTTGAATGAAGGAGTCTCACCTATCAGTGTTTGTCTGTACTGTCATCCCCAAACCTAGAAGGATGAGATTGAGAGATTGATTAGGGAGATGCTCTTCGACCAATTGTCAATTCATGTTCCAGTCTAGTGCTATTAGTCAAGTGCTTTAGTAGCAGTTTCCTTCGTTCCACCTGAAAACAAGATGACACTTTGGGGGGAGTATTGATGGACTGGCCGATTTGATTGGGAGGGAATTAGGAAGTTTCCTAATCAAGAGGGAGTTGTTTATGAAGGTTTTTAATCAAAGAGGAATTATTTAGGAATGTTTAAATTACAATTGGGAGGAAATTAATTAAGCAAGTGATCTAATTTAAATTCAAAATCTAAGAGGGAATTATTTAGGGAAAAGGAGGAATTAAGGGGGATTGTTTAGGAAAATTTTAACTACAATTGAGAGGGAATTAATTAGAGAAATAAATATAATTTGAATTTAAATTTGAAAGGGAATTATTTAGGAAAAGGGGGTTGATTTGGGAGGAAATTATGAGAGCCTATTTGAGGCTAACGATAGGGTGATTTCAGATTATGTTTTGGGAGTTTGTTGAATTAATTTATTCTTAGATTATTTGGGCTCTACCGGCCGCTAAAGATTTGGGAGAGTCGGATCTTCCTCTCCAATTGAAAATTCAATCTTGCTATTTTCTTTAATATATCTTGTAATAAAAATAATTTTGGTGTGTTTTTCTTCCTGATTTCTTATTGTCGTTCACTGATTTTGAGAAAATTGCATGCACTTCCTATCAGAATTTAAGAGTTCTTGGTCATAGCTAATTTATTTTTGGACATGTTTAATTATTTATTTTAGACTTTTTGTTTATGTTTATTTGTTTATCTTAGATTTCTTACTTATTATTGAATGACGTTGCTTCAACACTTTTGAATTATTCTCAAATACTTTATTAGGAAAAAATAGAGCTCAAATTTCATGATGTTACTTATTATTGAGTCCTAAGAAGGATTACTCTCAAATATTTTAATTTTCATATTTTAGTTTTATTTAATAGTTTAATTTTGAGGGTAATGCCTCAAAATACCTAAGGCCTTCACCTTTGCCTCAAGAACCCAATTGTGGAAATTTATTTCTTGATCAAAACTAATGTTAGCATTTTAGTTTGGATTAGAATGGTTAATTTGGTTTCTAAAAATGTTTGCAAATTCTTGATTTTTTTTCTTTCAATCTCCTCTTTTTTTTTTTCACAGCACTTATGTATGATTTTCATTGTGGCTTAACTACCTTTTCCTTTATATCGACTTGGCATGATCTGCATACTCGGTGACCCACATTGGCATGTTACAGAACAGTGAATCGATAAATCACTTAATTGTTGGCTTACTAATCCTTCTTGTCAGATTCTAAATACAACAGCAGCTGATAAATGCAGTTGATGCTCACGGGACTTATTGGAGACACTATTATCGCAAATTGAACCACAATTCTAAATGTTGTATCCCTTAGAAAATTGATGTATTATAAGCCAAGAAGTTTAAATGAAAGAAAGTGCAATCATCAATTTCAAAGAGAACAACAACAACAATATCATCAAGCCTTTATCCCACTACGTGGGGTCTACATAAATCTTTTTTTCTCCATTGTGTCCGGTTTAAGAGTCAATTCTCATTTATATCTAATAAAGAAAGACAATTTCTAATATTTTCTAACCAAGTCTTTTTAGGTCTACCTCCACCTTTCTTAACATAGGTTAAATCTAATAACATTTACTTGTTGACTGTAGACCTAAAACCACCCCATGTTCACGGTCAATCGGCTCCCACGATCGCACGATCTCACGTAACTACCCGCACTTACGACACAAAAACGACGCCCTCCCTCATTCACAGACTCACGCTCTCAGACCCACAAGAAATCACAAGCAAAGAAGTTTAGTGTCTTACCTCTATGACATCCGTCTTCTTCCTCTCATCAACGCTCGAAGCTGCGACTCCGCCACTGTGCGCTAGATCCGCTCGATCCTCCAGTCCGAGCTGATGCCCTAGCTGCACCGACTACCGACGTTGCCTCCGACTCCTGTTCCAGCATGACTCGCCGCCGACCAAGGATCTACTGCCCGTCGACCCCGCTTGCATCCGACCTAGCCCAGGTGATTGCCCCCCATCTGTGCGTGTCTCCAGTCCTAGCCAGACGCATGGCTTCCTCTCTGACTTTATTATATATGTATAATATATATATATATACAAGGCTCTGAAAATCGGACCGGACAACGAGCCGGAAGAAGGAGAGGTTCACGGTTCGACCGGTCGAACTGGATGACGTAATAAATTATAAATATTATTAAAATTTAATAAAATTAACATAATGATAATGTTATCATTTAAAGTATGAGACAAACAAATAAACTAAAAAAATTATGAAACATAAAACATATATAATTAAGTAAACGAATTATTTTTAAAATCTCACATAGAAGCAAAAAAAAATCTAAATCTCATAATTATAAGAATTTACACTCATAAAAATATGATAGTTTTAAATTTAAATATTTTTCAAATTTTAAATTTGATTTTAATTTAAAATTAATTTACATATAACCATATAATTTAATATAAATTATTATTAATTCATGTTACATATTTAATATAAATTTAATTCTAACATAAGTTTATAATTTTAATATAAATTATTCTTATTTTATAGTATATGATTAAATATACTTTACATGTTTATGTTGTATACCAAAGTTATTTTATAAATTTATATCTAAAACCATTAATAAATAGATAAAATTATTAATGATAAATTATTTTTTATAATGTATAAATAAATTATTTTTATTATTAACTAATAAATAATTATCATTCACTTCAAAAATAATTAATTTAAAATCTGTTTAAAAATAGATTTTATACGCATTATATATGTTATGAACTCATACACACCTCAACCCTTTTCTTTAGTCCTACATTGGAAGCACTTTCTTGCTATTGTTTAATAGCATTTTGAGTTTCCTTGGAATGAAGATCTCACATGGAGTGGTGGGGCTATGTGAAGATGTTTCATGTTGGTTTGAGGTTAAATATTTGAATTAAGAAATATATTATAATTTATATTAATGTTTTAAATATTTATTTATTAAAAAAATATTTAAAATTTGTTGGATTTGAACCGGCAGGTTTAAAAAAATCGGAGACGGTTCACCGGTTCCCCGGTTGAACCGGTGGTTAAGACTGGTTCAGCCCGGTTCAATGCAGAAGCGGGTTTAAGAGTGAACCGGACCGGTTTTGTGACCGGTTCACGGTCGAACCGGCCGGTCCGGTCCGGTTTTTAAAGCTTTGTGTATATATATATAATTTTTTATATAAAAAAATAAAGAGAGAGAGAGAGAAGGGATTTTCAAACAGGTGGGAAGATTTGCAGGAAGTCTTGGGGTTGATATGGTCCCATGAAGCTCTCGGCTGTCGATCTGATTCGGCTGAGTGGATTGAAGACTCCAAGCTCGATTCCGGGACTCGACAACATCCCGAATCCCTCGGCCATCAATTATCTTCTCGGCTGGGCGGACTCGGAAGGGCAACTGCCCTCCCCAACCTCCCCTTGTGGGGAGCGGGCGCCAGAAGTCTGCCGGACCGAATTTTTGAGGGGAACAAAAATATTTTTAAAAATAAAATTAATTACTTAATCAACAGGGTCACACACATTGAAATACTCAAAGACCTATACCGATGTCGATTCGCTCCCCCGAAGCCCTCGACATTTGATTGTCTTTCCGGCTGGGCAGATTGAAAGAGCAAGTGCCCTCCCTACCTCCCTTCGTGGGGAGGGGACGTTGGGAGGTTGCCGAAATGAATAAACAAAAAGATCCTCACAGGATTAAATTAAAAATGATTTCTTTAAATAATTGTGATTGAATGATATATATTTAAAGTCAAATTTAAATTATGTAACTCACCAATCAAAATTATATGGTGTATTAAATATCATCATGTCATTCAACACAACATACATTGCACTATGATGAATAAGAGAATAAAGATTAAATTTATAATTCAATGTTCAAATTATGAATGGTGATTATCCTTTCAACTGACAAGGTACCTTTGAAATTTCCTAAGTGATAGTATGGATAATCTTCCCATATAATATGGCTTTAAGATGAGACTTAGGTTTTGATATAAAAATAAAAGGGTATAATTGTGATAGCATAAGTTTTGACGATGCCACAAATTTAAAATCAAGAGAATCATAACATCGGTTGGAAGCTCATTGTAGATATTTATATTAGTTACAATGAATACAAGATGAAGCTAACAATTTGATTTTAATATCAAACTTGTTCATTCATTGTAGACACATCACTATTGAAATTTGCTTCTTAAGAGTCCCCGAAGGAATCTTTTTGGTCTTAGATGAATAGTGACTTTTGCTAATAAAATTGGGAATCTTATGTATTTTAGTAATGATGATTTCTGTAAGGTTTGAGAATGACTACATTTTGACTATACATGGTAGAATGCCTCTTCATTTCTATTTGCTATATTCATCACCAAATGAAATTCTCAACACTCTCTTATTGGAGAGTGATATCATCCATAAGCAATTAAGCAAAATTTGGACTCTATGCAGAATAAGATGAGATAACAGACTAATTGACATCATCATAAAATAGAGTTTAATGTCAAAGACATGCTATGCAACATGAAAGATGTGTCAAAATATTCAATTAATCTCGAATTAGACTTATTCAACTTTGTATATCCCTTCTCTTTAAGGAATAGGATTTCCATTAAACTTTGGGAGTGTAAAAGTAAGTTTTAATAGACCCCACATATGCTCCAATCCTTGTACTAAAGCTTCTAAATGCCATATCTAAAGACCCCATCAGATTTGCAACATTTGTATGAGCAGACAAAAGGCGATACTCCTATAATAACTCCAAATTATATACTAAAACATATCATGGGCGTGCTCTGACAAACATGTTAAAGTTACAAACACAAGCATCTGAGAATGTTAAGCAGGGCTAAATGTTCACTAATATAACATTCTATTTTCAAGCTAAAAACAACCTGCATGTGCTCCGGTCGTCGCATATGAATCTTAAATCCAACTGTCCGAGAAGGTTGCGCGGGTCAAATATTCAAGTCTCATACTCCATGAAAGGATTAGAGTCGACCTGACTTGAATCATAAAATGCCTCCCAAATTCTTACAAAAATATAAGTGACTTTAACGTCACCCTGATGATACTCATGTTGACTGAAAATGTCAACTGGAGGGGTTAAATCACAAAACCAATAAAAGATTAATTTCTTGAAATGAAATATATCACTTAAAAACTTAAAATTAAAACTCATCCACCTCCCGCAACCGTCTGTTGGGCGTAATAAATTTGAAATTAACTTCAAATCTTAAAGAACGAATGTCGTGTCTGGTGTATCACTATGATTCATTCTTAAATAGTTTCTTGTCAATATGGATGTGACACGTGCCCCCTGATTGGGTGATTTTGCTGCAAAATGATACCATTATATTACGATCATGGCCAAAACCCTTATGTTCCCTAACGACGTCAAACTCTTGAGTAATGAATCATAGGGTATATTTGATAGGCATAAATCCCTCTGTCAGCTAAGGTGAATTCATATCTATCCCCTTAGATAAACTCCATTCCAGGTCTACAAGATATTTTTGGATGAAGCAACCCATGGCTTCCGAAAAGGTGCCTTCTATCAGGTTGGGTCGACTACCTCCCCTGACTAAGTAGACTAGGGACCATGATAGCCCGGGACAACGGAACCATGGGATCCTGATCGAGCTCGTCTTCATTCCCCCATCACCAATTTTAAGTTTAGGGTGATAAATTTTAAATCTCAAACTATTAAATTCATATCTAAAATTCAAACCCAAAAAATGTTGCTATTATACACCAGATTTACAATCTATGCAATCTCTTTAATAACCAACCTTAATCGAAAGTTCTCTCTCATTATTGGGAGGGGTAATTAACTATAGGGGCTTACGCCTATAGGAAAACTAGACTTAGATCATAAAGTCCTCACGAAATGAGGGCGAAATCTTTGGGTAGTGTCTGATCTAAAACCTAATCTGCCTTCTAAAATTTCACTCGGAATCTAAGCTCGTTAAAACTCTCCGCTGTCGTCAACAAACAAGAAAAGAGATTGGCACAGAGAGGCCGGGGTTGCGAGGAATTTATGGAGCCCACACCACTCCTAACCGGATCATCGGAAGATTGCCGTTTTATGTGGCCAAACCATCTAAGGCGACTCTCTCTAATCTTATCTGCCATTGGAGCTACTCCAACCTTTTCACGTATATGCTCATATCGTATCTTGTCTCTAAGAGTAAAACCACTTATCCACGTGAGCATCCTCATCTCTGCAACACTTTAACTTAATATTTTGCTTCTCTTTTAATGGCCAACATTATACGCCATAAAGCATTGCATGTCTAACCACCATCTTATAGAATTTTTCCTTAAGTTCGAGTGGTACTTTTCTATCACACAACAAACCCGATGCATTCGCCCACTTCGTCCATCCAACTTAAATTCTACTAATAATATCCCCATCCATTTCACCATCACTATGAACAAGAGATCCAAGATTTCTAAAATGTGTACTCTTATTAATGACCTGATCGCTCAAAATCACAAACCCCCACTAGATCTACTACTACTACAATTTCACTCCATTTATTCGGTTTTAGATCTACTCAAACAATAACCTTGAGACTCTATAAAAATTGTTCTACTGAATCATTCTTCAAGACATGTCCTTAAACTATCATTAGAAGTCTCTAAAATGGTTCCTTGGTAAAATTGTAATATTTTGTTTTTTTAATACTTTCCTTATATTTGGCTGTGGCCATGTCAATTTTGTATAGTCATCTTGCTTTGCTTCATTGCCATGGCAATTTAGTTTCTAGTTAGAAAGTGGCATAACTTTTCTGCTTTACAATTCAAGTTAAAAACCATAATAGCTTTTTCTTTTTTTTGCTAGCTGAAACACTAGTTGAAAACTTGCCACTTGCTACCCTCCATTCAGTATCTTTATCGATATTTTTCATCAACTTAGGCACCTATTATTTATTTTATCAACTTAGGCACCTAAGCAAAAGCATTCTCATATTTTTGTAAAGCTATTGTCATGTTTGCCTTCCAATAAGGCAGGCTTTGAACTTGTGCAAAAACTACTTAGCTGGACTTGTTGGTTGCTAATTTATATTCTTACTGAAGAATGACATGGTTGCTATATTATGGAAATCATTACAGGGTCAAAAGTCTCTATCTCTTGAGACTGCAATTGGCATGTGGCAGTTGTTGTTTGCCGAAAAGCACTGGCCTTTGGTTGATCATTGGTGTGATTTCTTACAGGTAATAGTTCTGATTAGCTAGCTCCGTTTCATTTGGATCGTGACATTTATGATTTTCTGTTTACACAAGTGAATTTAAGATATCTCATTTGTCATTTATGGTATAGGATCTTGTTAAGGAAACTGTATTTTTTGCTTTTGAATAGTGCAAAATGTTTTCATATACTGCAAATTGTCTTGTTCGTTGTCTCATGCAGTTGATAGCTGAGGTAGCAAGTAGGAGTAACGGAATATAAATATTTAATTTATGAAATAATTTATCTTCCCTTCTGTAGTTTGTATGATGAACTAATGATAATGACTTTGACTTGATATTTTACTTCCTAGGCAAGGCACAACAAATCAATCACAAGGGATACCTGGTCTCAGTTATTGGAGTTTGCTAAGGTTAACTTTCAAAACCCTTTTTTAAGCTTCTTAAATGCTGCTGACTTGACTTTTTAATTGGATGTTATTCATAGTTATAGAGGATGTCATCGAGTGTTTTCTGTATTAGAAAACCTAAGTTATTTATTAAACTGTGGCTTCCCATAATTTTTTGCCACTATCATTATCTTCCTCGTTATCATGGGCAACAATTGCCTTTCTATCTCAATTATCTGGTTGGCTTTATCATCAGTTTGCTTTAGCTGGTGCAGTTTCATATGATATGCACTTTATCAATTAACCACACTTGATTAATTATCCTCAACAATTGCCTGACTCGTAGTTCAATAAGATCGAAAACATGGCTTCCGACAGATGATTGTGTGCATTTATGTGCTAGAATGGCTGCCATGTCGCCGCAGTAGGCTGACGCAATCTACCTTTATCCTATAAAATTTATAAGGTGATCTAGGGTTCTTATTACTCTTTGAGTTCATTTAGTTGCATGCAGATAAAAATGTGTTTTGAAAAGTGGCGATTTTCTTTTCATTCATTCTAAGTGAAAAATAAAATCATCACGTTTAAGGGATTTTTAAATTTTACGTTTTGTTTGAGACGGTTTTTTTTACTGTTTTTTAAAGCAGCTTTTTAATACCAAAATTAAAATTTTTGTGCTAAAAAATTGTTTTAAAAAGCAATAAAAAAGCTGTCCCAAACGAAACCTTAAAAGCAATGTGATTTCTAATCACAGTCAACCAAATTATAGATTTGGTTCATGTTTTTTAACTTAAAGCAACCACATGGCTGCCCTTACAGGCTTTACCTATAGCATATTTAATTAAATTCATTACATTTATGACTTCATTTATTGATTCTGGATCCTTTATGCGCCAAGTAGTTCTAGCAGTTCTGCATATACATAAATACATTTAGGCTGTGTTTGGGACGACTTTTTTGCTGCTTTTTAAAACAAATTTTTAGCACAAAAATTTCATTTTAAGAAGTAGTAAAAAGGCCGTCCCAAACGAATCCTTAAGCTCTTCTCTTCTATATGTTCAGCATTTTAAGTACAAAAGCTAAATTTCTACTTACTATTCATTCTAAAAAGTTAAAAAGAAAAGTTGTATTTGGCATATATGGACTACATTGTTTGCTTTTGATTGTCATGCTGCTGTTTTTCTGTGCACAGACAATCGACCCCGAGTTGTCGAACTATGATGCCGAAGGAGCTTGGCCTTATTTGATTGATGAATTTGTGGAATATTTGTACGAGAATGGGATTGTTGGACGTAGTATTTAAGAAGTGATTGTGCCATAGATAACATAAAGTAGGAATTGAACTATAATAATTCATCTGAAATATTTGAAATGCTGTCCACGCCATTAAGCAACGTTTTTTTACTTCATTGAATCAATTAAATCAGCAATCCTTTTTGTCTTTCTTTAAGAAGGTAAGATAGGATGCTGAAGATACCACTAAATGTTCTTCATTGTACTAAGTATTTGTTGCTCTGTGAGATTGTTGCTTGTTCATTACAGTTTTGTTGCTATGAGTGTCTGAAGATCTGCTACAAAATATTGGTCAGTTTAAGGAAACAATTTCTACATGCATATATATGTTAATTATTCCTGTATGCTTTTACTTTTTATGAAATTAATGCTTCATTTGGGATGGCTTTCTTCTTGCTTTCTAAAACAGCTTTTTAGTAAAAAATTTCTTAAATTTAAAATTTTTGCACTAGAAAGCAGTATGAAAGTTGTTTGGGGGTGCCTTGTTTATAATTTACTGGGATTTAATTTTACCTGAAAGAACAGTTGCTGATTGCAAGTTCTTTCAGCTATTTAAATTTCATATGATAATTTAATATCTAGAAACGATTAGCTAGGTTTAGAATAGGCTGTTTAAAGTAGAGTACGATTTCGTTTGGTACAGCTTTTTTATTGTTTTTTAAAGCAGTTTTTTAATATAAAAATTTTATATTAGCAAGTTGCTTTAGAAATTAAATGAAAGCTGTTCCAAATGAAACCAAGAGTGTGTTTGGAATGGTTTGTGTTTTATAAAATTGATTGTCAAGTTATGACAAAAATAATTTAATTACTCTTGTTGCAGTAGAAAATTTATGAGAAAGGTAATGAGAAATTAATAAAAAATAGTAGTTAAATGAAATTGTGTTTGTTAAGTTAAAAAGAAAGTAACGAGAAAGCTGTTTCGAACGGGAGCTATTATTCTATGCTGATACTGAAAGGTACTTCTGTCTTTACGTGCTCGATATCGAGTGTTGTATATTTTTGGAGTGATATGATGTATTTTTATTGGTCTCTGGATGCTCCAAACTTGGCACAGATTAAAAATTCTGCAAACAGAGCCCCTAAAGGGTATAGTGAATTGAAAATTTAAATATAATTGCTTTCTTGGCTGATTGCAATTTGATGATTGGTTTGGAAGTTACATGAAAATGTTCCTACTTTGTGCAATTTTTTTTCCTCGTACGGTTGAGTGTTCTTTACAGATAAATGCACATAAATATAAAATTGAAGTTTTGTTGGGAGTTTATGATATCATTTAAAAGGTCTCTAAATTTAAAATATTATGTATATGTAAACGAGTTTACATTATTTGCTAATAAGTTATATAAAAAAATCAATTTTCTTTAAAATGCAATTAAGGCTTTGTTTGGGACGAAATTTAATATTTTAAAAAACTTACAAAGAATTATTCATATTTGTGATTGAACTCATAAAAAATATCATAAAATTTTATTTAAGAAGTTGGCACAATTTTTTTAGAGATTAAGGTTTCGTTTGGGATAGCTTTTTTATTGCTTCTGAAAACGGAGTTTTAGTACAAAAATTAAAAAATTTGTACTACAACTCCGTTTTAAAAAGCAATAAAAAAGCCGTCCCGAACGAAGCCTAAAGGTGGACTTTTTATGGGGAGCGTTGATGTCCTGGGTTGGGGTTTTATTGCTCTAAATTTATGTGTAAAATAAATTTTTTTATTTGTAATATATTTTTTTTTTGTTAAATAAGCTACGTAAATAATCATATAATTAAGTACATAAAGCTTTATAAAATTTGAGAATATATTAAGTGCAGTATAACTTCCTTCACTGACATATTTCTATCTTCATTTATAAATCACCACTTCAAATTTATTTTTTATTGAGAACCGCATAATATAATTACATTATTAGAATTAAGGATGGTGAGCTTGATCATAATAAAATATTCTAGAAATCAAATTTTTTTTTTTGATAAACATGACAAAGTTGTCTCAAGTAGCTTTAGGTATATCAGAAATTAGAATTATTCCATGCAAAAAGCATCATTGACTTCTAAGCTTTTTAGTTTGGAGCAACTTTCTAATAGCTTTTTAAAGTAAATTTTTAGCACAAAAATTTTATTAATTAATTCGTCTCAAATGAAATCTAAATGATAAATTTCATTTTTGAAGCAAAATTCTTAAAACATTAAAATGCTAATGAAATCAACGGTGTAACGGCTCTTACTCACTTATCACAGTATTCAGATCATATAATGTGTTGCTTATAGGAAACGTCCTAGTATTAACACAATGTATTAAAGAACTAATGTCATGATTATTCGACAAGTTCTACATCGGCTGTCTAACACAATCCTCAACCTTTCTCACCCAGGACTTGGGATCTAATAACGACAGTATTATTAAAATCAAGATAAACAATGATACTTATTTGGAATATGGGAGATAATTAAGCTTGGAGCTTGAAACCTGCTAAAAAAATCTTTTAAATTTTATTTGACTTGAAATAAATTAGTTTGACTCTAAGATGACTTGTTAGAAATATAAAATATGCAAGTGCTAGCTAGCATATTAAGCCAAAAGAAAAATTTCAATAGCATGAATGAGGAATAAGCAATAACAAAAGATTGGCACAATTTGTTGGGATCGTTTCCACTTCTTGCAATAGACATTAGCAAGAAAAATATGAGAACAGCTATATTCTAATCTCTAAAGACGATTCATCCAATCTCAGTCACAAGATTCCCATGGTTTCCTCTCCACCCTAAACTAAAGATTCTACCAAAGAGTCATCTTCCAATTGGAGTCGCCCCTCCCATTCACTTGCAGATTCCAAAACTACATCATCATCAAGCAGATTCCATCGGTTAGCATTTTCCAGGACAGGATTCCCATGGTTTCCTCTCCACACAAGAATGGATGCTTCTGTTAAATCCATCTCCAGAGCCACAGTCCATTTCGATGAATTGCCACATTCATTGCTCCTTGCTGCAGCTGGAGCAGCACCCTGTAAAGTAAATCCATGGCTGAGGCGTTGCAATGCAGTTTCCACCCTTGCAGGATCACTGAAAACAGCCAAGGAGTTCTTATCATTCAAACAAACCAAATCATTCTCCCTGACAAATCTCAGTACCAGAGAGCTTATATCAGCATCCATGGGGAGGCACGGTAATGCAACCACACACCTTGGGTCCATATCAATCAATGGATCATGAGCTGGAGGATATGCAGCAAACATCAGAAAACCAGGCTTTGATTTGCAGATGGCATGAACTGTCGGTAAACGTTTGGGCTCCCAACCAGCAATCTGGACCGGAAGCTTCCACCAATCTGCAATCTGTAGCACAGCAGCTATCTTTTCCATGAGTATGTTGCAGAAGACATAAACTTTCATACTGCTCCCAGATCCTTCTTTAGGCTGCCTCCACATAAGGTCAGAAAACACATCGGAGGTTGCCAAATTCTCTCGAACATGAAGAGCATCAAGGTTTGTAGAGATAGTTGTCATTCCACTGGTACAAGTTAAGTCGGTGGACATGGTCTCGAGGGAAGGTGAGCACCGGCCGCCATGACACGGAAGTTGGCAGGTATGCTTTCCACATGGAAGCAAGCAGAGATGGGGATCGCAGTCTCCAGTTTTTGATAGAACGCAGCAGCGATCCTTGCAACGGTGTCTGCCGCAGTTCTTCTTCCGGTAACAAGTTCTCTCGCAGAGAAATATGAACATTGTGTCGAAGAGCTGGTAGCACTCAACAGTGCGGCGTGAAGAGCCGCACCGGCATCGCTGTTGGACAAGGGCTGAGCAGGGCCGGCAGTCTCCTTCATGGCACCGCATTCTACAAAAATGGGTCTTGCAGACAAGAGGCTTTCCACAAACATTAGAGCAAGTCGGAATCAAATCCATGCAGGTCATCCTCTCATCAACAATCTTCTTCTTTCCACAATGGCATGTGCTGATCTTTCCAGGAAGCAGTTCACATTCTCCGCAAAGCCCCGGGTGGCAGTTCTCTTGGCATACATGGTTCCCACATAAGAGGCTGCGGCCACAGACATCGTCGCAGGAAAAGAGCCTGCTCTTCTCATCAAAATTGCCCTTCATGGCCACATCGCTGCAGATCACCTCCTGCTCCTTCTTACCGCAGAAGCATTTAGTAGTAAGGAGTTCCTGGCAAGAATCGCAGGCACCATTGTGACACACCCGCTCACATGTGTGGCGGCCGCAGCCAAGAAAACGATTGCATGGTTTATTGCAGCTCAATGCCGCTCGTCTATCGGAACACTGCCGGACCACATTGGTTTTCCCACACGGGCATTTCCGACGCGGAGCAAAAGCTTTGCAGGGGGGACAGGGGCCAGGGTGGCATTGGAGGACGCAGGCATGGGGACATCTGAGCTTCTTCCCTCCTCCATCGAGGGGCTTCCCGCAGGGCTTGCCGCATGAATGCGGGCTGAGGTGCTGGTCATTAGGAGGATCACGGCGGCGACCACAGAAGCAAGTGTATGAGAGATGCCGGGCGGGGGTGGATTGAGGGGTCTGGCATCCGGGGCAGTGCCAGTCGTCCGCAGCGATCGAGGCCGGTGAACGAGCCCACTTGCGGATACAATTTAGGTGAAAGATGGAGAAGCAGGTGGAGCAAGACCAGATGGGCGTGGAACGGCGGACCATGTCGTAGCAGCTCATGCACTCGACAGCGCCGCGGGCAAGCTTGTCTTGGATATCTTGAACGATAGAAGGTACCGATCCGGTATTGGCCGGGGGCGACAATGTGATGGAGCCGCGAGGGACCCATACTTGCTTCGGGGCGGCTGCCCGGCGGTCGCGGTGGACGGCGGTGTAGTTTCTGCGGTTGGCGGAGGAGTAGGAGCTCATATCGGATCAGCGAAGGAGTTGGATGGGTCGCGTTGGTTCGCAGTAAACCCTAATCCCAATGGAAATGATGTGAGGGAACGGTATTTAAGGAAATAATAATTGTTCTGCAGCAAATGGTTACTGTCAGCGCTGCAGCGGAGAAGATGAGCGACATGTTCTTGAAAAAGTACGCTCCAATTCGCGATTTTATTTCAAATTTCTATCTGATTATTTTATACTTTAGATTTAATTATATATATAATTAAAATTTTAAATTTTGATCAATTAGAAATAAAGGCTAATCCATTTTGATAGAACATTTAAATTTGGATTTGCGTTAAATTTAATTAAAAATAGTACTGTATATATATATTTTTTTATAAATTGTCAGTTGACTCAATAATTATAATACTATTGTAAAAGATATTAATTATTAATTATTTAAGTTTTTAATATTGGGAATGGCTTGTAATTGCAGAGGTAGTTAACCTTAGTATTGCAAGAGAATCTCATATGCAGATAAATAATTTAAGAGTATTTCATATATGTTAATTAGCGGTGTCAAAATTAGATTACGAGTCGGGTTCGGAACGAACGAACCCAACATTGACCCGCTATTGTTTGACTGTCTCGAATTTGACTAATTTTTACAAATGGGTCAGAAAATGCAATATAGACTTGACCCATACCCGACATGAGCAAAAATGCAACACGGACCCAGACCTCCCTGCGACGTTGTTGTTACTTCCAATCCAATTGCAGAACGAACGGCGAGCTTCCTCCTATCGTCATCGTTGCTTCCAATCCAACTACAAAACGACGAACTCCTTGTTGTCGGCCCATCGTCGTCATTGTTTTCAATCCAACTGCAGATGAAATAGTGATTTGTCGTGTCTTCCAAACCGACAGGAAGGAATGTTGTCAGCGAACAACGATGGGGAAGAGGAAAAGCAAACCTTAGTCCCTGCTGTCGGCCCACCCGTCATCTTCATTGCTTTCAATCCAACCCTTTCCAGCTTTTGTCGTCGACGGAGGTGAAATGACGAATCGGGTATGTGCTGGTAAATCGGCTTAGATCCGGGTCAATTTCAAGTTAGCGAGTTGACTTAAACACAACCCGCTTTTTTAAATGGGTCGATTTTGGGAACCCGAACCCAACCCGTCTATCAAACAGGTTGACCATAACCTAGAGTTTTCAGGACAAAATTGGGTCGGATTTTCATGTCATGTCAAATATTGACACCCCAACTGCTAATGAGATTTTTATGTACAAAATTTGAAAAAAAAAATCATAAGATTTTACTCAATTAAAGGAATTATATTAACTAGAATTATAGATTTAAAAATAATGTCATTATCATAATTGTGGAAGACATTCATGTAATGTAATAGATATAGAATATGAATGGTGACTTTCATGATGTAAATAGAAGTCTTGAGACATTAGAGTTATCATAGAGAAGCTAATTTTTATTTATAGATTTTTGGAGTAAAATGTGTGGAAGTAATTTTTATTTATTAGACAATCTATGTATCCCCTAGCTATGATTATATAGTTTTTTTTATGCATCTTAATAACATAATGATATCAAAATTAAGCTATCTTGAGCTCGAGAAATTTATTTTGTTGATATGCTTGTTCTAATTGCACGCACGTAAGAATTGAAGGTCATTTGATAATCAAATGATGTTGTGAAATTTTCAATTATACTTTTGAGTATTTGATTTAGGCTTCAATTGGATCAGTTTTCTTACTGCTTCTTTAAGACATTTTTTTATATAAAAATTTTAATTGTTGTATTAAAAAAATATTTTAAGAAGCGGTAAGAAATTGTTCCAAAGGAAGCCTTAATCTCATTTTGAATATGTATGAGTGTATTCTTAATTTGTTGGATTTATCTCATGAAAATTTTTATTTTTTGACCCTAAATTTGCTGAAAACAAATTTATAGTCAAACTTAATTAACCCGTTTCATATATTAAGATTTGAGTATTTACGAACAAAGAACTGTTTATGTAACTTTGATAAATTTTTAAAAATTATAATTGAATTTGTCCCATAAAAAAAAAGAAAGAAAAAGCAAATGCTCCTAAGTCGCTTTAAGCAAAAAGATGATGTGGGTGTTCTGTAAAGTTTTGGATGCTTTGTCATGAACGCATGAAATGGGTCAATCATCAACTTTTGATTCTTTTTTTGGGGAATTACATACATAAAACCTAATATTTACAAAGTTTTTATATATATAAAGTTAGTGCGTTTCCATGTGGTACGATTAAATTTTATGGAATTAAAAAAAAAAATGAAATATTGATTGAGATTTTATTGTGAATTTTGATATTATGATTAGAGATGTAAAATAAATGATCCGGCCCAGAAACCCAACAAGAGCCCCACCCGACCCGATTAATAAATGGGTCGGGTTTACGTAGGGGTGTCAAATATACAACCCATTTGCTAGACCGGTCGGGTTTATGCATTATTTTCTAATTTTTTTTCTAAAATTGTATCGGGTTTAGGTTAACTCGGAAATTCAAAATCAACCCAAAAATGACTCGGTTTATCTCTAGCCTGTAGCGATCCCATCCACAGCGCTCCCATCGTCCCGCACTCGTGTGGGCACCCGGACCTGCGCCCATAGACCCATGCCCTTGCCCTCTCCCACGCCCACAGCGTTGCCTGCTTCGACAACTGCACCCGCATAGGCTGCGCTTGCTTGCACCCACTCGGGCCCCCTTCGCCCACAATTGCTCGAGTTAGAACTCGCTTGAGCATGGCTGCATTCCGAGTTAGTTGGTTCAGTCGGTTCAACCCGGTAACCTAGTGGGTCAGGTCTAGGCCTAAAACTCTAACCAATTTGCAAAACTGGGTTGGGTTTGGATCCGTTGAATTGATCCAGGGATAATTTTGAGTTTGACTCAAACCGACCCGAATATCCATTTTGACACCCCTTGATTTAGGTTGATCCATCACCCCAATTTTAACCAAATATGATATCTTTAAATTATTTTTTCTTTTTATTTTATTTTATTTTATTTTTTTGGTATGATTATCTTATTTTTTATTAATTAATCTAAAATTTATGGTTAAAAGTAATTATTTTTTAAAAAATCAAAATAGGATATTTGGTTCGATTTCAAGTGAGTCTCGAACCTGATCCCAATCCATTGACTCATTTTGACACCCCTAATTATGATGATAATTCAGAAGTTAAATACAAGAGGATGTAAATTTTATAAATAAACTAATTTTAAATATTATTTATATAATTACTTTTTTTGGGGCATATTCAATATGCATTTTTGGCAAACAAGAAGGATGTAGCGGTAGGGATAAGATAATCCTATTTTTTGTGCTATTATATAGCATTTTCAGGGTTATGGCATCTATAATGAATCGGTCATATCATCTTTGGTGTAATTTCATACTTCCAAAGAGAATAAAAAGCTTAATTCTTTTAAAATAAAAAATAAATAAATTCAATGATTTCTAAAGAAAAAAGTTTGTCTTATAAACCATGAATAGTGGCCGTCTGATAGAGCTCTTTGAATTTGTTTCAGATCTTCTTTATATTTACGGGATATGTCACTAAAAAAAATCTATAAATAGATCCTCACTTCACACTTGAAAAAGGGATGGGCTTGAACCTTTTGCTAGAGACTGGGGAGAACTTTGAGGCTTCAAAGATCTAGAGCTCTATCCTGACACCACCGTCGACAAACATCCGTCGACCATCGACGGAGCACAGCTCAGTCACCAATCGTCGCCGGGCCATCGCTCGACCACCAATCACCGCCAAACTTCCACCCAGGTGCCAACAACTGTCGGATTTCCGCTCAACTATCGTCGTGCCATAGCCTGTTCTTCGTCTGTCACTGGACTTCCACCCAGTCTCTAAACGCCACTGGACCTCCTCATGTGGCCAACTATTGCTGGACCTCCGTTGGCCTGTCATTGACACACAACTCTGACCACCGTTGCCCGCATACTTAGTCCCACTGACCTTCGTCGCCTGCTAACTACGACCTCACTGACCACCATCGCCCGCTTGCTACACTCCCTCTTACCTCCGTTGCCCGTTGACTACAATCCCTCAAACCTTTGTTGCCGGTCAACTATGATCGGTCTCTCTGACCACCGTCTTAGAATTTTTGTGACCATTTCTTAATGCTTTTGTTTTGAATTGTATAAGTGATGGCTATAAATAACACTTTTAGGAAACTGATTTTGGCTATAAATTAAAAGGTTCATATTAGTAGACAAAATAGATTTTGGCTGTAAATTAGAAGAGAGATGGCCTAAAGTTATCAGGGAGAGGATGAAACAAAATCGATAAAATAGCAAACAGCCAAGACCACATTTCTTAAACGAATAAATATAACTTTAGAGTGCAATGAACATCCTTGCGTTCAGCCACATCAGTAAGTCGAGACGCATAAGATAAATAAAGGCTTCGTTTGGGACAGCTTTTCAGCTACTTCTTAAAATAATTTTTAAGTATAAAACTTTATAATTTTTAATTTTTTTTTTGTACTAACAAGTTGTTTTAGAAAGCAATAAAAAGTTGTCTCAAACCAAACCTTCGTCTGAGGATTAATTATTTTGTGCGCACTCCGAACGCCTTTCGGAGACCAACTAGAATGCATCATGTCACCCATTCGCTCGGTACCGCAGCTTGGTAGTGCTTGGTACCGCTGACATGAAACATTCTGGTTCATCTTCGGATGACGTTCTGTGTCTGGCCTCCGCACAGAATAATTTCTCTCATTTGAGTTGACTTTTTTATTGCTTCTTAAAATAATTTTTTAATTAATTTTTTATTAAAAAATTATTTTAAGAAGCAGAAAGAAAGCCATCCTAAATGAAGTCTTAGGTTTCGTTTGGAAAGCTTTTTTTCTTGCTTCTTAAAGCTAATTTTTAGTAAAAAAAAATAAAATTTTTATACTAAAAAGTCGTTTTAAGAAACACTAAAAAGACCATCCCAAACAAAATCTTAATTGCATAGATTTTTAGAGCATCGTTGTATGTAATGCTCTAACTAATGCAAAGGACAGTTATTTCTTAATAAAAATTTTGTAATATATGTAGGACTTATGTCGGAAATAGATCCAAACATCTCTATAATAATCATCAACAAATATAACAAAAATGCCAGAAGAATCCTAAATGCTTTTTATTTTGTACTTCACAAAGAATTGTTTTTTATCGCATATTACTCTTGTTGAGACCTGGAGTATTCACGGCGATAGAGAAATATAAAATTTAGCATCTTAGCGTTGTACGAAAATCCATCACACAAGCAGATAAGAGAGAGGGTGTAGCATTTATAAGAGACACTAGAGTTTTTACGTGGAAACCCCTGAAAAAGGGGAAAAACCATGGGGCCTGGCCTAATTTGAATGAATCCACTAATATTTGCAGACGATTATAAATGAGGCCCTTCTTAGGGAGAAGACCTTGGCTTGATGTCACCAATGTACATCATATAGAGCGCATTACATGGTGGGAGTTATAATAATCAACATAGGCATATTTGTTTGGTCGTCATGACTATAGTTGATAGGATAGAGGTCGGAAAGATCGTAGTAGGAAGGATACTGAGGTCAGAAAGACCATTGTCCGGCGATGTAGGTCGGAAGGATCGTAATATGCAGGAGACCGAGATAAAAAAAATCGTTGTCTAGCGATATAGGTCGAAAGGACCGTAGTTGACGACGGAGGTCATAAGGACCATAATTAGGAGGAGACAGAGGACCAAAAGACTGTAGTTGGCAGGAGATCGGGGTCAGAAAGACCGTTGTAGTAGGTGGTACTCTGGTAGAACTAATGGTGGTCCGGCAGAAGTCCGGGAAGTCCAGGCCTCCGGTGGTGGTTCGGCAGAAGTCCGGGCCTCAGGTGGTGATCCGGCAAAAGTCAGGGCCTCCAGTGGTGGCCCGGCGGAACTCAGGCGGTGGTCAAGGAGGAGGGAGGAGGCAAGAGCGATATCTGATATCTCTCTAGCTCTCTTGCTTGGAGCCTCCCATTCAAGATGGAGGATGGGTCTATTTATAGATTTTTTAGAGTTGCATGGCCCGTAAATAAGTGATAGATCAAGGGCATATTGGGAGTGGCTTGGATGGATGACCGATGTTGAATCCCTTGATCGTGGCCAGTTTGATGGACATTTGTATGCCTTAGTGATGTCAGAATTCAGTGATCTTGGGTTCGTTGGATTTGTCTTGTCAAGCCGCTCAATTCGACTATAAGCACGTCATGTTTGGAAATCAGTTGGTAATCCAAATTGTGGTTCAAACCTTCCAACAACGCTTCAGGCCCTTGATTTAGTTCAAACCCTCCAATTTTAATTTCCGTAGTTTCCAACTTGATTTTGCATCGAAATTCATGCCGATCAAGATAATTTTTTGATGAAGTATCAACTCTAATAAAAATATATATTTATCATTTAATTAATTTAATTGAATTTTTTTTACTATTAACAGTAAAAGAAAATATTTAAGCTAACTTCATAGCTCTGAAAATTAGAACTAATTTCTAATCTTTTCTACACTGTATCCAATAAATATATTGGAACTTAATGCAGCATAAGAAGAAAATCTTGAGCTGTTTTCGTAAGGAAGAGCAGGAGATTAAAGAAGATTAACACCCTAAATCCATCAAAAAGACACGAAAGAAAGGAAACATTAGAAAAATTCACCAAAGCCGATCTCAGTAATCCCAAAAATTGAAACCAAATCCATCAAATTCACACAATTATTACCCAAAACAAGCTTTAAGAACAAATAATATCCATCCAATCCACTCAAAAAATTAGAACCTGAATCCCTTCTGTACAAGAGGGAAAGATCAAAGAAAGGGGGAACCGACAAAGAAGTCGCAGAAAGGGGGATCTCGTATCCCATGGCGAGGAAGAGCGAAAAGCACGATGGATCGGCTCTCTACCTGATTATTTGGAGCAGAGGGGAGAGAATTCGGCGGAAGCCGAAGCTGAGGACAGGAATAGCGCGGCTTGTATAGCCGGAAGATTCCCTGACGAAGATCGCCACCGTCTGCACGAAGAGATTTAGGCTCCTCACCGGCGGCAAGTACAGCGTGAGCGGCATCGCCGAGAGAGCCGCCGCAAAGAATAGATCCAGCATCGAAGAAGACGACCGTGAAATCAATCCAATTGTTCACTTTCTTCTTCCACCTCTTTTTCTGTGTGTGTGGGGTTTATGTAAGGGGTCTTTCTTATGGCCGACAAAAAATAGGTAAAAAGCATCGTAAATAATAAATGTTTAGCTTTATTTTAAGGCTTCTTTTAGAAATAGGGTGCAAACGAGTCAAGCCTAATTTGAGCTAGACAGTGTTCAAGTCGAGCTCGACTGCAAAACTTCTGAGCAGGCTAGCAGCACTCAAGCTCCGTCGTCCTGATATCAACAAGCAAGCCTCGATAGCTCCATCGTACCGAGCTCTGTCTTCGTGCTCCGTAGTCTTGAGGTTGATCGTCATGCTTTGTAATCGTCATTTCATTTTCCCTCGTCAATATTTCGTTTTCCCGCCCGCATCATCCTGCGATTTCCTTTTCCCTCCGAAATGTCACCTCCTTGAGCTGCTCGACTAGCTGAAAAGTCAAGCAGAGGTCTGTTCGAACTTGAACTCGATAACCATCATTTATATTTATTTTACACTCATATAAATAACTCATAAGCATTTCAAATAAAATATATTTCATTTATATTATATATATTTTTTTCAATCAACCAAACATGTTTACTTTAAAATAAGCATTAATATTTTCTAAACTCATGAATTTGAATAATATTTGTCGCATATTATTAAAAAAATTATTAGGACGCCCGGTAGTCAACCACTTCCTCAAGTCAAATAAGGCTTCCTAAATAGTTTTTTTTTTCACAAGAAAAAGAATAAAAATATTAGTCCGAAAAAAGAAGCTTCTCCGTCTGTTTCACGTGGGCTGAAAATCTCATCCACCAATGCATGTTCAGAGTTTCAACCAAACAGGTTCACTTTCCTTCGTTCTGCATTAATTATTGTGTAATATGATGGAAAAAATGATAATCTTGATGCCGTGGAACGCTCATCGTGAAGCATCCAACGGCTGTGTGTCACCTTAAATTTAAGTTCCTTATGTTTCAATGAAGCATCAGAAAATTGCCTTCCAGGTGAGCTGCGGTGACAGCTGGAGAAGAAAAGTAAGGTACGTTTGGGTCGTTAAAACAGGTTATAAAATTATTATATAGAAAACTATTTTCTAAAATTGCTGTATAGAAATAATTATATTTTATTTGAATAGTATAATTATCGAGCTAATGTGCTACAGTTATATGCGAATAAATCCTAATAAATTATTGAGATGAAAAAAATTATATAAATGTCAAGAATTTTAAAATATATATAAAAACAAATAAAAATTCTAAATTAAAATCTATGTATTACTTTAGATCTGGTTTGAGCTCACTGATGAACTTCAACGGAGAAGGTCTTTCTTGATCACTTCCCATTCCTCGTCCTGGCAGACCTGAAGTCGGTGGTTGATGAAGCTTACGACGGCCTTACGATAACCTTTGTCCTTCGGCATAGCCTAGATCTCCTTCTGTGTCTACGTGTACAAAGATAACGACACCTCTTGTTCGTTCAACACAACCTCGAGCCCCATGATTCCCGTCATCTCCCCTTGTTTTCTTGTAAGGAAGACCAGTAGTTCACACCTCTACATCCAAGGGTGTGAAGAAAATGAATGAATTGTTAAACTTCACAAGGAAGAAGTCACGGGGTATTTAACAAGGGTATTTAAGTCTTCTTGTCTATCTCAGGACAAGAAAAATAACCGCGGGACACAAATAGTTTGAGAATGGAGCATGACCTCATGACCCCAAACAACAAGTCTATCGCATTTCCAGACATACAACAACGAAGACGTCATCCCAAACACACCCTAAGAGGCTGGTTGTCAAATGCGATAAGCTAACAATCATCTTCCCTTAATAAACTTCTTTTTTGTCTGAATTATTGGTCAATTTGATTGAAATGGATTGTTAGGTTCTTGACGAAAAGATTTTGATTGAGGGAAAATGACAGTTTGCTGTTGAGAAAAGAATTTATATTAGGATGTTTGATATATTTTCTATTAATAAATATATTTTTAATTATAGGAAATGACATTTAAGAGTTTGAATTAGTTTAATTAATTTGCCTTTGATGAAGAGCATATAGAAAATATTAAAAAATATATTAAAGATAAAATTTTAACCATATTTTTATCTTTTAATATATACATATATATAATGAAGAGTGATAAATCACAAAATACATACAAACAACTCTTCTCTAATTATTGGGCATAATTTTGATGATACTTATATTAAATATGAAATCTAAAATAACTAAAATAATTATTCTTTAAAATAAGCTATAAATATTGATAGTATGTATCATGATTTTAAACGAGCTATTATAAGAAAAATGCAAAAAGAAAATAAGTATAAAGGAATTCTCAGTGACGGAACCAAAAAATTTATTTAGGGGGGGCTAAATTAATTATTTTAAAATTCTCCTAAACTTTTTTATTCAAGCTTGAAAATGGCATAGGTAGTTTTTTTTTTAAAAAAATTATTATATAAAAAGGAATAATATTAAATATCTTTGAAAAAATAATAAATACTTCAATTAAGAGGCCTACACCATCACATGTATAATTAAGAGCCATTTTCTCATTAGCCTAATTCACATTCCAGCCCTAATTAATTCAATCTCTCTCTCTCTCTCTCTCTCTCTCTCTCTCTTCCCGAACATTTAAGACAAGTCTGCTTCTGCCTTCCGCTCTCACCTTTTCGACGAAATGCCGAGCCAACCCATATTCATCTAAACCTTCTCTCCTTTGCCTCGCTTCAGATGACTAGAGAAATTATTACATCCGGTCAAAAACCAAACGGTGCGAATGTATACCGATCAATACCGAATTTTAGGTGACGTGGCGCGTGATTATTGGTCTCTAAACGCATTCGGACACCGGATGTAATAATTGCTCCTTATTCCGAAACCGTGGTGAGTGTAAAATAAATATTAAAACAAAGAACTAAAAAAAAAAGCAAGGATTTAGGGGCTATTTGATAGTATTCAATTAAAACATATAAAATTTTTAATAGTGTAAAATAAATATAAAACTGGAATTATTCAACAAACTGCAGGTATTTTGCTAGCGATTGAAATGCACCATAAAATGATAAATATAAAACTGGAATTATTCAACAAACTGCAGGTATTTTGCTTATAATTCTAAGGTTAATTCAGGAAATATAAAACTGGGAACTCAAATGAGCTATACAGTATTGGGGTAAGACAGCCATCTTGAGGGAGATTTGAAAAGCAAACTGGAGGTTCAAATAACGTACATAAATTTTATGAATAATGTTTATTAAAAATCCTATAAATATCATCTCAGTTAATATCACATAATATGTACATATGAATCATAATGTAGCCCATCTTGATCTGTTTATGGAGAACTTAGGCTACCAACTAATTGATATTAAGTTCAAAACTAGTATGCCATATGTGTATGAGTTTATGTTTATTTTGCTCAGAAATTCAGAAAAAAAAAACTTAAAAACTATAAATCATCCCAACAATATCAAAATAGGTGATTAAAAGTCTAACAATTCGAAATCTTTTGAATTATAAGAAAAGAAATTACGCGATATGAAATGAGTGATTATAAATTCGCATTAAACAATGTTTATCATTATCTTAATAGAACATAAAGATTGTTTAAGAACTAGTAGAAGACAGTAATGCATTGCACCTTGATTTTTATTGGTTGGGAGTTTTGGCTATAAACAAAGAGGTCTTGGGTTTGAGTCTTGCGTATGTAACGTGTGTGTGAGTTTATCTTAATTAGCCTAAATGTCTCCAAAAAAAAAAAAAAGTACAGGTAACGGTTTGGTGTCTTAGGCTTCATTTAGGACGGCTTTTTTAATGCTTCTTAAAGGATATTTTTAGTACAAAAATTAAAATGTGTGTACTAAAAAGCTGCTTTAAGAAGCAGTAAGAAAGCCGTCCCAAACGAAGACTTTATAAAAAGCTGCAAAAGGTTTTATTTGGGACGACTTTCTTACTGCTTCTTAAAAAAGTTTTATAGTATAACTGCTTTATGAAGCAATAAAAAAGCCGTCTCAAATGAAGCCTTAATCTTACCATTTAAAGCATACCGTAACTTAGCAGGGATGCAAAATAGATTTGGAATCATGAAACCAAACAGGCAAAAACTAACCTGAAACTTACTGTTTCCAGCAAAAAAAAATTAAGCTAATAAATTTAAATCAAATTTTAATCCAAAATAATTATAAAGCTATTGAATTTATTTTGAGATGAATGCAACCTATCAAAAAAATTAAATCACATTTTTTTTAAAAAACTCAATAATTTTGAAATTCATCCTGAAGACCTGAATAAAAATTTGATAAAGATCACCATTACCCAACTTTTTGCCATTGTTCCCATGATTATATGCTAGCTAGACTCACAGTTATTGGCTCGAACAAAGAATCCAAACACTTATTAACTAAACCAAGCAGAAGCATATCAAAACAAAACTGTCTGCATGCAGGTATGCCGGAAATGATAGCCTTAACCGTAAAGAGAATTAGAAACGTACCGCTCAATTCCGTCGAAGTTGACTCCAAACTAACTAAAACCTGAAGCAGTCCCGTGTTGACCGCTAGCAGTAACTACAAGACTTTGATGGTCCAGTCATCAGCGATGCGAACGTTAGGCTTTCGGATGACAAGAGCGACTGAGCTCGCACCTCCTCTAAGTGTTAGCGGGCCTGGCTCGATCTCGGTTTCATGATTCCCAGGTTCGATGACAGCTTTTTTGGCACCTGATGGTAATCCAAGAAGAATGATCCGCTCCACAGTGCAGCTTGACGAGAATTTTTTCTCACGCAGAGAGGCAGAATGAATAGTAGATGAGGTTAGCTTGCCATTAGAGAAGACAAAGCGACGATGGATGTATGCACCCTGCTCGAAGTCATAGCTCTTGCCATCGTCTATGTAAAGCTCGCCTTCAGCAGCTAGAGAACTATTAAGTGCAATCACCTGATCAATAATCAGACACATGGATCAAGACTACAAAACCAGATCAAGGAATATGAAAATTTTTCATAGACAGAAAGAAGCCAGCAACTATAGCAACGAAAAATAACGTCTCTTTTCCATCCAAAACAACAATAAATAGATCACAGAATCCAAAGTGATCTTACTATCAATAGTACGGCCAAGTTTTTGATATCCCATCGCTAAGTCAAAACTTAGCCCAGACAAACTGCAACAAGCAAATGCCTACTAATTTTGGATAATAATCCGTTGAAATGCTTCTTGATTGCAAGCTATAATATATATAGAAAATCTAAATATTTCAAAATAATACATGTTCTAATACAAATATAGGAAGAAAATACCTTTTGAATTTTTTTTTGTTTTGTTAAGAAAAATAAATAGAAGATCGAAATATTTCAAAGCTAAAAAGAAAATAGCACAGGATTATAGATTGATAAGCTTCTCGTTCCTGAAACCAAGCCAACTGGGCACATCAATCTCATTGAAATTAAAGTACTAATCATAGATGCAAGTTGGAAAAAAAAAATTATCTATCCAAACCATAACGTGATGAAAAGCATACCAGAGTATAGGGATCATTTGCCATTTGTGTTGTACTTCGTCTGAATCTGTATTTTCTAGGGACAATGGAGCCTGCCTTCTGGAAACTGGGTATGCTGTCTTCAAAAACTTCTAGTTTGTGGGTCTGGCCTCCAGAATATGCAGCTCCATTTCTCATGTTATACCACGATTGTTCACCGGGCAAATAAACTGACACAGATTTTTGGCCCTGAGGAACATTTTAAGCATTAAAGTATGTGTTACATACTACAATGATATGAAATCAGAATAAGAATATAAATTACCTCTTCATATATCCCCTGAACTAGTATACCTTCACCAATCATAAAAGCCTCACTATTGTCAAATGTTTTTTTATCCTCGGGGAATTCAAGCCATAAAGGCCGCATTATGGGGATACCGCTAATACTAGCCTTTCTAAATAGCGAATAGTAATATGGTAACAATGAGTATCTAATGTGTATTGCTTCCCTAATCAAAGCAGTTCTCCTCTCTCTGTATCACGTATAAAAAAAGAATTAATACAAAAACAGCTGATTAAAAGAAACAGAGAGTATGAAACATCTAAACTAAAATACAGAGAAAATTAGGGTCCATCTAAGTTCATGAACTGTCAGCACAAAATCAAACTTTACTTGAAATGGACAATTAAATTTTGGGCCAAAGAAGTCAAAAGAATGATGTATCAGAAAAAGTTATACCCAGAGCAAATAACCTTCCTTCAGAAGTTTTAGCATTTCAAGAGAACATGATCAAAAGAAGATACTAAAAATTCTTAAAATATAATAACAGTTAGGAAGAACCTTTAAACAAAAGTAATGACGGCCCAAATACTTCCAGAGGTTTCTACGAGGCTCGAAATATCCACGTCAAAGATGTAGATGTTGAATACATGGACAGAAGATTATTAGTCTAATCATTTTTACACCACCAAAAAAAATCAAGTTACACCCTAAGAACAGGACACAATTAGGTTAAAAATCTATATATAAATACACACCAAATTCGTTGTGATATCTATAAATATCATTTTATTTTCTTACACCTCTGGGATCCAAAATTTCATGCCCTAGCTCAGTAGGGAGAATTTTATGTATTTCGGATTAAATTTGCAGTGGTAGATTAATTTGCAAAATAAAACACTACCCATAAACTGTGTCCTTATTTTAAGAAAATTTTAAGATTTGGTTCTAAGTTTCTCATAGACACAGGTTAACCGAATATGACAGGAATATCCTTATTTACATCACCTGGCCATGACCGTAATTTAATGGTGCTATTTTTTTGGCAAAACCACTTAGAGAGATCCAATCCTAATGAAGCACTTGTGGTGCCATTTGACAGCAAAATCCTTTGATAAGAGGATACATGCATGTGATAAGAGGACATGCATGTTCCATGTCCTTATTGTGTATATTTTGAGAGTGAACATAGCAATATGCTCATTGACACTTTGTAAGTTGAAATTATTCTTGAATTTTTCATTCCTGACAAACATTTGTGAATAATAGATAGATATTTTGCTTTAAAATTTTACGGGGATAAATTTCACTTCAGAATTTTTTTTTTATACATATTTTTTGAGATTTTTATATTTTTGTCTAGATGTGACCCCAAAGTGATTTGCACTGGGAGTTGAGAGCATTTTAAAATATAAAGTCCGCTCAAGTTGATATTTACTTTCAACACGACCATTATTAGGAGTTTTGAATTCTTTCATTTCTTTTCTTCCAACCTTATCAATTCTGCCAATTTGCTTGCAGAATATCGAGCTAATGATTAACATTTGTAATTACATTCGTAATACAATATCATTGAGTACCGAGCTCGGATATTTAATTACAAGCATGCCGGATTAGAAAATTCTATTTTATTTTGCATTGCGATAATTATTGAAGGTGAAAATTTTATCAAGTCCAATCTTAAGAACACAGATGATCAAACTTCAAAAATGGGACTTACAAACCTATCCTATAGGTAGGGCCACCGGCTTGCAAGTGCATATAATATGATGATCTTGATTTTTGAAAAGAGAATTTACAATGTTTCAAAATAAATTGCACATGTATTAAAATAATTCACTTTCTTTCTCACCCGCTCAGCATCCTCAAATAGCACGCTGCACGCCTAAATATTTAGCACACTTGTCAAAGCATATGAGAATGAGCTTGCTTTCAAAAGTTTAAATAGAATTTAGAGAGGTTGTCAATTTTTTTTTTTTTAAATAGCTACATGTTTCTTCACCCAAGGCCAAGTGAGTTTGATGCGTTTCTTAGAGCACATGAAGAAGAGTTGATTTTAACAACTTGATATTTTCTTTTAGAAGGCATGCATTTCCTTTCGATGCATTGTGTAGTGCATTTTCATGACTCACTATACATTTATATGCTTTTAGATGCTCCAACATAGTGTTTTTGCGCACTTTTTGATGCATTTGAATAACATAATTGCATGCTTTTAGAATAATGTCGTGCTTTTAGAGTAGTTGCACGCGTTCAGAATCAGGCGCATGATGGTCTAGGTAGATGCATGCCTCTTGAGATAGTCGCGCGCTTCTAAAGGCTACTATGTGTTTCTTGATGCAACGACATGCTTTTGAGGTTGTTGCACCTTTCTAGATGTAGTTGTATGCTTCTTGATATAGTTGTCTTTTTTTTATAAGGTTCCATGCATTTCATCATTGCACTTTAATTTGAAAATTATGTTGTGATGCACACTCATGATTTAAAAAAAAAAATTTGAATTTTAATTATTTGCGTGAATAGCTGTCGTTGAAATGTGCTCAAAATTTTATTTCAAAATTTCAAAAAAAAAAAAGAAAAGCCTTCCACCTTATGTCCACTTGTGTATATGTATTACGAATATAGTAGCATTTATGAATAAGTAGAATCTTACCACATTTTTCATATTGCTTAAATTCGCTCTTCATGTGATTATAATTTAGAGTTAAGGGCTACACACAACAATCACATTTCTTATTATAAACAAGGTGTAACTCTATTTCATCACATTCAAATTCAGTGTGAATTTTTTGTTGTGAGTTCTAAGCTATTCGAGAGGACTCTAGGAGTAGAGGGAAATTATATTCTTGCTTTTGACGAAGCTATCAAGTCCATAGCAAGTTTCATGTAAGTTCATTTAGTTATTTATTTTCTTCTTTCAATATAGCTTATGTGATATTCTTATCATGTTAAAACTTAATACTTTTTGCGTATTTTTACTTGTTCATTTAACTATGTTAATATTAAAATATATTCTAGTAGCTTTCTCTTGTAGGTTTATTCAGAGTTCATTTCAATAGCCTCCCATTGTTTTTCCCACATAAAGAGTTCCTTCCAGGATAGTAGGCCTTTCCACTAGGCTTAAAAATGTACATGATCAGTGTTGTAAGACACCATGATCAAGGGGGGCTTCTCTTCCACCACATTTAAAAAAGCACGCTTAAGTTTTCTTGTACTTATTTGAGCAAATACATAAGAGTTCACTGCTGTGTTGGAACAACACATGAGTACTTATTTTACATTTCTTTTTTGCATTGAAATAATACACTCAAATACTTAATTTTGAGGCTTCGAGTTATAAATTGTGTGAGGTGATGACGAATGTGACTACATTAGTGAGAAAATTACAAAGATTGAAATGACAGCTCCTTTTCTTTTTGAAATTTCTTTTTTTCTCCTGTTATATATATGTAGATAGAGAGTGTGAGGGAAAGAGATGGATAGATAGGGAGAGAGTGAGGGAAAAAGAGTTGAGAGAGAAAGAGAGCTTGCACTCTTTATTTAGAGAGACAAAGAAAGGTAGAAAGAGTGAAGAAAGAGATAAAGTCAAAGGAAGAGAAATTTAGAGCTTGAGAGAGATAAGGGAAACATTCTCTCCATTTAGAGAGAGAATGAGAAAAGGAGAGTGAAAGAGACAGAGAGAAGGGAGAGATTAATAGAGATAAAAAGAGAAAGTAGAGTAAGATTGGGAGAGAAAGAGAGAAAAAGAAAGTGGGAGAGTGGGTGGTGGCCAATGGGTTGCAAGACAAGGATGTAGACTAAGGACAAAAAAAAGTCAGCGGTGATGGCTACAACTAGGAGAGAGGAGAAGGCTGAGGACAGGCTAGTCGACGACAGCTGTGATTAGGAGAGAGAAGAAGGCAGTCAACGGGCTAATCAATGACGTTGGGAGGGTTCAAGGTGGCAGCTTGCATGAGAAGAGATGAGGGATAATTGGGGGTCTTGGTGCTAGAAACTACGAACAGGAGACCTACACACAGAAGAAGGAGAGAGGAATGTGGGAAGGTGCGGAGGAACAGAGCATAAGACGTTCGGCTGGGCTTTTCTTTTGCTATTATTAGTATTATAATTATAAGACATTTCAATTCCTTGCTTATTATATTATTCATCCTTCTAATTAAGGCTGACTTGTACTTTTGTCTTATTTTTCTTTGCTCTTCATTCAAAAAAAGATAGAAGAATTTAACAAATTAAAGAGCAATGTTAATATATTCCTCCTCAGCACTAGGGCGGTTGGTTTGGGGATTAATCTCACTGCTGTTGATACGTGTATTATATATGACAGTGATTGGGTAAATATCTATTCTGCTTTCCAGAAATATTTATTTACTTGTATAAATCTCCTATGATCCTTAGCACTTAAATTTTTTTTGGTTTGTATGGCATGCAGAATCCTCATATGGATTTGCAGGCAATGGACAGATGCTACTGCATTGGGCAAACTAGGCCCGTTCATGTTTACAGATTGGCTACTTAACATTCTGTAGAGGTAAGTGGATGAGCTTTTCCATAAATAGATCATCTTTTGATTTGTTGGACTATCCTATGATCCTTTTGTTTACAGGGAAAAATAATAAAAAGAGCTTTTGGAAAGTTGAAGCTGGAGCATGTGGTAAATATGGGAGGGGGGGGGGGGGGGTGGGGGGGGGGAGGGGGGAAGACATCACGTGTGAAAAGAGGATAAGGGTATGACACGCAAGATTTCAGGAAAGTGGCAGAGATTTGATTTTGATTTGTGATTTCATTTTTTAATAAAATTTATAATAATAGTAATAATAATAATTTAAAAAAATTGTGTTCATTCCCATAAAATACCTCATTTCTTTTTTTTTTATTTGGAGAATTTGATACTCCAGATTGTTATTCAACATTTTGCAAACGACCAAAACTCGAGTGATTTCAATCATGGTTGAGGCATTTCGAACCAAATTTGCTCAACATCACATTAGTTGGGTGTCGTTCTCATTGTGTTTGCTCAAATTGTTTGTAACATCCATACAAAGAACAACACACACAATCTCAAATTTTAACTATTCTATCAACATATTTTAACTTATGGATAAGTATTCTCTTTTTTTCTCTCTGCTAAGAATAATCATCAATTTTTTTTTCACATGTGAAAAAAAAAAAAAAAAAAATATATATATATATATATATATATATACACACACACACACACACACACACGCACACACACACACCGCACACACACACACAATCACACACGCACATTGGGGGTTGGTGTTCCATGTGGGCTTTGAAGAGGTTCCATTTTTTTATTGAGGCCAAGAAACTTTTTTTCTTTGAAAGGTAGATTGAAGTTGATAAAACACATTTCAAAGATTGAAGAGGAAGCCACAAGGCTTTAAATGTTGCAACAACAAAAATTGAATGACTTTACGCTCACTACTTGAATGACTTCCAAAAGTCCCATCTTAGATTGTTGCCTAATGTTGGAAAAAATGGGGGAGCCTATTTAGATCCTATGGTTCCACCATATAGGAGTTTGATATGAATATTAGAGTTTAGCATTTAATTTAAACTTCATTTTTTCCCCATGGCTATGAATTTCCTAGTTTAAGATAGTCACCAATAAGATGGGATTGGAAAATATGCCAAAAGGTCCTATTATGTGGTAAACCATTGCTTATAAAGGGCAATGCCATATTAGACAGACCAAGTGATTGAAAGGCTCATAAGTATGATTGACTTGGTCATATTGACATGATATAAGATCTTAGTAAACCTTAAGGTACATTGAAAATGATCTCCTTTTCCCCTTTAAAAGTAGGTGTATTATGTTTAGTTTGAGGAAAAGTAGCTGGTTTGTATATTTCCCAGAGCATAAAGTTGTCCTGCATTAAGGTAATATTTCTCTCGTACACAAGATGTAGTTCTTTTTAGTGGCTCAATCATTATGATAAAAGTATTTTGGCATATATCTAATAAGAACCAAATAAGTTATCATATGGGATAAAAACTAAAAAATGATAATTAGTTCCATTAATTATTCGAGTCCAAACTACTATTGTAAAAAACTCACTAAAAATCTCACGTTTCATGGTATTGAAGATTGAACCCATGATTCACTATGTTATTTTTTAAGTGCTATTCCCATATCTTCTAATAATCTTTTGACAATTTTCTTTAATAATTTTGCCAAACATTCAACATTCTCCTTTCTGCAAAACTCAACTTAACAATCAATGACTTCTATATCACCTAATATTTGGATCTATAAAACATAACTACTCTGATTGTAATTTTATAATTTATACTCCCAAGTATCAATGATATCCTCTCATAACATAATAATCATGTTATATTTAGACATTTTAACCACCAAACATTAATTTTAAAAAGTTATATCCTCGTCAATTTCCTAGTATTTTTTATGATAAACCGAACAATGATATTTAAACAACAGCACCAAAGTATCACTTGATATTCTATAAATATTAACTACTAATCAACAATCTCCCCTACTACTAAAATTTCATCTTAAATAGTCATTTTTTCTCCTATAAATCCTAATATCTTTATTTTAAACATTTTTCTCAATAATTTTAATTGTTCATTTATTTCACCAGAGGTGTCACCAATTATAGCTATATCATCTAACATTGAGACACGAGAGAGATTAGTATTTAAGGATAAAACATAGTAAATATATTTCATCTTTCTTATATATGGAGGTACACGACAATTAAAGGAGAGAGGAAATTATAAAACATCATATTCATGAACATCCTTAAGAAATGATGCTTGATTATATTTTTGGTAAATTTTTTATATCAGCACATTGAACCAAACAAAATTGATTTATGAAAACCAAAGTTTTCTTCAATTTTAACACCTTTAGATAAGTTTGAGTAGATTAAATCGATTAGATAATATTTGAAAAAAGTTTGTAGAGTGCTAACTCACACAATCCCTCTAGGATTAATATTTTTCAATCTATACTTATTACTTCTACACATGTCCATCAGAACAGTCTCATCTTTAACAAGCTCATGATGCTTATTTACTACACAATACTCAAATTCATGCAACATTGCATCCTAATTGCAATTTCAACAAAATTTAACTTTAACTCTTCATAATATTAGCTTATTGCAATATACTACTAGGGATCTTCTCTATGGTAATTATTCAACTTTAACTCTAAAAGTTATATTCTCATATATATTCACATTCCTTAAAATAATAGATTCAACCATATCACACTTAGGTATCATTTTATACAACAACAACAATAACATCAAGCCTTTATCCCACAATGTGAGGTCGACATCATGAATCCTTTTTCTCCATTGTGTATTGTTAAAAGTTCAATTCTCATTTAAATCTAATAAAGGTCGTTTCTAATATTTTCTAATCAAGCCTTTTTACGTCTACCTCTACCTTTCTTAACATAAGTCAAATCTAATACATCTACTTTCCTAACCGGGTCATCAGAAGGACGTCGTTTTATGTGACCAAACCATCTAAGGCGACTCTCTTTAATCTTATCTTCCACAGGAGCTACTCCAACCTTTTCATGCCAGAGAAAGGAATGTATGGGTCTTCAAGGGTATTTTTTTTGAAATGTACAATTCTTTCCCCACCGGCACTAAGATACGCGCACATGGGTAATTAAATTTGTCCCCGCCACGCTAGAGAAAAGCATGTACAAGGCCTAACAGTCTTGCCGTAAGCACCGCACCGTGTTCTCTCCCACTACGATAGAGAAAAATGTGTATGGGTGATTTTCCGGTGCGTCGCGAGCGCCAAAACAGAATTTGAGAATTTTTGTGTTTTTTGAGCATTATACCTTAGTGGTTGAAGTGGCGATGCTCAGCAACGATGCACAAAAATCCTCTCATTCTTTTTTTTTTTTTTTTGTTGCTTTTCCTCTTCCTTTTTTTTTCTTTCTTTTTTTCTTTTATTTTTTTTACTAAATAATAATAATAATAATAATAATAATAATAATAAAGAGAAGAGGATAGGTGGTTTCAGGTTGCTATAGGAGTTTGGATGATGGGCTATAGAGTGGGATTTGAGTGGGTTTGAATTTGTGAGTGTTGATTTTGAGTGGGGCTAGATATATGAAGGCTAGAGGGGCTGTGAGGGAGGAAAATGAGTGGTGTTGGATGTAGGCTGTCTGAGTTGGCTTTAATAAGGTTGGGTGTTGAAGAGGGTTGCTGGTAGAGCTCGATTGGAAAGGATAAAGGAAGTTTTGGCTAATTGCGTGAGGGATTCGACAGGTGCAGATGAAAGCGAAGTCTTCAAAGTGTTGGGTTGGGTGCGACTGTAAGGAGACGGTCGGAACTGGAGGTCGGAGGGCCTTCGTCTGCGAATGTTTGGATAGAACAGAGCTTGGAGTCAAGTAGCCAGCGGCCTGCATGGAGTTTGACACAGTAGGGTGTAGTCGGAACTAGGGATTCAGGTTCGACTGTAATTGGATCGGGTGGAGAAGAGGTCGGCTTCAGTGGGAAGATTGGTATTGGTGGCTAGTTTGGTCGCTGCATGCAAATGGAGAGATGGGGAAGTTGATGTCTACATGCGAGCAGGGAGTCGACGGTTGGAGCGGGTCGGGCTTGGAATGTGTGATTGAGTTTGGCTGTGGCGTGGGGATCAGATGGCTTAGTTGAGGCTAGCTACGTATATGGCGTTGATGGGAGGAAGAATAGAGGTTGGCGCTGGCTGCTGACAGCAGGATTTAGTCGTGGATCAAAGGGGTTTGGGCGTCCAATTGGGTAGCCTGCCTTGACAGGATTTGAAGTAGGCAGTGGGGTTTGGACAATTCGATGGTGTTCAACACAGTGGCTAGATGCTCATGAGCGGGAAGAAGAGTCGGGGCTGGAGGCTCTTGTGTGTTGAAGAAAAGCCAAAGGCCTCTTTCAGTCTTATTTTAAAGAAATTATTACGTGCGGAGTCCGGACGTACCTCTACGTTCGGACTCCAATAAAATGTTGACACGTGGAGTGGACACGTGGATATTCAATTGGATTTATTTTTTACTTTATATATTTAATGTGTCCGCGGAACTTTATGCCAAGTGCAGTCAAAGCGTAGTAAAGTGCAATAAAAAAGCGCAACAAAAGAGCTGTCAAAGCGCAACTAAAGCGCTGGTAAAGCGCACAAAAAAGTGCAACCAAAGTGCACTCCACATGTCACATTTTAAGTGGATGTCCGGACATATTTCTACGTCTGGACTCCACATGTAATAATTTCTCCTCATTTTAACATAGGCAGGAGCAGAGATCAAAGAGAGCAACGGGATCTACGAGAAGTGATGGTTCGGAGCCGAATTGCAGAGCTGTGGGGCTTGAGCGAGATCTTCGATAGAGATAAGGGATGGGGCGTCAGCTCTACAGGGATTTTGGCAAATGTTTTTATTTATTTATTGGAGCTGATGTGGAGGTCAACACCTTTTGATGTAGGTTAGTCTACTTCTTTCTTCTTTGCTCAACATTAAAAGGTTATGTGCTTTCATGAAATCAAATATAATTATTTGACCAACAATCTCTAGATAGCTCATTATTTGACCAACAATCTCAACACATTCTGAGAACTAACAGCGTGCACCTTCAATCACTAGATTTCTTGGTGTAAGACTACCATTGGAAGACGAACAAGTAAATTGCACTCTCTAAGATAACAGAATAAAATGAGCATCTAAGAGGCCCAACAATCAATTCCGTATTGCAATGAAGTACTATAACAACAACAACACCAAAATATATTTATGACAAATTGCAAATTAGATGGAAGGCAAAACATTACCCAAAAAGCCAAGGTTCCCTTCTCTTGGTGTCATGATGGGCATGAGCTCTAAAGAAAGGATAGTAAGCAGCTAGCTGGTACCAACGCACCAACAGCTCAGGTTCGGGGTTGCCAAAAAACCCACCAACATCCGCACCTACACAACAACAAAATGTTTTTTTCAACCAAATCATAATTGGAACGACAGTTAATAATGTTCAATGCCTTATTACCTGAGAATGAGATTCCAGTAAGCCCCAGTGTCAAAATCATTGGAACTGAAGATCTTAGTTGATCCCAGTCAGCAGAATTATCTCCTGTCCAGATAGCACCATGCCGTTGGCTTCCAGCAAAGAAAGCTCGAGATAAAACAAAAGGACGATCCTTTCCATTGCCGCGCTTCAATAGTCCATCAGCTGTGGCCATATGAAAGTAGAGGCCATAGACATTATGCAACTCCCGGTGCTCAACGCCTCCAAAATGTAAAGCATCTCTTGGCATTGATATCTAATTAAGGAAATACGGTTACTCATACTAGCATGAAAGCATAATGTCAATTCTTCCCATGAATAGAAGGCGATAGATTCATGCAGAATGTGTGACAAAAACTTATACAGAAAATTTAAGGCACAAAGAAATTCGCATGAACTAAAGAAAAGGAAGCCATAAGAAAGATTAAAAGAATTCCAAGCCCAAAAAAAAGAAACGACAAGATCAGCACATGGATTGCCTCCTAAAAAAATGAAAAGATCTGACTTTTTCAGTCAAAGAATATAGGAAAAGAATATTGATATTGCAGGCATAATTGAAAGCATATTGGATGCTAGGTACAAAACCAGCCCGACATGGCAGAAGTATTCCACAGCCAGACACACAAGCAGAAATCTATTTATTCACCCTATCATGAAAATTAAAACGCCCACACTTTGGTCCATTTGGTACGACTGAAGTAATTAAACTGTTGCGATAGATAAAAGCAAATTTTAGAAAGTTATTGAAGGCGTTTTAAAATTTTCCCCTTTTGAAAAACAGTATCTTTCTTATAACTATAATACTCTTAACATATCTGGAAGTAAAAAGTAATTTCCAGTCACAAAAATTAATACAGAAAAAAAAAAGATGTAGCCAAATATAATTGTGGCAATTGTCCGGAAAATAAAGCTATAAAAAAACTCTCAAACAAGCTCTTAAATTAATAAATATGATAGTCACATAAATCAAAATTAACATCATTGAACAACAAACATCCACAACTCTATGAGGTAACGCAGAAATTGAGTATAGATGAGAAAACTCACAGGGTAAATGATGCCATAAAAATGAATTCAAGAAAAGGAAATTACAATCGCATAAATGATAAAAATAATATTACTAAACGAACAGTCCACCATAAAATTGTCAAATGAATGCAAAACTTATCAATTCAATATGAAAAGTGCACCCCACTCTAACATAACCAAAACCCACCACCACCACCACAACACCAACATCAAGACTTTATCCCAATACATGAGGTCGGCTACATGAATCCTTTTTCTCTACTGTGTCCTATTAAGAGTCAAATTCTCATTTAAATCTAATAAAGAAATGTCATTTTCTAATATTTTCAAATCAAATATTGTTAGGTTTACCATTACCTTTATTAATGTAAGCCAAATCTAATACATCTACTTTCCTAACCAGGTCATCGAAGGCCACCGTCTTATGTGACCAAACTATCTAAGGCGACTCTCTCTAATCTTATCTTCCACTGGAGCAACTCCAACCTTTTAACTTATATGCACGTCTCGTATCCTGTCTCTAAAAGTAAAGCCACTCATCCACCTGAGAATCTTCATCTCTGCAACACTTAAACTTAATATTATACTTCTCTTTTAATGGCTAGCATTCTGTGCCATAAAGCATTGCAGGTCTCACCAACATCTTATAGAATTTTCCCTTAAGTTTGAGGGGGACTTTTCTATCACACAACAAGCCCGATGCATTTCTCCACTTCAACCATCCAACTTGAATTCTACTAATAATATCTATATCAATTTCACCATCACTCTAAACAATAGACTCAAGATATCTAAAATGACCTTGAAGTCACAATCGCCCACTAGATCTATTACTACTAAAAATTTCGCTCCATATATCAATTTCAGATCTACTCAAACGAAAACCTTTAGACTCTAAGGTTAACCTCCATAATTCAAGTTTGCCTTCAACTCTCTCTACTCTTATCAACAAGAAAAATATCATCAACAAAAAGCATGCACCAGCGTACAACCTCTTGCAAATGTGTAGCAAAAACACCTATGACTAAAGCAAAAAGATATGGGCTTAATGCTGATCCTTGATGTAATCCAATTGAAATAGTAAAATACTTGGTCAAACCACCTTTGTTTAAACACAAGTAGCAACTTCTGAATATTTATCCTTAATGACTTGAATATAAGCATTATTAACCCATTTCTTTTCTAGAACTCTCCATAGAACTTTGCTTGGAGTTTGTCATATGCTTTTTCTAAATCAATAAATATCATATGTAGATCGTCCTTATTCTCTCTACACTTCTCCATCAAAGCTCTCAATAAATGTATAACTTCCATAGTAGACCTACCCGGAATGAATCCAAATTGATTTTGAGAAACATTAGTATCACTTTGTAACCTATGCTCCATAACTCTCTGCCACATTTTAAAGTATGACATACTAACTTAATTCCTCTATAATTCGCACAATCCTGTGCTTCACCTTTACACATAAACATAAGAATCAATGCACTCATTCTCCACTTATCTGCCATCTTTTTAGTCCTAAAAATAATATTAAAAAGTTTAGTAAACCAAGGAATTCTTTTATCTCCTAAGCATTTTCACATCTCTATTGGAATATCATCAAGTCCAACAGCATTTCACGCTTCATTTTCTTTAAAGCCTCTCTAACTTCTGCTTTACTAATACATCTATAAAAACAAAATTCTATATTTTTAATTAGGGTGTTAAGATCACTAAAGTCAATCATATTCTCACAATCTTCATTGAAAAGCTTAGCAAAATATCTTATTTACCTTTGTTGAATATCCTCTTCTAAGAAAAACACTTTGATCTTCATCCTTAATACACTTCACTAGAACTAAATCCTTACTACTCCTATTTTTTTGTTTGGCTAACTTATACATATATCTTTCATCCTCCTTAGTATCTAATTTCTTATCTATTATATAAATCATTGCATCGCATATGCTTTCTTAGACTCCTTACGGTCATGTTTATATCTTTCTCAATTTTCAGAGTTTTTACATCTAAACCAATTTTTATAACAAAGCTTCTTATTTTTGTATCTTTTCTTGCACATTTTGACTCCATACCTAACTATTTTTATTATTAGGAATTTTTCTTTTTGATATTCTAAGCACATTCTTTATAATATTCTGAATATCACGAGCTACTATAATGATGATAGTGATAACTACACAAAAATAAAATAAAATAAAATAGAACTCAACAAATGAACTCCATGTGATTTTAGCACAAGATATGAGTATGTAGAGTGGAGAGTATTTGATTGAAAATTTAAAACAATAAATCATACCATCATGTTCATGGCCAGACCTTAAATTCCGCTAAAATGCATGGCAAAATTTTTTTATGCCTATAAATAAGTTAAGTTTAAATTGGACCAACCAGAATTACAATGTACATAGCAGTTGAGCAAGATCAACATTCAGGTTGGGTTGTATTGACCTATTTTGAATCTAAAAATCGTTGTCATATTTTAGGTCGAGCCAATATCCCTTAAATATTAGGGGTCTGGTGATTGGATAGAATGGAGGACTTGTTGCCATGGTGAATAGAAAGAAACAAGGGTTGTTAAGCGAGGAGTTATTGCAAGAAAAGGGAGCAGTCAAGAGACAAGAAGGGGAAGGAGAAGGAATTTACAAAAGAAGTGCAACAAATTGGAAAATGAAGAGAGGCATTAAGAATTGAAAAAGGGATGAGAAACTAAATTGAGGTTGGCAACAACAATGAGAAGACGAATTATTTAATTGAGTGAGCAATAAAGGAGTCTATAGAAAACAAGAATAGCAAGTCAATAACTACCAACAAGAGATACACTTGGTGGCAGCATTCAAGTAGGTAAAATGTTAGCATGGGGGACGTGCTGAATTCAAATAGGGTTTGATTAGGAATTTGATAGAGATTGTCAAATAGAATCCAATGGCTCAGAATATAAGCATATATATATATATATATATATATATATATATATATATATATATATATATATATATATATATATATTTACCGTGCCAGTTCTTGAAGTGGGTTGGACCATAGTATTGGTTTAATTGACATCAATTTAGGTTGGATTTTTTTGATAAGGTTCAAATTGACCAGATTGCAAGGCATTCTCTTCCAAATGGAAGTAAAATAGCCTCTAGGTATTTGAACTATTGTGCTTCAGACTCGCAGCCACAATATTCAAAATTAAGCTACTTTCACTTCTGCCTCTAAGGAAAATAACACTCTGCAATGCACCAGCTCTTTTAAGGATAATAAAGGACCTAGCTTACTCTTAGATATTTCATGCACATAGATTTAAATCTCAAAGGCAACTTAAATGAAACAAGGTTTTCTTGTGACAATATTGAAATGGAGAAACTCCAGCATAGTTTAAAGTATGCTTAAACGAACCTTGAGGATAGACTTTAAAATACATTGCATAAACTATTAAAAAAAAGTGAATTCTTCAAGCCGGAAAATAATTCCTTGAATCAAATGCAACAATTTTGTTGTACGGTGATACAAAGTCCTCAAACTTTAGTATTTGTTGCTGGTCATTTTCATTTTTTTAACAAAGCCTCAAAGGAGAACGTTCCTGAACATCATCTACAGCTAACTGATAAGTTCATGGGCAATAATATGTCCTCAAAAACTCCTATACACAGGAAAGCAGCTCCTGTAGCATCATCTCCAGCTAACTAGTTATGGCCCTTGATTTGATAAAAATTGTGTATGAAATTGAAATTCTAGTTCACCAGTGCCTATGGAATTGTTGTAGCTTCGCAAACTCAGCATGGATCTCAACTAGAAAAAAGAAAACAAAGTTTTTACATTTTAGTTCCACAAAAAATGGCAAAGGAATTTGAAGAAATGCATTAAAAATAAATTTTATACATTCTGGTAGCTTTTTTTTTATGGCATCTAATTGAAGAATTTAAATCAAGAGCAATTCCCCATTTCCACTTATATATCTATCAATCAATCCTAAAAGCAAGGATAGAGTATGTATTTCTTTGAATGAAAAGTCACTATTTCTAATCATTTTTTTGTTCTTTCTAATTTTTAAAATTTAACAAAAATCATAGATTGAATGTGAGATTGTGGAAACTGGCTTTTGGGGGAGTATTTTGGGGAGGGTGACAATGCAACAAAATAATATCATAATTTTTTTTTTTAAATGCAACTGATCAGCTAAGTTATACAGAACTAAGTGTTCGGTCCTTAAAAAAAGTCATTGATAGCAAAATAAGACAAAATAAGAGCACCATGATGAATATAACGGCAAAACTCAGAATTTATGAATTTTAGACATGTCAAACAAAGTTGAAAGATGAACCAATATGATAGATACATAAAATTAATACCAATGATTAAAAAGAAAAAACAGTATGTCAAAATTAAAACATGACTAAATGGTGTGCAAAATGATATATGCTTAAAATAGATTGCATATTACTAAGGAAGATGAGGATTTGTGCAGCAATAAAATTATCGAAAATTAGTCCAATAGCAACAAAATTACTCCCGAGTTTCCGAATGACTAGAAAGGATGGTCCTTACATGTAATTCAATGAGTCTGATAGCTATTCTGAAAGATTAGGTGATGTAATAAGCGGCTGTCAAACTTACCTCAGGGCCATTGAAGACTGAAGGCTCGTTCATGTCATTCCATATATACAAAGACGGTGTTGAACCTCCATAGTTCTTCAATGAGAATTTTTCAGCCCACCACTCCCGAACCTCCGGGTTCAACGTATCCGGGTATGATGATGAACCCGACCAGCACCAGCCATCAAAGTCCTTGCCTGTTGCATCCTTCACATAATACCCCTTATCTGTAGCCTCCTTATGCACATAGTAGGAATCATCTCTTTTGATATGAGGATCTACAATAGTAACCATGTGCCTCCCTTTGGCCGCCAATTTCTTCTGCATCTCCTCTGGATTAGGGAACAATACTCTGTCCCAAGTGAAATACCTTTTCCCATCAGTGTGCTCGATGTCAAGCCACAGTACATCATAAGGTATGTCATGCTCATCGAAACCAGCATCAACAGTAGCAACATCTTCTTCATCTCTGTAATTCCATCTACACTGGTGGTAAGCAATGGCAAACTCCTGCGGCATTGCTAGAGTTCCAGTCACACTAGCATATTGTTGAAGAACATCCTTAGGGCCCGGGCCAACAAAGAAGAAGGTATCCACAATTCCTGCCTCACTCATCCAAAACGTGTCAATCCTATCGTTGCCTGCAGCAGCCGAATCATCCCATCCAGGGGCAAGCACATCAATCTGCATCTCAGCGGCATTGAGCCAAAAGAATCCAGCAGAACCTTTCAGACCATGCGAGAGCATAAATGGGATAGACCCATATAGCCCAAAAGGTGAATCATGTAGATACTCGAAGACATCGAGATTAAATAGCCGATAGGGTTCAGAATGGTCCACACCAGGACCTCTAGTAGCACGAAGCGCCAAAGAAGTGGAAGCGTGCTCAGGGATTCCATACACAAACTCTGCGCCATGAAACGAAACATCGAAGCTTATCGACTGAGGACCGTGCGGCCTCGTGTCAGTATGTCCTCTAAACCGCTCCTCCCAATCTTCTCCCTCCTTCTTCTCCCGAAGCTGCTCGAATTCGAACAGCCCGTGTGAGTTTAACGAGATTATGGGATCGTTAGATCTCTTCCGTCGGACCTGGATTTCAAAAGGATCATGTCGTAACACGACCTCAAAACCGTCCGAGAGATAGAGGGAAGAAATCGAGCCGTCTTCAGTGGAAGAAACGCGGGGAAGCCAGAGGCGGCGGTCTTCGAAGTCGGGGAGAACGACATCAGGAACCTCGAACCTTTGTTTAGACGGAGCGGAGGGGGCGGAGTAGTCTTCGTCAATCTTGAGGCGGAGGATACCGTCCTGGTAGACGGAGAGGCGGAGGACAAGTGGGCGAGGGTGAGGGGTATCACCGGCGGAAACGTCGTCTTCGGAGCTAAGGGAAGGTTGGAGGTGTGCAGTGAGGTGTCCGTCGGAGATCAAGAGATCGGAGACAATGAGACGAGGCAGAGAGTGAGGAGTGCGGGTGCGAGCGCACTTGCAGAACGGTGTCTGGTTGCAGTTGCGGAATTCGTCCTTCTTCCAAGCGGAGGCGGAGGAGGAGAATAGGAAGAGGGGGATGAGGATGACGACAAGGTAGCGGAGAAGGAGGGGAGTTAGAGGAGCCATGGTGGCTGGGACTGCGCCTGCGCTGGAGGAAGAGAAGAAGAGAAGGTACGATCGATCGCCGCAAGGCGAACTGAGGCTGGGAACAGAGAATCTTGACTCGGACTTCAAATTGTGGGCCTTTGACGAACCTGGGCTGCTGCCGGCCAACTGCATTTTGGGCCGATATTGTACCATTTAATGTCATGGCAAGGAATACAGTTTATGAGAGCATATGCTTCCTATTTCTCCACACAACTCATTTTGTTCTATTGATTGAAAGCTTAGGTTATCAACTAAAAAAATTTAGATTTAAGTTTTATGCATGTGATGTGTGTGTGAGTTTATCTTAATTGACCTAACTGTCCAAAAAAAAAACATAGCTCAGAGAAATTTGAAAAATTATTAGGTGAGGACACTGGACGTAGAGATACATCGGGACTCCAATAAAATATTGACACGTGGAGTGGACATGTGAATATTCAATTGGATTTATTTTTTTACTATATATATTTAATGTGCCAGCGGAAGTTTAAGCCAAGCGCACCAAAATCGTAGCCAAATCGCAGGTAAAGTACATGTAAAGCACAGTAAAAGAGCACAATAAAAGAGCAGTTAAAGCGCAACGAAAGTGCAACTAAAGCGTAAGTAAAGCGAACAACAAAGTGCAATAAAGAGCGCTCCATGTGTCACATTTTAAGTGGACGTCCAGACATATATCTACATCTAGTGCCCGCACCTAATAATTTTTTTGAGAAATTTGGCTTCATATGGCATAATTGTTTTTTTTTTAAATTTAAAAATATGCTTGATAACTCATTTCTAATAAAGTGTTTTCCATTATATTCAAGAATTACTTCTTATTGCGGGCTAGAAGATACGCGGCGATAGAATTAGAATTTTTCGTCTCAGTGTTGTACGAATATCCAGCACACAAATAGACGAGAAAAAAACACCGTAATTTTTATGTGAAAAGCCTTAAAAAAGGGAACAACCATGGGGTCACGCATAGTCGAAATGATTTCACTAGTATTTGAATAGATTACATGACTGATCCGACCGAAGTCGATCATATTATAACAATCAACCATCGGGTTGAAATCTAGTGACGAGTGGAGTTTAGATGGAAGTTCGGTGATGTTCATTTGTCGGGCGGAAGTGTGACATCAGTCGGTGGCCCGACAGAAGTCCGACATCAATCGGTGGCCCAACAAAAGTCTAACATCAGTCGATGGCCAGGTGAAAGTCCAACAATGGTAGAGGAGGAGTTTGGTGGCGAGAGAATTCTAGTTTCTCTCTCTTCCTTCTCTACCTTGTTTGGGTCCCCTTTTCATGAGAAATGAGTGATCTATTATAATTTTCTGAGAGTGACATGATCTGTAAATAAGAGAGAGTTCAAAGGTAAGTTGAGAATGGTTTAAATGGACAGCTAATGTTGATTCCCTTGATTGCAAACTATTTATTGGGCATTTAAATGACTCAGTATTATCAAAATTTGGCGAGCTTGAGCTTGTTGGATTCTTCTCGTCGAGCCGCTCGATTCGACTATAAACATGTCATGTTTTGGAAAGCGTTTGGTGATCCAAATTTTGGTTTGAACCTTCCAAATGCCTCTTTGGGTCTTCGATTTGGACACATTTAGGCTTGGTTTGAGTCAAATTTGGTGTCATTGGGTTCGTATTTTTGATACGTTCAATTCGACTGCAATTTTGCTAAAATCAGAGTTTAGATGGTCCCAATTTTAATTTTAAAAGTTTCCAACTTAATTTTGCCTCGAAATTTGTGCCCGATCAAGATAATTTTTTGATGATATATCACTTATTAAAATTTATTGTCAACAAAATTTGTTTGAAATGCTTCAATTTCAAATAATTATTTGAATTTTTATTTGAACATAATTTGAACTTTATTGAAACTAAGTCAAATCTTTGTCTTATCCACGTGTTAATCCAATAATAACTTCCTCAACGATCACATAACGGTACTATGATTTCAATCAAAATGAACTCCATTATAAATTATCTTTTCCTCATACACCATAGATGCCATTGAAAATTGCCCTCAACAAACTCCCTTCACAAGTTTCTCTTCTCCTTCACACTTCGCGGTTTCATAATGTCTTCCCCAAAAAACTACCTCATCGATGCAATGACGGCTTTTTGAGCGAACTCTATTTATGACTTCTCTTTCTACTCACACATCTTTGATGTCATCAAAGCCTTCCCAATGAGCTCCCTTTACAAATTACTTCACATGTATGTGGTATTGTGGTTGCCCTTATAACAAATATTCAAACCAATGTTCAAAAATTTATGTGTATTATTAGACATATAAAGTCAAATTTTCCTTTAACTTTGCTTATTTAAATATTAATTGAATAAATTTGGAAAAAAATTAGTACATAAACAAATAAAAGATTAGTTTAATAATTACTTAATTATTTATTTGATAATTTTTTATATAGGATTCATTTTAAAATTTATGAATTTTATTAAAGATAAATTTAGGATTGAGGAATTAGAATTTAGAGGTTAGGATTGAGGAATTAGAATTTTGAGGTCAGATAGTCAAGAAAGAAAATTTTTTGCAGAGATCTGTGAATCAAATTTAATACTGAAAGAAAATAATAGACAGAGTTTGCTATTTTTGTATACAAAATATTCTATATCCTCGAAAACAATTCAATGATCAAAAGCATGTAGATGTAATAGTAAGCTTGTGTTAATTAAGAAAAAACTTGCTCAGGCTATTTTGTTCATGTAGATTCACATATTTAGGCTTCATTTGAGGAACAATTATTACGTCCACTGACCGGACATAGAGCTATGTTCGGTCACCAATAATATGTCGCCACGTGCTCTTACTCTTTACCGCGCGGCCCGACGACTTGACCCGTAGCGGAACCCGGGAATGCTATGTTCGTGATTTTCTCGGTATTGATTGGTATTTGCTCGGTATTGCAAGGTATTGCTTTGCAAAAACGAGAAATACCGCTATGTGAAGATCAAAACCATGCAAATACCGAGTTGTATCGAGTTTTTCTACAACTCGGTACAACTTGGTATTTGCTCATGATTTGCTCCGTATTGCTAGGGATTTGCTCGGTATTGCTAGGTATTTGCTCGATATTGCTAGGTATTTGCTCGGTATTGCTAGAAAAAAACTCGTACAACTCAATATTTGCTCAAGATTTGCTCGGTATTGCTAGGGATTTGCTCGGTATTGCTAGAAAAAACTGAGTACAACTCGGTATTTGCTCGGTATTGCTAGGTATTTGAAATATATCCAAAAGGCGATGAGATGTTGTTCGGCTCGTCAAGGATTTAAAAAAACGCACGTGCGAGAACCCAAAAAACAGCGGGTCGGGTCGGCGACTTTTCTTCATACTACGTAGCGCTAAAACATTGGTGGCCGAACGTAGAGGAGCGTACGTTCACTGGATCGAATAAAAGTTCTCATTTGAGACCGCTTTTTTATTACTTTCTAAAATAGCGTTTAGCAAAAATTTTTAGTTTAGACAATTTTTGTATTAAAAATTGCTTTAAGAAACAGTCATTAAGCTGTCCCAAACATCATCAACAATATTGGTCGACGACTGGAATTGGATAGTAGTTGATGATGAATTGATGTCGATCAACATCCAATATTAGGCTATGCACTACAATATGCAACATTGTTGATAAATAATTGGCGTTGAATATTAGGCAACAATGAATCTGGATTGAAAACTCTCTCTCTCTCTCTCTGATTTTAGAAAGAGGTAGGACAGTACTGCGAAGGTTATTGGGTTATTTGACGTAGGTTAGAGATTATTGATTTGGCTAAAAGGTGCAAGGTTCTACGACTTATTTTGAGGATTGAGCAAAGGGCATGGATCGTTGGGTTTATGGACTTGGCTAAGATGCTTGAGGAGGTAGGGGAAGACATGTAGGATGGTTTAAAAAGAAACTTATCTATGAGGGAGATGAAATTAAGAAATGCTCGACTTAGCACTTATATTGTACATGTAGAAGAATCCCCGTAGAAAATTAAAAAATGGAACTTGGATTTATGCGGGAAGGGAAACTTGAGAATACTTACCTCAAGATTTAGATTGAGGAGTTTGGCTATAAGCTTTGCTAATGGTTGTATACTTGTGAGAGAGAGAGAGAGAGAGAGAGAGAGAGAGAGAGAGAGAGAGAGAGAGAGAGAGAGAGAGAGAGAGAGAGAGAGAGGATTATGTTGAAGATAGTTAGCAAGAAAGCATCACCAAATGAGATAATTAAAGTTTGGCAACCTAATCATCCAACATGCAAGAGAGAGACACCCAATAAATTAATCAAGTAAAAAATATCAATGCATCACCAAGTCTTATATAGAACTAACTTTAATGAATTCACAAAAGATTTAGACCACAACATCAAGGAGAGTTGATTATAAACCCTCCTTAAATTATGAAACAAGCATTGTGATGGAGCCCTAAAACAAGCCTTAATTTGTATAACCAACTTGGGTTTGAAGGGGAGCCAACTAGATTTGAATGTAGATGAGGATCATTCAAAACTATCCAACCACAACTAAATATAATAATTTACATTGTATATATCATTTGCTCAATTTTTATTTTATTAATGTCACGCTCACTTGGGGTCTATTTAAAACTGCTATAACGTTTATGAAAGTGATTGTAAAACGGATATGAAGAAAAAATCTTTTTTAGAAGTTACTGTAAAAAATAACTTCATGGTACAAAAATTTATATAAAGCAGTGAAAAAACAATGACCAAATAAAAATTAGGATTGAAATCGAAAAATAAAACTATAAAATAACCATCCCAAACAAAACCTAATTTCTCATTTATTTGAATATCTTATTAATCCAAACTATCTCATATGCAACCAATCTTTCACATCATTAACAATACAAAGCTTTTGCTCTCTTCACTGGACTTCTCACGTACAAGATGTGTGATTTTCTTATAAACATAACAAGCCTCAATAATATTTCATCTCTGTCAATTTTTTTATTAGTAATTTTTTTTTATAACATTCTCTGTAACTCCACATCTCACCATCAAATTTTCTTATCAATATTTAATCTATATTTTTAGATATCCTAAATTTTGATGACAATCATCTTAAAGAAGCCAATCATCCATACCACACATCATATTTGTTTGGGATGACTTTTTTACTGCTTTTTAAAGCATCTTTTTAGTACAAATATTTTAATTTTTGTACAAAAAAGTTGTTTTAAGAAGCAGTAAAAAAAGCCACCCCAAATGAAGTTTTAGCTCAACTAAAAAATCTACTTAACACATTGCTGATCAAGCAACTCAACTTAATCTATTGGTTGGGAGCTCTGGCTACTAACTAAGAAGTTTTGAGTTCAAATCTTGTGTAAGTGATGTGTGTATTAATTTGCTCTAAATAACCAAAAACAAAAAAACAAAACACATTGATGACCCGTTCCATAAGAAAAAAAGAGCCAGTAAAACAGGCACAACATTTCTGCACATCAGCAGTTATAATTTCTATACAAAATAAGCAAGCAGTTTTTGATTAATATAGACAGCAAATCCACATTTTATTGAGGATGTTTACCGGATTTGTTTTCAACAGTAATCTGATCACTCCGGTTGTATATATATAGGCACTGCTTTTATCATATTTCTGATTGCTGCTGCTGCTGAATTTGCTCCTGTCAAATTTCATTTGGCAAAGAATGTTCAGCCTTCCAAATAACATGACAAGAATGAAAATTCTTTTGATGATGTGTGCAGTTTAATCCTGAATGCCTTGTCGGACAATATTAATAAGAACAAAAAAAAGATTTTTGACAAGATGAAAAAAAAAAATGGGTGACAGAAAAATGCAAAGCTTGGAGTTCAAACCAACAGGAGGAAGCTTGTAGGGTTGTAAGGTTAAGGAAATAATATACAACACCAAGCAATACATTGAGATTTCGTTTGGGACGACTTTCTTACTACTTCTTCAAGCAACTTTCTAGTATAAAAATTTTAATTTTTAAACTAAAAAGCTGTTTTAAGAAGCAATTAAAAAGCTGTCTCAAACGAAGCCTGAGTTTATATTTAACTTCAGATTGGCAGGTATTAAGTAACAAGAAAGAGCTTTTTTATTGTTTTATTATTATTTTCTTGTCTAATATGAAGCTATATTCACTAACCTCGTTGACGAAGAACGCATGAAATCCGTATGGTACTCTGCAGGGCAGGTCAACAACTGCCACTGGTTCAGGAGACATTGTCTTGGCATCAATTACATTGACTTTAGATTCCCTGCATTGTTTAATCATAGATGAACAAGTAATAAATGTTTCTGGATTCTATAAAATAAAACAAACAAGGACAGATTTGCGTTGCAGAATTGAATTGCAGAGAAAAGCGAAAATATAACATCCATGCATGCTGTTGCTTGATTCTATTTCTTTAAACAACAGAAGCAAGTTTAAGGCATTTAGATTCTAAATTTACGAGACTAAGGCTTTGTTTTGGACGGTTTTCTTTCTGCTTTTTGAAGCGGTATTCTAATACAAAATTTTTAATTTTTGTACTAAAAAACAGCTTTAAGAAGCAGAAAAAAAATCCTAAACGAAGCCTAAGTCTTCTAAAACTAGCTGATAAAATACATTAGTATACTCAGAGTTAATGAAACCATAGGGATCTTAATCATGTCCATATCCATCCTCTCAACATTCTACATCAACTCACCACAAGCCAAAATGTTGATCCAAGCTTAAAATTTGAGCCAAAACAACCTCCCAACTCGAGAGTTCGCAACTAGTAGTCTATTAGCATTAGAGAGAATTAATTATGGGAGCTTGTTCTCATAGAAAATTTTACGCCATATCTGAATAAAACTCGGTCTAAATGTTAGAAAAAATGTTGTTAAAACAAATATAATCTACCTCAAGAAAAACTATATCTAGCTCCCTTCTCTTTATCACCTTGGGAGGCTTCATAAGGAAATGGGTTTAAAGTGAACATAAGTGATAATAAAAAATATATCCGTCAAAGGTTTGTGGAATGATAGAGAGGAAATGTACAATCCTCGAATAACATTCAATGAGATGGAGAGGGAAAAATCAACAAGACAAAAGTAAAGAAGAGCGAGATAGGACATGAAAAACTTCTAGAGTGGCTCGATCAATTGACCTATTTCCACCATGCAAAAATGGTTTATTGAGTCTCTAAGCTGATTAGAAAGAATAGGATCACACAAAAAAGGTCACAACAGAGGGGGATAGAGAGAGAAATTACAATAAATTTCACCCTTTAAGAGAAGAGAAGAATGCTCTTACAAATAAACTATAAAGAGATTTCCAAAAGGTGAATGAGAGATGAGAGAAAGTAACCAAGCTCTAATCCAATCAAGATAAATCTCGACCTTGTTGAAGGCTTTCTTTGAATCTTGTGGTCGATGCATGTGCTAATTAATCAATTTGCCAACCCCCTGCCCCTTCATGCCTTCCTTGATCATATAAGACTAAAAAAGAACCACTCCCTGGGGTGTAACCACTATATGGCACTATTGGTGGAGCATGAAATCAGTTAACAAGGTAATGATTACGAGAGCATGATGTCATGGTGAAAAAAGAACCACTCCCTGGGGTGTAACCACTATATGGCACTATTGGTGGAGCATGAAATCAGTTAACAAGGTAATGATTACGAGAGCATGATGTCATGGTGATGAGGACATCAAAGATCAACGGCTACGATCGTGTCTATTTATTTTCATGTATTTTATTTGTTATTTGTACTTTTCCATTTCTACCCTCACTTGAGGGCTTTGTTTTATATTTGCCCTAGGGGCAATTGTGTCTTTTTATTTTCCCTCATGTATTTGGCTATTTAAGCCCTCGCCTTCCTCTTGGAAAGGATGATGATTATTGAATGAAAATTTGGCTCTTGTGTTCTCTTTGTGAGTTCCTTCTTGAAGATCTCTTAGTGAGTTCTATGGAAAGTCCAAGGTGAGGGCAAAAGTAATACCCGCCAGTCGTTGGAAGCGTCCTCGACTCGTGGTTTATTCTATCTTATTATTTTCTTCTCCAACTCTCGTTTTCCTCCTCCCCATGCCAAGCCCTACCCGAGATCCCATCATCCACCACTTTACCCACTAGCTTCCTCCACTACAACCCAAGCTCCATCAAGAAATCCCCAAACCCGACGGCAAGCCCCTCTTCTTCCTTTGGCCGCCGGCCACCTCCTTGCTCCAAGCCATGATGAAGATGTCAATCATCATAATGGCTCCTTGATTGTGGCCTAGGGAGTTACCGATTTTGAATTTCAAAACTTTCCATATTTGCAAAATTCCTAAAAAGGAAAGTTTTTGAATTGATCCAATCCAAATTTCATGACATGTGGAATTATTATTTTATCCTATGTGGCATCAACATGATGGGAAGATAAATGACCAAGCCCTAATCCCCCTCCTCCCCTCTCTCCATGCCGCCGGCCTCACCTTGGTTGGAGCCCCATTCAATTCCCAATTAATGCATTGATTACAACTTAATTTGAAATCAAATTTCGAATTGATTCCCCCCCAAAACCTCTCAAATTCTGAATTTAATTTCAGGATTAGTAATAAATCCCTCCTCCCACTCCCTTTGGCCGGCCACCTTAACCCCCTCCCCCCTATTAATTAGATCCCATAAATCTAGGATCTAATTAATCCCAATTCCCCCTCTTTCTCCCTCTTAATTCCCAACTCAAAATTCTGAATCAATTTTGACGTTTTCCCTCCATCCAAACCCGAGCACCAAAGCCAAATGACATCTCCCCATCCTTTAGCCGGCCCCTATTGCTTGCTGCCCTCTGTTTTTGGCAGTTACTGCTTGCTGGCCTGTGTTCCCAGCAAAATTAATTTGCTGCCAAGCGTTTCCCAAGACTGCCAGAGGTTGTCTACAGCCTCCGTTAATGCATGGCTGCTGTCCGAGCTTACTAGGAGTCAACTACACTGCTGCCGATCAGATTTCTGCGCTCCCATGCATGTAGGCCAGCCACTGAATTCATCCCATCACTGTCTAGACCTTCCATGGTTGCTGTTTTAAGCTTCGAGCACCTGAAACCTGCTGTTCAGGCAACCTGGAACGTGCAATTGCTGTCCAAGAATTGCAAGGTGGTTCCTTATCGTTGAGCGTGAGGTTCGTGGTTGCTGCCCACTTCATTCCCAACTACCAAACAACTTTGCCGGAGCGCGTATCTCTCTTGTCAGTGGGTAACTTCGACACCCGGCTCTCTATCTTCATAGTTGTCTCCTTGAATGTGAATTTATTATCGTCATGAAGATCATATTAATACTTCTCCGCTAAAGCCTAGTAATTAGAAGAGTTGTGTGAGGGATCTTTCATAGACTAATCTTATTGTTGGAACTATCCAGGTATGCAATGTTGGATTAAGCTGGCTATCTTTTGAACCTAACTTCTATGCATGTGAATTAACCTAAGCTAAGTACCATTTAATATTTATCTTATCGTTCAATTCCGCATAAGATCTTGCTTATTATTGCCTCTAAATCTAAGCGTGCAAACTTTTTTTAAAAAAATCAATTTTGCATGGGATTGTTTCACATCACATGGGATGTATGTCTCCGTGCATGGTAGGTTGCCATAATCGTTAGGACAAAGATGATGAGGGATAGCAATGCTGAGAAAGCAATAATATTGGACACCAAGACCCCAACAGAGCTAGGAATTCAGTAATGCAGGGATGATGCTTCGATTTCATATATACATAGGCAATGAGAATGAGTAGATCAACATGTCAGATTGCATAATAACCTAGAAATTGATATTGGGATGTCCCAAATGCCAAGGCAGCTTTGTGCCTGACACCTCCAGAGAGATCACCGTGATTGGCTACTTTGAGGGGTTTATGATACACCCGGCTCAGACTAGCCCGGCCAGGCTAGCTCAGTCAGACTAGGCCGAACCAGCCATGTGGCTGAGCGGAACCAGGGGCAGCAGGTGGGGAAAGTTCGACCCACCTTGTGAGGCCCATGAGAGCTATTATTTATTATGTAAGGAGGAACTAAGGGGGAGTTGTTTAGGAAGGTCTTAATTTAAGAAAAGAATATTGATTTGAATTAAGAAAAAAATTATTTAGGAAAATAGGGTTGATTTTAATTCAGATTTGAGAGGGAAGTAGGAAGGATTATATTAAGGTTAATTGGATAGGTTTACTTTCATTATGAGATTGTGTTTGTTGTAGGTCTTTTTGAAGTTGTTCCTAGCGGCAGCTAGGGTTTGTGGGAAAGCGGACCTACCTCTCGAATAGTAGATCAATTGTATCTTTCATTATTGTTGTTGGAGTAAAAAAAAATTAGCCCCATACTTGTGTTCCTGCAATTTCTTCTTATCTAATTTGTTGTTTTTGCTTCTAAGTCACATTAAATTAGTATCAGAGCGAGGCTTTTGAGAGATGGCAGCAAAGAAGATAAATATGTTGGAAGGCATAAGTGGTGCAAATCAAATCCAAGATGGAGGAGTTCTCAACCATCAAAGAAAGGTTTTCAGCCATGAAGAATCAGATGGAGAGCCAATTGGAGGGTTTATGGAGATGAAATCTAAAACTCCACTGAAGATTTCGATTGCTAACCCTAACTAAGATTTGACCAGGATTCCCTTGGTCAAATCAAAGGGAAAGGAGATTGGAAGGGAGGAGTTCGGCGAGGAGATTTTTTTTCATCAAGAGGCACCTCTTTATTTTTTTTTTTTTTTGCTATTAAATTTCTCGTCATTTCAAGAGACACCTCCTAGGGCTTCAATAAGGGGCAAATTAGGGTTTCTAGATGGCGGAACAACAATAATGGAATTTTGTGTTGGAGGTGGTGAGTTGGCTGACCACTATATGAGGCATTTCGGGAAAAGGGAGTGGGCGACGAGAGATGGAGAGGGTTGAGCCAAGCAACGGGGATCAGTTCATGCAGGGAGGAAGTAAGAAAGGTGGGATTCCCACCCTCGATAAAAGGGGAAACCATTGAAAGGTGGGGAAGTTGGAGTAGAGATGCTAGAGTGAGGAAGTTAAAGATGTCAAAATTTGACGAGAAGGATGCCCATGGGTTGGTATACTAGGTGGAGAGGTGTTTCGTGGCGATAGGGTTGAATGAGGAGAAAAAGCTTACGGCCGCAGGGCTTATGTCTGGAAGGGAAAGATCTAGCTTGGTTCCAGTAGAGGGAGGATAGATATCCATTCCACTCTTGGGAGGAGTTTAAGGATTGCTTGTTGGAGCGTTCCTGAGCCATTCTAGAAGGAAAACTACACGAGCAATTCTTTACCTTGACCCATGAGGAGGGCGTCATGGAGTATAGGGAGAGATTTCAAAGGCGATATTAGAGCAAAATTTCATGAAGGATCTAAAGCCTGACATACGAGCAAACCTCCAATTGTTGAGGCCGAGGGGGTTGAGGGAGATGATGGAGCTAGTTCAGATGGTGGAGGATCGGAGACAAATGGAGAGGACTAGTAAGAGCGGAGTCACAAGAGGCTCCTACAAGTGTGCCTCGACTTCACTGACACTGAGGACCCAAACGACGTCATTTCAACTGGAGGCACCAATGGAGAAGAGTAGGGGAGTTCTCCCCGAGGGTCACCTTCAAGTGGCTAACAGAGGTAGAGGTGTAGGACAAGAGATCGAAGGGTTTGAGCTTCCAATGCGATGAAAAGTATGCACTAGGCTATCGGTGCAAAGACCACGCACTCTAGGTACTTAAAGTTTGTGATGAGGAGACCGACAACGAGAGTTGGTGGAGAAATTAGAAGAGGGAGGAGAGCACCTACAACTTAATATGGCGTAAGTGTCCCTTAACTCGGTAGTGGAATTTACTCCAAATCACGCCATGAAGGTGAGGGAACAATTAGGAGAGAGGCTAGTGGTGGTCTTGGTGGATAGCGAGGCTACTCACAACTTCATCACAAATTGGGTCATAGATGAATTTAAGTTGAATTTGGTAGATACGGGGAGTTTTAGAGTCATGATGGGGATAAGAAAGGTAAAGAGTAATGGGATTTGCAAGGGGTTGGTGCTGATACTTTAGAGCCTACAAATAGTGGAGGATTTTCTTTCCTTGGATTTGGAGAGTATTGATGTGATCCTAGGGATGAAGTGATTACAGATGATTGAGGAAACAAAGGTAGACTGGAAATCTTTGGCTATGGAGATTCAAGTGGAGGGGAAGAGGGTGGTGCTGCAAGTAGATGCCATCATGTGCAAGACTATGGTCAAGACAATATAGGGAGCATGGGCTGGGGTACTTGGTGGGGCTGTAGAGCCTGGAGGACGTCTGAGATTAGGAGTCGGTCGAGGTCACTGAGTGTGTACATCAGCTTATGCAACAGTTTCCTGAGATTTTTCAATAGCCTAGTAGATTAATGCCACTCAAGAAGAACGAGCACACCATTACCTTGAAGGAGTGAGCTTCTTCTATTAATGTCTGTATAATAATTCAAAATTTTGAAAATAATTAAAAAAGAAAAAAAAATTGAATTTTTATTTGAATTGGAGAACTGCAGCGTTAGGCCTAGAGAGCATTATTTTTCCAGTGCTTGTAAACAATTACAATTTTTTCAATGGATGAGAGAAAGGAAAATATAGATTTTTGGTTTCAGGACTGCTTTGCCATTTTTACAAAAATTGTTCAAATCGAAGGTGATACTAATCATATCTATATTCTTAAAAATTTTGATTTTGACTGCTGACTTCTCCTCAAACAAATTTTACTATATTTTTTTCCGATTTTATTGAACTTTTATAACACAACTTTTGGTATGTTGTCGTACTGATTATCCTGAATATTTTTATTGCAACATTTATGATTTCACTAGGTAAAATAGAAGTTATTGAATTTTGTATAATTTACATTGTATAAATTTGAGTATTTTTATTTTAATACAACAATTGACAATGAAAATATATATGTGATTGGGCAATAGCTGATCGCTATTACTTTTATTATAATGTGTGTAAAAGACATGTAAAGACTAGTTGACACGTTGGTTGAAAATTGATAGACCTGTCACCTGTATGAGATGGTAAGCCGACAGGCTTTCCTTTAAATATTATGGGTTGGATGTTTTCCTCTACTGATTCACGTGATACAATGATATAATGATTGAGAGTTATAAAAAGTTATTACTGTAATAACGGGAAAAGAATAATGACTCTATTTATTGAACAAATAGTTACTGATTATTGATTACCGACTATTGAAAAACACTGTAATAACTAGACCATATTTGTTTAAGCGTAACCATTGAAATGCATGTTATAGATTCGTTGTTACTTTATAGCTTTACCAATATTGTATTAATTTATTGTTGTTGTATATATTTATTATTACTACATTGCTTTACTATTACTGCCACCGATTTTACTGACGACACTATACTAATATTGTTATCGATATGGACATCGATACTATTTGATACTACTATTGATTCATTGTACTAATACTGAGTATGTGATATACTAAGAATGTAATATACTAAACATATGATTAAGATACAAATTTGATACTGATATAGAATAATTGTATAGCATATATTGTTTTACTACATTGATATGATTCCAATAGTCTTTACCGATGATTTAATTTTACCGCTTTACACAATTTTGTTAATAATTGATAGTAATGATACGATGACTATTTTATTGATTCGATACCCGTACTAGCTACTGATTCCATATGATGTATTGAATAATTTCTAGTCCCTTGATGAATATAAGCATTATAAAGTACATGTGTATGTTGATCCGGAAGTGCCAAAATGGTAATGGGATTCTACGGAGCTAAATGGTAAAGGGGCTTGCAAAAGCCAAATGGTAATGGAGTTCTTCGGAGCCAAATGGTAAAGGAAATGACCAAATGACTGTGTATCTGATCAGTACAAAACTTTGATACTTCCGGGACGGGTGCTTATTATACTATGATTATGAAATTTATGCATTATTATGGAAGGATTTAAGGAAAAGGAAATCTTTATGAAACAGAAAAGAAAGAAGGATTGAAAAGAAATGTTTTAAGAAAGTAATTATGAAAATTATTTATAATTCATGCCTATAAATGTTTATTATGGTCCTTTAATGTTTCATTTTCATGCTTAATGACCTGCTTAAGAAAAGAAAAGAAAAATATTTCATGAATTTAAACTAAATGTTTATCACCTGCTGAGCGTTGGCTCATCCTATTATTAGAAATATTTTTCAAGTGATATTGAAAGGAAGTGATGGCTACGAGACGACAGTACACCTATCATCGTAAAGGACCTCAGGAAGAAAGGTTATTTTATGTTTTCTGTTGAGTTTGAGTTAGTGGTTTGTATCTAAACAGTTTGTTGGAGTTTAGGTAATTGTGGATGAATATGTTTTTAATTTTGTGTGAGAAGAAACAGATTGAAATACTTTCAATTGAAGTTATTAGTAGCTCTTTTTTATTATGACATTGATGATGTTTATGTCCTGTTATAAGAGTAAATGAAATTGTTTATGGTTTATATTATGCTTTCCGTACGACCGACTGTTCCCGCCCTGTTATTTCGGGCTAGCCGGGCCGAGTCGTGACAGAAGTAAGGAAGATTATGTGAGAGCTTGAGAGAGAGTTTGAGAGCTTGGTGGAGCCTAGGAGAGGCCACCTATCGTACCCAACAGTCACCACCGGTGGCTCTTGGTTCTCCTCCTTCCTCCCTTCCCGTCTACCCAACACCCGCCGCCGGTCATCCCCACCACCAACCACCACCTCATAACCCCTCCTACCAAAGCTCACCTCAACCTAACCACCAACCCAACCCTTCTTCTTCATTAGCTCCTCCACCCGCCCCACCCAAGCCAAACCCACCGCCGGCCACCCTTGTTTGCCTCCATGAATGAGTAATTAATGCCCCTTATTGCTTACCTAAAGAGCTTAAATAGTTTGGGAAATTATTTTCATCATTTGAAATTCAAATTTTGAATTTCAAATAGTTTCCTAAATTAGAGAGCTATTTTAGGAAGGTATTGAAACTCATTCATGATTAATTTCAAATTTGATTTGGGCGGAATTTTTATTCTCCTAAATTAAAGATACCAATTAGGAATGGAAGTTAAATTTCTCCACAAAAAAACCTCCCTCCCTCCCTCTACATGCCACCGGCCCCTTACTTGGCCCCCACTTCTTTAATGCTACATTAATGCTCTAAATTACATGTCATTTGAATCCAAATTTTAAAATTTTCCCTCCACTTTTACTTAAAATCTGAGAATAATTTTAGATTTGGGGATTATAACACTTTTATCTCTACCCAACCTAGTTCTTTCCTAACCCTAGCCTCTTCCTCCCTCCCTACCACAATCTCTCTCCCTCTCCCTCTCTAGTGCGTTCTCTCCTTACATGATAATGATGTATGGCCGATCCGGCGTTTGATTCCGACTTCTCATACGACGGCCAAGGCTTCGTGGATCTTCTCAAATTACTGACGTCGGCGTGATTCCAATCTTTGACGGATCCGTAGAAAGTCCGTCAATCCGTAGTAGTCGTTGATGATCACGTCTATGGATTGTTACTTCTTTGCTTTTAGACCTCTTGTTAGATCAAGGTTATGTTGAAAGCTATTTTGTACGCATTGCTTTAATTTTTCCTAAATGTTTTGACTTTGCTTAGTCTCTTGCGTAGCTTAAGACTTGTTGCGTTCTGGAATATTCGTGGCGGTAGAGAAATATTTAGTTTAACGTCTTAGCATTGTACGATGATCCAGCACACAAGCAGATAAGTGAGAGAGTGTAGCATTCATAAGAGACACCAAAGTTTTTACGTGGAAAACCCCTGAAAAGGGGGAAAAACCACAGGGCCTGGCCCAGTTTGAATGAATCCACTAGTATTTGTAGTCGATTACAAATGAGGCCCTTCCTTAGGAGAAGGCCTTGGATTGATGTAGCAAATGTAAATCATATAGATTGCATTACATGGTAGGAGTTACATATACAGATTTGTTTGGCCTGAAGGACCGTAGTCGGCAGGAGACCGTAGTCGGCAGGAGACCGGGGTCAGAAAGACCGTGGTCTGTTGATGGAGGTCGGAAGGACCATAATAGGCGACGAAGGCCTATAGTTGATAGAAAGCTGGGGTCTGAAAGACCGTTGTCTGGTGATGTAGGTCGAACAGACCGTAGTAGGTGATGAAGGCCTGAAGGACCGTAGGCGGTAGGAGACTGGGGTCTGAAAGACCGTTGTCTGGTGATGGAGGTCGGAAAGACCATAGTAGGCGACGAAGGCCTGAAGGACCGTAGGCGGTAGGAGACAAGGAGTCAGGTGTTAGTCCCAGTGTCACTTGGAAGATCAGATGTTGATGGTCTGGCCTTGAGTAGGACGTCGGGTCTTACGCAGGACGTCAGGTCTTCAGCAGGATGTCGGGTCTTCAGTAGGACGTCGGGGCTGAACGTCGGACGTTAAGGCAGTGGTGCAATGAAACTCCAGCGGTGGTCCGGCGAGGCTTCGGTGGTGGTCCGGCGAGGTTCCTGCAGCGGTCCGGCGGAGGTCCGGCTGTGCTTCTGCGGTGGTCCGGCGGTGGTTCGGCGGCCGTCGAGGAGGAGCTTCCTCCTTCTCTTCCTCCTTCTCTTCTTGCTTCGGCCCCCTCCTTATGAGAAATGAGGGCTCTATTTATAGATTTTCTGGAGTGGCATGGCCCGTAAATAGGTGTGAGATTGAGGGCGAATAGGGAGTGGTTTGAATGGACGGCCGATAGTGAACCCTTCGATCGTACACCGTTCGTTGGACATTTGGAGGCCTTAATGATGTCGGAATTCAGCAATCTTGGGCTCGTTGGATTTGTCTCGTCGAGCCCTTCGATTCGAGTATAAGCTCGTCAAAATCGGAGACCGTTGGTAACTCAAATTGCTGTTTGAACCTTCCGAAAGCACTTTGAGCCCTTGATTTGGACTCATTTGGGCTCGGATTGGGTTGAACTTGGTGTCGTCGGATTCGTATTTCCGAGACGCTCAGTTTGACTGTAAGCTCGCTGTAATCGTAGTTCAGATGGTCTCCGAATTAATTTTTAAAGTTTCCAACTAGCTTTTGCCTCGAGATTCGTGCCCGATCAAGCTAATTTTGTGATGTCGTATCAAGCCTAAACTGAAGTGACCGCTTAAAAGTTTTACTTTGTGGTTTTAGTGGCTAATAACGAGAAATCCAAAGTTGTTCTTTAAATATTTTGTGCAAATTTCCTGTCTTGCATTTAGTCCTGCATCAGATTGTGTTTGTTGTAGTTCTTTATGAAGTTGTTCCTAGCAGTGACTAGAGTTTGTGGGAGAGCCGGTCTAGCTCTTGAATAGTAAATCAATTATGTCATTTATTATTGTTGGAGTCATTGTTTAGAATTGTGTAATATGAGGCCCACCTTAGCGCAATTCTAGTGAAAAACGCCTTGAGGCTTACGCCTTTAACTTTTTTATGAGGCTCGCCTTGCTAGCGTGAGGCTTACGCCTCCCCGTATTTGTATACTTTTTTTGTTAAAACTAACATAAATCACGCAATTTATTATGCAACAACTTAGATAAAGACCACCTCAGTGATGACAGTGCAATTAATTCCTAAGTTGTTGCTAACTATTTTAGCTTTCATTAAGAATTAAATATACATGAGTAAATAATTGAGAAAAAAGAAAATTTGGAGTTGAACTTAATGTTCTATGATACTTGTTATGCAATTTCTATATTTAATATTATTTTGTTTTTAAAATATTTGAAATTTAATTCTATTTTACACAATTTATTACTTGTCACTTTACATCTTGTGCAATTTTTTTTGTTTTATATGTATGCCAATTTGTTAATTCATAATTCAATATGAAGTTAGTATGTCATCATTTAACATATTATTTAGGTATTATATAAAAAATCACTTTTGATATTTATTATCACTTTACGCAATTTTTTGATTTTGAGGCTTACGCCTTGTCTCATGAAAAAAAAACGCCTCAATAACCCATTGCACAATTTTAAACATTGGGAGGAGTAATAAAAAATCAGCACCATACTTGAGTTCTTGCAATTTCTTCTTATCTAATTTGTTGTTTTTGCTTCCAAGTAGCATCAGTTTACCAAGAGCAAAGCTAAAGATGGGGCTGAGAGGATATCCAAGGACACCTCTAGATTGAGAGTTATCCCAAGGCCTCCTAGAATGATATGATCAAGGACGTTCTCAAGAGGTATTTGAAGAATCATTGTATTTGATTATGAAGCGTGATACCTGGATATCGCCAAGTTTCAGGATATGCAAGATTTTTGGGGTTACAAAGGGGGTTGCGCCTTTCATAGTGATCAGTCACATACTCCTGAGCTTTTGCGTAACAATAATAGAAAGCAGCAAAGACCCACATAATCAGCCATAAACATGAACTATTTGATCGCAATTAAACCATCAGCTATACTTCGAAGAGAGTTTGGACCAAAATGAATAGAAGTTGGGCAAAATACACTCATGGTCAAAACCCATTTTCAACTAAAAAAAAAACAATGAGTAAAAGTGAATCACTTAGCATGTTTACACAACAACAACAACATCAAGCCTTTGTCCCACTACGTGGGGTCGGCTACATGAATCCTTTTTCGCCATTGTGTCCGGTTAAAAGTCAAATTCTCATTTAAATCTAATAAAGAAAGATCATTTCTAATATTTTCTAACCAAGTCTTTTTAGGTCTACCTCTACCTTTCTTAATATAAGTCAAATCTAATACATCAACTTTTCTAACCGGGTCATCGGAAGGCCTCTGTTTAATGTGACCAAACCATCTAAGGTGACTCTCTCTAATCTTATCTTCCACTGGAGCTACTGCAACCTTTTCACGTATATGCTCACTTCGTATCCTATCTCTAAGGGTCAAGCCACTCATCCACCTAAGCATCATCATCTCTACAACACTTAACTTAGTATTATGCTTCTCTTTCAATGGCCAACATTCGGCACCATAAAGCATTGCAGGTCTCACCACCATCTTATAGAATTTTCCCTTAAGTTTGAGGGGGACTTTTCTATGGCACAATAAGTTCGAAGCATTCCTCTACTTCAACCATTCAACTTGAATTCTGCTGATAATATCCCCATCAATTTCACCATCACTTTGAACAATAGATCAAAAATATCTAAAACGTGTACTCTTATTAATGACTTGATCGCCCAAAGTCACAATCTCATCACTAGGTCTATTGCTACTAAAATTACACTCCATATATTTAGTTTTAAATCTACTCATGTGAAAACCTTTAGACTCTAAAGCTGACCTCCATAATTCGAGTTTACCTTCAACTCCCTCTCTAGTCTTATCAACAAGAAGAATATCATCAGCAAAAAGTATACACCAAGGTACATCCTCTTGCAAATGTCTAGTGAGAACATCCATGACTAAAGCAAATGGATATGGACTTAAGGCTGATCCTTGATGTAATCCAACCGAAATAGGAAAACTTAGCATGGACTTAGCATGTTTACACTAACATATTTTTCAGTTGCCCAATATGGGAGGACTAAACCTAATACTCTCATGTAACTTAACATTATTGTCATGATGACACCCAAACCATACTTCCACTTGAAAAAGGCTAAACACTCATTCATTCTGCAGGAAATTTGGCTCAAATTATTTAATTTCGTTTCAGAATATGGCCTTTGAAAGCTGAAAAGCATGAAGTGACAGTACGAACGCTAAGCCCAAGTTGAGAAAAAGTTCATCAAAATCCCCTTCAAGCATGCAGCATAATTTATTACCGTAGAAACACAATAATACAGGCATGCAGTCACACCTTCAAAAACTAGTTTGCCAAATGAGCCTGGAAAAGTGCTAAATAGTTTTAAATAGGACAACATTATTGCATCAAGTTTCCAACACCTATTGATGGATTCAAAAACTACACTGAGAAATATCTCCCAATGTGGTAACGATACAATCACGCGGTGGATAAGCTGAGTAGACTGGATATTACCAACTGGGCCACAAATAGCATGGAAATGGTGAAAATCTGATTCCAAAGTTTCTAATAGTCATTCTACATTGACCTGCACAGAAAGAAAGAGAGATGGCTGCGGGGTGGCGAGGAGGGAGGGAGAGAGAGAGAGAGAGAGAGAGAGAGAGAGAGAGAGAGAGTACCCAGTGCTTTCATCGTGTACAAAGAAGATCAAGTAGCCATCATCCTCTTCAATTCTGATCCCAGCTTCACGAGGCACAAATACTGCCTCTGACCCAAATATTCCTGGTGCTAAGTCAAAAATGCCTAGCACATTTCCACCAATCTCAAGTTTTTTTTTCCCAGCTTCAGGCTTAGCATGCAGATCAAATTTTACAATGCCTTTCACCTTTGCAACACTGTCAAGGATGGTGCCATAGACATATCTCTGTTTCCTGAATTCACAAAATATCAACAAAATCATTCTAGGAATAAATACAAGCATAAAAAATAAAAAAAATAAAAATCCAAGATTAACCATGAGAATTACAAAACCAATACATATAATCCTTGGACAGTTCTTTTGGTAGAAGGAAGCCAAACGACTTCCTATTCTTTACCAATAAGTAGTTTGCATTGAATAAATTGCAAAAATCAATATAAGTTAGTAATGGCTTTCAGTTTCTCCTACAGGAATAAGTGGAAATTATTTTTTCGTTTAATGGGGGTTATTTTTATTTTTAGGTGAGTCCCCCATACTGAAAATTTCATGAAAAACAGTTTTACAAATCTAAGTAACGGCATTTGAGCTTTTTCACGGGATTCAATCAAAGGGTCATGCTTTACTCCTGCTTTAAGGCCTTTTAAAGGGATTTAGATATCATCACCATCACCATTAGCCTTATCCAAACTATATTGGGTCAATTTTATGAATCAACTATAATTTTTGCTTAGTCCTATTGTTAAGTACTCCATTTGTTAAACTGGGTCCTACAATTACAAAGGGTTTAGTATGCTTTTTGCAAGTCCATTTGCATAACTTCCATTTATATTATAATTATATATATATATATATATATATATATATATATATATATATATATATATATAGCCCATCTATCTTTTCTAACCCTTCCACATTGCCAAACTTTAACTTTAAGCTATCATTTTTGTGACACTCGACTTAGTGACTAATGAGTTACCCAAAATTTAAATTCATATGGCATAATTGATAAAATTCAATTTTATAATACTCTCTAGTCTTTTTGATACACTCTTATTACATAGTTTCTGATGTGAAACCACATGCAAAAGGAGCTTGATAAGAAATTTAAGAATAATTGACAATGAAATCTCAATTAATAGCTTATTGAAATAACAAGCAAATTCATTAAAGAATCTTAGTTTTCTACTTGCTTAGGCGAAGGAGCACATGTAGGGTAACCAAATCTAGTAGATAAACAAAAATAGTAGCAATGCGAAGAGCTATTAGCTAACAATCCACAATTTAATAATGAGAGTTTCACCTCGGGGATGAATCACTCAACTACACTAGGCTTTGGCGAGAGAAGATTATCCACATTAGAATCGAGGTCACTCCGAGGAAGAAGGCACCTAGGATCGTCGTCCTTGGATAGGTGGCCGGAGTGGTGGAGGATGATTGTCGTCCAATGATGATACAACGTCCCTTTGACCTTTGCTCGTCGATCACGTCAACTAAGGTGTAGTGGATACGGTCGAAGTATTCTTCAATGGTGTCGTCGAAATCAAAGCCCACGTCAAAGAATGGTAATTGGATAATGTCGACTTGATCTCGATCGTCATGCACAAATCCAAAGTTCCATTCGGATTCCGCCATGCATTCTCGCCAAGGGTTGGAGTACCTAAGGGGAAAGGAGGTGGAAGGGCGTCGTCTTCTTCTCCTCTTGGCTTCAAAGTTTCCATGGGAGAGAGTAGGGAGAGAGGGTGGTGGGAGAAGAGGGAAGAGGTGGGCGGCGGGATTCCCAAGGAAAAAAAAAGGTGGGGGGGAGGCCGGCGGGTGCAAGGGGAGAGGGGCTAGGGTTTGGAGAGATTAGGTTTAGTGGAGTGTATGGGAGATTAATCAAAATCTGAGAATTAATTTCAGATTTGATTAGGTTTGGGAGGGAATTGACTTGAATTTGAATTTCAAATCAAAGGCATTAATGCCTTGAATGAGGGAGTTAATGAGGGGAGAAAAGAGGGGGAGGCCGGCGATTTTGAAGAGAGAGAGGGAGGAGTTTTAATTCAAATTCTGAAATTAATTTCAGGATTTGAAAATTTGGGAGGAAGATTTAATTGAAATTAATGTTTTAATTTCAAATGGGGGAGGGGTTTAATGTGGCAATTAGTGAGGGGAAGCCTCATAGGAGGCCGGCGGCATGTAGAGGGGAAGGAGGAGGGATTAAGGGGGGAACCAAGCTCTTTCCAAAAAGGAATGAAAAGCTGGAGGGAAATTAATAACTCCTCCAATTAGGTTTCATATGAAATTTGAATTTGAAAACTTTCTTTTTTTTTATTTCACAAATAAGGAAAGTTTTCGAATTTCAAAATTCGGTAACTCCTCAATTTAATGCGAGACATCGATCAAGGAGCCATAATGATGATTGATATCATTATTATGGTTTGAGGCAAGCATGTGGCCGGCGGCCAAATAAGAAGGAGGGGCTTTTGCCGTCAGGTTGGGGATCTTGAAGGAGCTTGGAGTTGAAGTGGAGGAAGTTAGTGGATGAAGTGATATGTGGGATACGGGAACGGGTGTGTAGTCGGCGGCTATGGGAAGAGCTAGGGCCGGCGGGTTGGGGAAAGAAAGAAGAGCGGAATGAAGGGGATAAATCACGAGCCACGGACTCTTCCAATGACTAGTGGGTATTGTTTTTGCCCTCACCTTGGGCTTTCTCTCTCACTTCTCTCTAGCTCTCATGCAAGAAGAGTAAGAAGAAACAAAATAAAATTTTCATTCAATAATTCATCATCCTCATTACATAAGAAATGGCCATATATATAGGCCTCAAAATGACAAAGGAAACAAAAGACTAAAATGCCCCTTGGGCTACAATAGTGACCAACTACCCATAAGGGTAAAAATGGAAAAACTGAAAAATAAAATAAACTACTACATAAAATGACTTAAAATAAAACTCCTGATCGTGGCCGTCGATCTCCGGTGTCTCCGATGGTACACGTGTCGAAATTGCTGACGATGTCCTCATCAATTTCTGCTATAACCACCAAGCTTTATATTGAGTTGTAAGCCAAATTAAAAAGAGAAGAGAACTTAGAAAAGTCTAAAACATCTCAATCCTCAGGATCACACCATCCCTTTTCTTTCCATTAAAAGGTGATTTGTTGTACTGTTATTTGCTTTGGTCTCTTCGCACTAGCTTCCAGTCAGAAGAATTTTTCTTTTGAAACCTTCTTGCAACTTTTATGGACCCAACTTCTACATGAAAAAGAATCCTAGTGGGGCTTGGATATATAACTATGAAGCTCAAGAACGGTACTATCCTCTTACACACATTTGTAAACTCATCATTGCTTAGCAGAATTACACTTGCATTGTTCTCTTTGTTTACTTCTATTCTTTCATTCTTCACTGGATGGTCATTATGTTTGTAGTGCTTTACTAGCTTCTCCCTTGAAAGCTTGTGCTTTTTTGTTAGCTTGTGATAGTAGGCTAGCACATTCATTTTTTCACAAATTGCTTACCTCAATTTACAATCTGCCCAAAAATCAAAGTCCTGAGCTCCAATTTAGAAGATAGGGACTAAGCCGCTTGGTTACACTAAGGTTAAACTCCAATATTGTTTGATAAATTGCCATGCTCAATCCATACTCTCCCAGACTCGAACTTCTGACCTGAGGATTGCAAATAACTTAGTTTCAAATTGAGTTGACCTTATTCCTGTTTTGATCCAAAAGACTGTCTTGTTAGATATAAGACTTAAATTAGTTGGGATCAATTTGATATTGATCTATGACTTATTTATTTATTTATTATTGATCTATGACTTTTATTAAATTTAAATTTCCATTTAGGTTTCAAAGTTGACTCCAATATCCCGTTGTTTTGCAATCAACGCTATCATACGAATGAGCAAAAAGATGAGGGTGTAAAAAGTGGGAGGGGAGTGAATAAGTCTAGGGATCTATGGGATAAAATGATTAACATAGGAAGGCACTGCTGCACAAATGAGGCTTAATTCAACAAAGGTGGAAAGTTAAAATCAACAATAATGAGGAGATAAAAGTAGGAAAAGTGAAGTCCGACAAAAACAATAGCAACATTAGCACAAGGCAACAACAGTAACAGCAGCATCACGGTATCAAATTTGAAACACTTTGAAATTTCTTATTAGATCTTTCCCTAAGAACTAGTTGTGATCTCAGATCTATGGAAGGGCTTTATATTGTGTGATAATACCTTCAGAGATCTAATGATAATTAGATCCCTTTATTGAAGAAGTTTGTTAATTCTTGCTTAGATTCATTTTGATGAATGAATAGTTCTATTACAAATTACGATCATCCCTGGATTTTATAGTCAGATTCAAATTCACAATACATTTATTTTTTTCTACTTAAACTAAAATTGCATTAGCAAGTATGTGTTTTAGAACTCAAGCAGGCAAGGTGCGTTAAGGAAATTATAGGTTTGTATTATAAGTTGTTCAAGTCACTTTTATGTATTACCTAGTGTTGTTATTCAACATATTCATTATCAACTGCAATGGAAACTTCAGGATTTCTTTTTAGTATTGAACCATGCTACAATTCTAATTACTAACGCAAGATCCAAAAGCCTACAGATTTGAAGCAAACTTGATGGAAAAAAGTGCACAAAAAATTAATATAGATGATTAGCTGGGACATTTCTTCCTCGGCATCTACATTCAAAAATCACCTGCCAGTGTAGTTCTCATTAATCCTCGGAAAATCCACTGCAGGTGCTGACAATTCCTTCTGAGTAGCTGCACCCGTTTTCAGATTAAACCTCATCTCATATCTGGAATAACAGGTTAAAATCAGAAGGGAGAACAAAAGGATATGGCCAAGCAACATTAAAATAAGTATGGAAACGTACAATTGATTTGTAAAATTTTCTAGTTTATCTTTTACAGCTCCATTGACCATGTCCAAATCAGGATTCTCAAGTCGAGAAGTAATAAGAACAACTTCATCACCTTCCTCCCAGGCATTTGCTGATAAGGACGTTGGAAAAATTTACAGAAGTTACACCGATAAAGCATATGGAGAAAAAATGAGCATGCCCTGTAAACAAACAAACATGCTCACAAGGCCACGACAAAAGATACAGAATTCCTTGTCAACGTAGTGCAAGTAGTTGATAATTGATGCTCATTGCTCTTCAGGCGATTAATTTCAAGTACTGGGTGGAATAATTATTACATTTAGGATCTGATTTTTCTAATATTCAAAACTATGCCCCTAAAAGGCATGAAAAGAGTTTTACGTAAAAGCGTGTCAGTTTTCACGTAGCTGTTTGTTTTTCTTATATAAAATCTCCACAAGTTCATAAGGAGTTTAAGCTCGCATAACAAACAGAAAAACGTGCATCTTTCTTTCTGTAACACTATAGGAAATGAGGGAAACGATTCAAGATAATTTCAACTAAATAGTAGGCCTCGATAAAGAAAGATGGAAAGCTTTTACTGTGGTAATTAAGACTAAGGCTTCGTTTGGGGCAGTTTTCAAGTAATTTTCTAATTCGAAATTTTAAAATTTTGTTCTAAAAAGCTGCTTTATGAAGCAGTAAGAAAGATGTCTTAGGCTTCGTTTGGGACAACTTTTTGTTAATTTATAGAACTGCTTTTTAGTACAAAAATTTATAATTCAAAAAAATTTTGTACTAGAAAGTCGTTTTAGAAAGCAGCAATGAAGCTGTCCCAAACGAAGCCTAAGTATAAATGAAGACGTGAAATTGGCTCGAGAATATAATCCATATAAAGTCCAGTGCTAATCTCACGCACTTGGACCAAGATGAAGGATTAAAGCTAGTTAATGAAAATCTTTGCATTTCATTGGTTAATGTACATGTTCAGAGCAAAGAAAAAATAGAGTATTTCATAGGATAAGTGTCTGTAATGAGCATGTTAATTGAACAAGCTCATGCCTCTTACTATCAGATAGGAATTTTAGATTTACAGTGTTTTGTCCACCATTTTAGGACCCTATAATGGAGGGTATCACATTAAGTTAACAGCTGGTTCAAAGGAACTCCTAATCTTTCTCAGATTATACTTTGGTCAAACTCATATTCATGCAAAAAAGGTGTTCGATAAAAATACAGGCTAAATCTACATATTAAAAGCCCACAGTTCCACCTGCTCTTTAACTTGCAGGTCTATTACTTCTAAAGTTTTGCAAAGACATTTTCACCTTTACATATGAGACAGTTCCGTGGTGGGGTGGGCGGGCAGGGAGGGCGGGCGGGCGGGCAGGCATTTCTAAAATCATTTCTCTATCCATGTCTATCAATGTGTGGGGCTCAATGTTACTCTACTCAAATAAAAGAGACATAATAATAGTAGTTTCAGAAGGCAAGAAGCGAAGTTGTATAAAAATTTTAAAAGTAAATGTATACATTGAATTCCAACATTTATGAACCTATAAATAAGTTTCTCTATGCATGAGTGACCACTAAGTAATAACCTATAAATTGCTAGCTCCGTCAGAAATAAAATCAACACCTTGGCAAATTCATCAGAATTACCATTATGGAATATGAAGCAATTAGGAAGATCAAACCATCTAATCAGTTGTTCATCTTTAGCATATCGTGGAAGCACACCAAATCTTGCTCTCTTTGTAGGATCAAAAGTAAATATCAACTTTCCCTTCACCATTTCCTAATAAAAATGGCAATGTCAAAATTCTTGGGAATTTATAATATATAAAAAAAAAAGTTACAATATTGATTTGTAGCAAATCTTAAAGAAGGCAAGTAATTTAAACAAAAGAGGCTTTTATCAATCCAGCTCCTAGTTAAATGAAAAGCAAATTTTCTAATTAAAAAACATATAAGGGTCATATTGGAACTTAATCACCTTCGGTCGGAAATACAAAGGAAGGTCCATGAAAATTGCATAATTCTCAGTGATAGCAAAGTCATGCATCATTATAGGCTCTGGAATTGTTATGGCGACTGGATTGTTCATAACACCATCCTTTGTAATGACACGATAAGTAACATATGGTGATGTATGTGAATAACCAAATGTAAACATCTCATCTGCATCCAACAAAATAGGGGCTGAGCATTAACTCTGCCAATGAAAATTAAGTGGGCTATAGTATCATTCTTACCAGAGAATGGATCAACTTTTGGATGAGCAGTAAATGAGTGTGCAAGCCTCTTATCATAATCTTGCATTCCAAGAGTTTGCAGGTCTCCATCTTCTAAGACTTTGATAACATCTGCAAGATGCAAATAACAATTGCTAATTCCATATAGATCAAGTTCTGAAACCCCCAACAATTCAACAAGCAATTCAGATATAACAACCAATGCGTTTTGAAGTGCCAAACAGATAAGAGAAGTTACAGAGGCTTAATAATGCTTACAAGGTTTATCAGCTTCGGACAAAGCCAAGAGTTTACCATGATGGTAAATCAGAGCAGTATTGCCTGAATAATATAAGATAACTTGGTGAATCACAAAAGCATTAGAGTAGTTCTAAAACAACATTTGAGCAACCCTGTCATGAATTCTGATGAACAGTGTGAAAACCTACAATTACATAATATCTTTTTAACCAACCTCACATCATGCGATCAACAAGAAGCATATTAACCTACCTGTTCCTGTTCCATATGAATCATCCAGTACTTTGAGTTTTACCCTAAGAAGTTGCATCTGAACCATAAATAGACCAAATAATCCTTTGAGGTCTCCAATCTAGAGGTACAGAAGCATCATCATAAGTTTTGCAAAAATTTCACCTTGATATGGAAAAAAGTCACAATTTGGTGCACAAAATTTTGAATAAATTGAAAATTATACTTATCATAGGTGCATCTTTTAAGTACAGCAAAGAAATTAAACTTGAAAGATACCATTTGCAAAATAATTTATGGTTTAAATTTGGAATGAACTAACCAAAAATTAGATCTTTGTGATTACATTATGTAAACTGCTCCTCGGAACTCATTAGAACAATATAGGAAGAGAAGGATGAAGAAGATCCATTTTTAGGATTTCAGAATTTACCTTCATAAATTTTGCTCCTCCAAAATATTCTTCTTGCTTAAGCTTGGACGTCTTAACATACCTAGAAACATATGTTGCTTTTCCATCTTTGATACGCAGGCCATGAATCATTCTGCGGTGGTTATAAAAAATTAATTAAAAAAAAAACAATTAATATTCACTTATTTCCTAAAGACATGAAATCTTAAAATACGTTAATCTTCCAAAAGCAATCAAACAGATTCTAGTAGTTAATTCCCAATGTGGGTCAACTATATCACATAATAAACTTCAATAAAGTTAATGCATCAATGCTTAAACCAAATGCATTGATTTGTATAATCATACTAACATCCCCTACACAATGTTTTTGATCATTGCATATAATCTAGAAGTTGGATCTAACCTTATTGATTCCAAATTGATCTAAGGATCCTGGTGTAGCCCCAAAAATCTTGTACGCATCGCAGAGCCATCACAACAGTACACTTGGCATCCGATTGCCCCATTAATATTCAATTCAGACCTATTAGCTACAACCCGAGAAGAGGAAACCTCAATTGTCTCCCTAGTTATCATTGACCTTCTGACCGAAGTCATATATAATACAGGCCTAATCGAAACTGATCTTGCCATGATTCACACCATTCTTTTGACGTGGGCAAAGAACACATTTTGGGGCTCACCTTCACACCCGACATGTGGTTCACAGCCTTGTATGACATGACATCTTAGAAAATCTCTTGAGCCATCACTTCCTAAGGCAATCATTGCCTCATCAGCATCGATGTCCCCTAACATCAATATCAAATGCCTCACTAACCTATCCCACGCATTAGCCCTTAGCTCTTAGCGTCACACCCCTTCATCATGACCAATGGACTGCACCCAAGCTCTAGGAATGACATTGTCCATTAGGTGGTGTAGGAATGCAGAGGATAGATTCTGAGAGTTGACAAAAAGGAGGGACATGGAGGAAGATGAAACATTTAAATATACAAAAAGCTGGGATGATGAGTGAAAAACATCTAGGGATATCCAGGACATAAAATAATGGAATATTCAAGGAGGGAGGTTAAGTCCATGAAAGAATAAGAAGATCGCCCATCTCCTCCATCTTCCCAAGTAAAACCTTTTTTGGCTAAAATGATAAGAGCATCCCTCTCCCTATATGGAAAGCTCGTAATTAATATTTAATGCTTCTCATCAATAGCACAGTAGATATAAATCATCTTGATCGAACCACGATAAAAATTATGGTTCCTTACTTTTCTCTTAGATCATACACTCCTCTCTCTACCACCACAGGATAGCTATTTGCGTCACAGGAAAGCTTCCTTCAGATGTGGTGATGGGGACATCAGCAGGAGATTCTAGAATGTCTATCACCGGAAGCATCGAAGATCAACGGCTACGATTAGGAGCTTGTATTTTTTATTTATTTCATATATTAGCTTATGTTATTTCAAGTTTGACGATTGTACCATTGCTTAAGTATTGTTTTGACTTGTAGCCCTGAAGGCATTTCAGTCTTTTCTTTTCTTTTCTCTTTGAGGCCTATATATAAGGCCCATAGTCTTGTATTAGGTTTAATGTTTGATTAATGATTTTTTTTTTCTTCTTGAGAGCTTGTGAGTTATTGAGTGGTGAAGTCTCAAGGTGTGGGCAAAAGAAACACCCATCAGTCGCCAGAAATGTCCCCGGCTCATGGTTCGACTCCTTCCTTTGCTTCAAACCACCGCCCATCTTCCCCCTTGTTTCAAACAACCGGCCACCCCCTTTCCCCACCAAGCTGCCAGCCCAACCCCGGTCCCCCCCCCCCCTCTTTCCCCTTCCCACCGGCCTCCAACGCTCTCCCACCCATAGCCGCTGGCCTAGCCCACAAACCTGGCATCCTCTCCCAACGCCACTTCTAGCCGCCAGCCCCCTTCACCCTAGCCCTCATAATGATGATTTCAATCAACATTATTACATGTCTAAATTAGCCTAAATGATTTAGGAAAGATTTTAATTCAATTTAAAATTCAAATTTGAATTTCAAATACTTTACTAAATTAACCAAGTTAAATTAGGAAAGTTCCTAAAATTAAGTCTAATTTAATTTAAATTAGATTTGAGGTCATTATCCTAATCCTAAATTTGATTAATGAATGAGGAAGCTTTAAATTCCCTCCCAATCTCCCCTCTCTCCTATGCTTGCAGCCGGCCCTATAACGCCTCCTTCCTCTCTCTCTGTATTTCCATTAACCTTATTTGAATTTGAAATTCAAATTTTCAAAATTCAAGCCCCTTTCCTATTTCTATTAAATCTGAAATTAATTTCAAATTATTAGTTGTCCCTCCATATCCCAAGTCCTAACCCTAACTCCACAAAACAACCCCTCCCCTCCCTTGGCCGACCCTATCCTCTCTTTCCCCTTCTTGGATTTTCTTCCTTCATGAGTTATAACCCAAGAGAAGGAGAAGACAATCATTCCTTCCCGACTTTCTTACTAGTGCATGACTGATCCCAAGCATGACCATGAATTCGTCTACGACAACCAAGGCTTGGTGGGTATTCTTCAATCCCCTTTCTTTGATTTCAATTTAGATGTTGATGACTATGTCGAAGATTACATCAATCGCATCCTATTCATATTGGCACCTTCGATCGAAGAACATCTACCCTCCAGACATTGGCAAATCGTCGGACATCCATGCACGTCTCCCCTTATGACTAACTTTCTGTGGATCAAGACACTTGGCGTCCTATCACTTTTGGTGGCATCATTAGGGTTGTTGAGATTCTCTTTCCGGACCTTTCCAAGAGCGTGAATGAGGGAAACTCAATGTGTCTTTTCTAAATGTTAAGTGGTGGATTTAAAGTTTACAACATTTAAGTTCATGCGTATGATTGAGATTATTTTAAGCTTTTATTATTCTACTGTGTAACCGAAGGCCGTAACAATATCAATATTTTAAATTCCTAAGATCTCATCTGGTGAAACATTAGTTTATAGTTACTTCCCTTAAATCAAGTTTTTTATAAATTTCTAATGCAATTCCTAATTTGTTCCACATCATGTGGGGTGGAATCGGCCAGTTGATCTTTAAAGGGTTGCTCTGCAGTGTCTTCCTTGTGTCTTGCTTCACAGTGGAGAAGAAGATATGCTAGCCAAAATCTGGAAGGAGGGAAGCTACGATTATTGCTATTTGGGGGAGATTAAGAATGGTGTGAGGTTAATTTGAGTGGTGGGGCTTAGGGGAATGGGAGAGAGTGGGGTTGAAAAATGAAAAAAATAATTTTGAAAGGAAAAAAAGTTGAAGTGAACTTTGCAATTAATATGTCAACTTCCCATTAATTTGTTAAGAGAGTTGCTATTTGCATGTCTTACATTCTTGCAACTTGTATTATTTTGATGATTTCAAATATTATTGTTTTATGTATAGATATCTCCTAACACTTTTTGGAAGATTTATTTTTGCTCTAGTGTGTACTAACATTTCAGAAAAATTAACTCCAAACTATGAAGACTTCAAATCAAATTCAGCATCCAATCATTTGTAAATTAAAGCTTTAAAAATGTCTTTGAATTGAGAGGGAGTGATTGTAATTGAGTGAATATTCACAACACACACATATGGGGGAATAATTTTTGTGAACTGATCGTACGGGACGAACATAGTTCGTACGGGACGAACATAGTTCGTACGGGACGAACATAGTTCGTACGGGACGAACATAGTTCGTACGGGACGATCATGTTAATTAACCCCTCGGAAGAGCAATGGATCGAACAAGCAGTGATAAAATTTTTCTAAGTCTTAATCGTCCGGACGAATTTAATATTCGTCCCGGGACGAACGCCTCTGGATTCTCACGTTGCACTGTTCGTCCAGACGAAATGCATGGTTCGTCTCTGGACGAGATTCTCTGTTTAAAATCGTCCAGGATGAAATTTACCCTTCGTCTCGGGACGAAACTCTCTGTTTAAAATCGTCTAGGATGAAACCAGTTCGTCCCAGGACGAACTGAACCGACTTACCACAGTTGGTTACGTCCTGCAGGGATTTGGAAATCGACCTATGAAATAACCGTTTTGTACCGGACGAACCTAGTTCGTACGGGACGATGATCGTGTACGAATATAGTTCGTACCAATATACATTAGGATCGTTTCCGACACTTTAAGTAAAATCGTCCGGGACGATCCACGTTCGTACGGGACGATCCACTGTATACAGAATTGAAAATTTGCAGTTTTTGGGCAGTTTTTCTTGTCTTTCCTATATATAGTCCAAATTAGACTGCCACCAAATCTTTTTGGTCGTTGATCTTCGTGCCTATTGAAAGAAGACTCAAGAAGAGAGTGAGTGAGAGCATTCAAAGAAGGATTTCTTCCACTGGAGCGTGAAGGCTTTGCTTGGTGTTCAAAGGTAAGATTTCCTACTTGTGATTTGAGATTACTTCACTCTTTTCTTTCTTCCTTCTAGATTTCTTATGAGGAGATCTGTCAAGGAGATTGGGTTCTCTGCCCACACTTGGAGAGTGTGAAAGGACGAAGGGTTCTCTGCCCACACTAGGAGAGTGTGAAAGGACAGACGGTTCTCTGCCAACACTGGGGATAGTGTAAAAAGACGACGGTTCTCTGCCGCACCGGGTAGTGGTGGAAAGAGTGTTTGAAAAGGCTTCTCCGCCTTACTGTGGGTGCAAAAGGAGAGACACTATTGGTATTAGTGCAATACTCAGAGGGTGCCTCTGGGGAGTGGATGTAGGTCTGGTTTAGACCAAACCACTATAAATCTTGTGTCGTTTATTTTTTACTGTTTTTTATTTTCCGCATTTTCCTGTTTAAAAAGTTGTGGTTGAAAAACTTTTTTATAAAAAATCACTAAAGTTATTTTCGGTTCAACTCATCTAAAAGAGGGATAATTTTTTTTTTATACCAATTCACCCCCCTCTTGGTAGTCGTGGGACATTAACTTAGGTTTAACAACCTATTCACTAGCCTCAACATAATTAACATGGAGAGCTTCAAGAGCGGGCCAACCATGAGAAAAGGGAAGGGGTTGTGGCTTTTCCAATTCTCAACTAATTTAAAAAATGAAATCCCAAAGGAGAGGAGTAACTCTTAAATTCAGAATTCCAAGAGAGAAGAGGTTGAAGGGACCATAGTCGGTAAACAATGGAGGTTTGAAAGATCAAAGTCGGTAGACGATAGAGGTCAGAAGGATTGTAGTCGGGAGATTGAGATTGAAAGACGGTGGTCATAAGGACATAGTTAGGCGAAGAAGGCCGGAAGAACCGTAGTCAGGCGATGGTGATCGATGGGACCGTAGTCGGGCGACGGTGGTCGATAGGACCGTAGATGGGCGATAATGATCGGAGAGATCGTAGTCAAGTGATAGTGTTTGGAGGGATCATGGTTGGCAAGCGACTATGATCTGAGGACTGTGGTTGACGGACAACTAAAGTTAGAAGAATTGTCATCATAAGACGGTCCTACGACAGCGACCAAGTTGAGCTCCGACGGTGGTGGAAAGTTGGATGTCTAACGATGATCGACTGGTGAAAGTTCGGCGGTGGCATATTTCTCTTGAATCTATAGCCCAATGTCCAAGCCTCACCCAAAAGTCCCTCTCATGTAGAGAGTAAGGCTCTATTTATAAATTTTTGGGAGTGGCATGCCCTGTAAATATAGAGAAGATCCAGAGCAATTTCGGAGTGCTCCATCGGACAGCCGATATTGATCCCCTCAATCATAAAGCATTCGTTCAGCATTTAAGTGCCTTAATGATGTCAAAATTAAGTAGTCTTCGGCTCGTTGGATTCATCTCATCGAGTCGTTTGATTCGACTACAAGCATGTCATATTTAGAGATCATTTGATCATCCAATTAGAGTGTTGAAACTTCCAAATATGCTTTATTAGGCCATTGATTTGGCCCATTTGGGCTCGGATTGGACCAATTTGGTGTGCCTTGCCAAGATGATAAGTTTGACTGTAAGTTTGCTAAAATTAGAGTTCGGATGGCCCCAAATTTAATTTTGAAATTTTCCTATTCACATATGCCTCAAGATTTGTGCCTTATCAAGGCGATTTTTGGTGATGTATTAAATCTAAATAAACTATGATTTATAATTAAGAGATATCTAATTAAAATAAAATTAATCTACATTCATGAAAAATAATCCTATCAAACTCATTGAGGAGGCTCAAGGATGTGAGTGGCAAATCCTGATGATCAAATTCATGACTCTAATGGGGGTATATTCATCTCTCCATCTCTAGATGAGTTGCTTATTGCTCCAATTGCATGTCTAACAAAAATTCAAATCTAGTGAATATCAAGTCCATATTGTGGCAGTTGCTATGCGATTATTTTCATTCATAGTTTCATACAAATAATAAATATACAATTATATGGCATCAAGCATGCAACATCATAGCATAAACTTGTTACACCCACGCCGGCCCAGAAGGGGCCAGCTGGACCGGTCCAACCTGGACCAGTCCTGGTCTATGCCCGGCGGAAGAAGCAACAGGGAGGGGGCGGAAATCCTGTGGGCCCATGCTGGGCTTAATGCAATTTTTTTTTTGGGGGGGGGGGGGGATTTTGAATGTAAGGGCTGTTTAGGTAATTTGTAATTCTCCTTGGGGATTAATGAGGGTCTTATGAGGGAATTAGGGATTATCTGGAATTTGAATGAGATTTGGAGATCTTGTCTTGTGCTTGGGCTCTAGGGTTTGCTAGAGAGTTGTTCTTCCTCTCGAATTGAAGAACATTGTATATTTTGTTGTTTTCTTGTATCTATTAGTGAAATCTTTGATTTTTTCTCCCAATTTCTCACTGTTTCCATGCAAGACCTGCTGTGATTGTGCTGATTATCTGCTGTGACAGCAGTTTTCTCTCAGTTTTCGTACAAATTTCGATTAGGTTTGCTTGCGAACTCAAGTATTATCTTAGGGTTACTTGCGAACTCAAGTATTTCCTATCAAATTGGTATCATAGCATCGATTTGGGACCATTGGCGGCTGAAATTCTGAAATTTCAGCGGATTTTTTACATCCGGAAGAAGATCTCTTGTGATTCTTGGGAAGAGAGATGGCCGGAAAGGTGGAAGTCTTGGAAGGCGAGAAAGGTCAATTAAAATCAGATTTGGAGGAAAAATTCTTTGATTTTCAAAATCAAATCACCTACAATAATGAAAGGATATAAGGGAAATTCATGGTGATGGAAGAGATGTTAAAGAAATTGCTGGAGACGAAGACCAATCCTACGACATCATAAAGCAAGAGAGACCACCGGAGGCCAGGGCGTAGGAGGGAATCCGAACCCATTTAGGGGGAGGAAAAATCCATAAGTGGAGATCATTGAGGGAGAGGACGACATGCCCCTCTAGAGCCACTTTCTAAAGAGGAGTGAGTTTGGGGTATGACCGAAGGGATGCTGATTTCGTCGGGAGAAGGGAAGAATTTCATTGCCGAGGTGCTGATTTTGAAGTGAGAAGAGGGGAATACGATAAAGGGTTCGGGTATAATCGCCGGAGGGAAGATCGTGACAGTTGGGGAGCACCTCTTTTTCGAGGAATGGAAGGTTATGGAGGAGTTAGGGGAAACGGGGGAGACACACGGGTGAGGAAGCTGAAGATGCCCGTCTTTGAGGGTGAAGACGACCATGGTTGGATCTACAAGGCGGAACGATACTTCGTCATTAAGGGGCTGACAGAGGAGGAGAAGTTGACTGCAGTAGTATTGTGTTTGGAAGGGAAGGCACTTGCATGGTACCAATGGTGTAAAAGGAGGGAGCCCATTCGCTCTTGGAGGGAGTTCAAAGAAAGCTTACTATAACGTTTCCGAGCCGATAGGGGAGGAGACTTCTATAAGCAATTCTTTGCCTTAACTCAGGAAGGGACCGTGGCCGACTACCGCGACTGGTTCGAGCACTTGGCCAGCAGATTAGATCACATCTCAAAGACAACTTTGGAGGGGAACTTTATGAAAGGGCTCAAACCGGAGATACGGACAGTAGTGAGAGTTTTGGAGCCAAGGAACCTGGGGAAAGCCATGGAGCTAGCATAGTTGGTGGAAGAACAGAGAAAGATAAAGAGAGTGGTTAGAAGCAGCTATTCAGGGGGGGTCACACCGGATGACTACCACCATTTTACCTTCTAGGGGATTAGTACCAGGGAGTCAAAAGGAAGTGCCTAAGGAGAAAATTGGAGGAGGGGGAAGCAGGGGAAACTTCAAAAGGCTAATCGAGAAGGAGATACAGGAGAAGCGGGCCAATGGGTTGTGTTTTAGGTGTGATGAGAAGTACATACCAGGACATAGGTGCAAGGAACGAACTCTCAGGTTCTCACCGTCTGTGATGACGAGAAAGCTGAAGAGGGAGGTGGAAGTGGGTTAGAGATGGAAGAAGAAGAGAAGATGCATCTGAATGTGGCAGAAGTTTCCGTGAACTCAATAGTGGGATTCACTCCGAATCACACTATGAAAGTGAAGGGAGAGAGAGCTGATAAGGGGGTTGTGGTGCTGATAGATAGTGGGGCAACCCACAATTTCATTTCCACCCAGATAGTTGATCTTCTTGGAATGGAATTAGTGGATATGGGAGGATATGGAGTGATGATGGGAACAGAGAAGATGGAGATGGGCAGGGGTGTATGTAAGGGAGTAGTGCTGATGATTCAGGGGATCCAGGTGAGGGAGAACTTTCTTCCCTTGGAATTGGGAAGCACCAACGTCATCTTAGGGATGAAATGACTATAGTCCTTGGGTGATACCGAGGTAAATTGGGGAACATTGAAGATGGAGTTGGTGGTTAAGGGGAAGAAGAGGGTGATTCAGGGCAATGCAGGACTAACCAAGACTGGAGTATCTCTCAAGTCTATGATTAGGACCATAGAAGAAGTGGGAGGATGATACTTGGTGGAGATGCGTCGCCTGGAAGGGGTCAGACTGAAGGAAGAGGGGAACATTCCCTCTTCAGTGCAGCCACTCATACAGCAGTTCAGCGAGATTTTTCAACCTCCTCAGGGCTTGCCACCACAGAGAGAGTTGGAGCATGCCATCACTTTGAAGGAGGGGGAGACACCCATCAGCATTCGTCCCTATCGCTACCCTCAGATTCAAAAAGATGAGATTGAAAGGTTGATCCGGGAGATGTTGGAAGCTGGGATCATCAGACCGAGTGTGAGTCCTTTCTCCAGCCCAGTTCTCCTGGTCAAAAAGAAGGATGGGAGTTGGCGTTTCTGTGTGGACTACAGAGCTCTAAACACGGGGAAAGTGCCATATAAGTTTCAAATTCTAGTGATTGATGAGCTCTTGGACGAGCTTTATGGGGCAGTGATGTTTTCTAAGCTGGACTTAAAATTCGGGTACCACCAGATCCGAATGAGGGAGGCGGATGTTCCAAAAGACAGCTTTCAGGACACATGAAGGACATTATGAGTTTCTGGTAATGCCCTTTGGATTGACTAACGCTCCTGCTACATTTCAGTCTTTGATGAACAGAGTATTCAAGCAATGCCCCAGGAAGTTTGTCCTGGTGTTCTTTAATGACATCCTGGTATACAGCAACTGTGGAGGAGCATTCGGAACACCTGAGGGTGGTTTTGGGTGTACTTCAGGGAAATTAGTTGAGAGCCAACCTGAAGAAATACAGCTTTGCTCAGTCCAGCGTGGAGTACTTGGGACACGTGGTATCTCAAGGAGTGGCGGCCGACCAAACCAAAATTGAAGCAATGCAGAAATGGTCGCTGCCTCGGAATATAAGGGAGTTAAGGGATTTCCTAGGATTGACCGGCTACTACATGAGGTTTGTGAAGGGGTATGGTACCATTGCGTGGCCGTTGACTGAACAGCTGAAGAAGGACAACTTTTCCTGGGGGGAGACAGCTACTCAGGCCTTCGAGAGGTTGAAGAAAGTCATGACCACAGTTCTTGTCCTAGCTCTTCCAGACTTCAGTCAGGTCTTTATAGTAGAGACCGATGCATCGGGGTATGGGTTGGGAGCAGTATTGATGTAGAATCACAGGCCTATAGCATATTTCAATCAAGTGCTATCAACAAGGGCAAGATTGAAGTCAGTGTACGAAAGGGAGCTGATGGCTATTGTCTTGATGATTCAGAAATGGCGCCCCTATCTTTTGGGCTGATATTTCATCGTCAGGACAGATCAGAGAAGCTTGAAGTATCTTTTGGAGCAAAGGATGGTGACTGAGGAGCATCAGCGATGACTATCCAAATTATTGGGCTATGATTTCGAGATTCAGTACAGGCCAGGTTTGGAAAACAAAGCAGCTGATGCACTATCCAGATGTGTGGCAGAGCTCCAGGAGTTAGTTGTGTCCATACCACTGATGGTAGACAGGGGAGCCATCAAAGAAGAGAGTATGTTGAATGAAGAGTTGAGAAAGATCAGGGAGAATTGGATGACTGACAAGACTAGCCACCCGTGGTACTATATTGAAGAGGGGAGACTGCTGTACCAAGGGAGGTTTGTGATGCCCCAAACCTCCATGCATATTCCCTACTTGTTACAGGAGTTCCCTAGCAGTGCGGTAGGAGGTCATTCAGGGGTTCAGAAGACATATAGAAGGCTGGCATCTGAGCTTTATTGGAAAGGGATGCATAAAGATGTTGAGGAGATGGTAGCAAGGTGTGAAGTGTGCAAGAGGAACAAATATATGGCCATGGCTCCTGGTGGACTGCTACAACCATTGGCACTTCCAAACAGAGTATGGGAAGAAGTGTCCATGGACTTCATCGACGGGTTACCACGGTCAGAAGGGTTCACTGTTATCATGGTGGTGGTTGACCGACTTAGTAAATATGCACACTTCATCCTCTTACGACATCCTTACACCGCAGTGTCAGTGGCAGCAGCATTTATCAGGGAGGTTGTTAGATTGCATGGAATTCCTGAATCTATTATGTCTGATCAAGACAAAGTGTTCCTCAACCAGTTATGGAGGGAGTTGTTCAGGATGCAGGGACTATCCTTAAGAGAAGCGCCGCCTACCACCCACAGACAGACGGGCAAATAGAGGTGGTGAATCGAAGTCTGGAGACCTATTTGTGGTGTTTTGTTTCTGAAACCCCGCGGATGTGGGAAAAGTGGTTGCCATGGGCTAAGTACTAGTACAATACATCGTACCATTCTGCTTCCCAGATGACCCAGTTCAAAGTGTTGTAAGGGAGGGAACCCCCACACCTAGTGCACTATGGTAGAGGAAGTACACCTGTCTCTTCAGTTAAGCAGTATATGGAGGAAAGGGAGAAGGTATTGGAAAAGTTGAAGGAACATCTTCTAAGGGCACAACAAATTATGAAGAAGCAGTCGGATTCACACATGAGGGACATGCAATTTGAAGTGGGGGAGAAGGTGTTCCTAAAACTACGGCCCTACAGGCAAAAGACAATGGCTAGAAGGAGGAATGAGAAATTAGCACTGAGGTATTTCGGCCCTTACGAGATTTTGGACAAGATTGGAGTAGTGGCTTACCACCTAAAGTTGCCTCCTACCGCCACCATACACTCAGTGCTCCATGTGTCTCAGTTGAGGATAGCTATAGGAGAGTATGCAGTTAGTGCAGAATTACCAGCGACAATGACGGAGGATTGGGAAGTGATTTTAGAACCCCTGGAGCTTATAGGGGTAAGATCAGATAAAGAGGGAAATAAGTGTTGATTCGATGGAAAGATCTCCCTGATTTCGACGCTACTTGGGAGCCATTTGAAAAAGTGAAAGAGCAATTTCCCTCTTTTCACCTTGAGGACAATGTGAGTTTTTGGGAGGGGAGTAATGTTACGCCCACGCCGGCCCAGGAGGGGGCCGACTGGACCGATCCTGGTCTATGCCTGGCGGAAAAAGCAACATGGAGGGGAGCGAAAATCCTGTGGGCTCATGCTGGGCTTAATGCAATTTTTTGGGGGGGGGGATTTTTGAATGTAAGAGTTGTTTAGGTAATTTGTAATTCTCCTTGGGGATTAATGAGGGGCTTAGAAGAGAATTAGAGGTAATCTGGAGTTTGAATGAGATTTGGAGATCTTGTCTTGTGCTTGAGTTCTAGGGTTTGCTTGAGACTTGTGGAGAGTTGTTCTTCCTCTCGAATTGAAGAACATTGTATCTTTTATTGTTTTCTTGCATCTACTAGTGAAATCTTTAATTTTTGTCCCAATTTCTCACTGTTTCCACACAAGACCTGCTGCGTTTGTGCTGATTATCCACTGTGACAGCAGTTTTCTCTCGGTTTTCGTACTAATTTCGATTAGGTTTGCTTGCAAACTCAAGTATTACCTTAGGGTTACTTGCGAACTTAAGTATTTCCTATCAAAACTCTATCAGAATGTAACGTAAAATCTATCACCATATAGATTTTATACCTTTACTACAAAAATCTAGACTAAGAGCTCCAAATTAAATTACCCTTGGCTTTTGTTGATCACTTATCAGGAACTGAAAAAAGATCCAAATAATAACTTCTATGTACAAAGTTATGACCGTAAAGCCTGGGGAAAGTTCAGCCGTACAACTTCTCAAGGCTATCATCAACACTAGTGTCACTAGAGCTACCCTCCAATTCGGCACAATCTTCAAGGAGTTTTTATCCACCATCAAGCCCACGAAGTTGCACCTCCAATTAGCTTCTTTTTTTTTTTCATTTCCAAACAAACCTAATATATGTTTGGAGTGTTATATTAAAACAAAAATATAAACATTTATTTTTTGAGCTGCACTTAAAGAGTTAAATTTTTATAATGAATATGCTAGGTAAATGGTACAGTCTACTAAGTTAAAGTTGTATCTAGTTTGTAAAACTTAAATAAAAATAAAGGTGGTTAATTTCAAGTTCAAAACTCTAGTGAACACCTATGAGGATCTTGAAAGCAACTCGAGGATTTTTCCTGTACTTCTAAATATAGACCATTTGTTTTTGAAAATAAAAGACAAGACACATAAGTGAAATATGCTTTCAGCTCTCATTTTCCAATTTCATAGAATAGAAATGGTATTTTCTTCAGGCCAAAAACATAAATCACAAAAAGACAAAATGAAACCAAAGATGACCTTAATTATTTAGTTCGGTTACTTCACTTGAAGGAGCCACCTGGTGGTTCACCATGAAGAATGTCACCATGAAATGGTTCTATACAAAAAGCAAGTATAAGATTCTACACAAAAGCGTTTCACTTGCAACTACTCTCGATGTAATGGTTTAGAAAATTAATTACCAGCATTCAGAAAACACAATGAATTGGTTAAGTTAAATAGAATATCGTACCTATAGTTTGCATATAGGTGCCCTTCCATATAAAAAAATATGTTAGACGGTTACAAAGAAAGCAAGACAAATACACCACAACAACAACAACAAGCCTTTATCCCACTATATGGGGTCGGATATATAAATCATTTACTCCATTGTGTCTCGTTAAAAGTCAAATTCTTATTTAAATCTAATATAAAAAATATAATTTATGACCTTTTCTAACCAAGTCTTTTTAGATCTAACCTCTACTTTTCTTAACATAGGCCAAATCTAATACATCTATTCTCCAAACTAGATCATCGTAAGGCCGATGTTTTACGTGTCCAAACCACATAATACGACTCCAAATACAACTCTGATAAAAAAAAGTTTGAAGCATGGCTTACGCACAAATGCATCAGCGACCTCATTTTCAAAATTAAACTAGTGCCATTGGATGCGTACATGGATATACAAATGCATTCAAAAATAAGAGTTGCAATATGGAATCTGTGTGGCTAACAATGGCCGACTGATTGCAATGTCATCAAAAGTCATGCAAGCATAGTCACAGTAGGTCAAGCATTTAGTTACCATATTAGTTAATTCAATCTTTTTTAACTCATCTTCATTGGAATACCATCAAAAGTCATGTAAGAATGAGTCACAGTATGCTAAGCATTTAGTTAGCATATTTGTTAATTCAACATTTTTTAACTCATCCCTGCAAAGGCTGCAAGCTAAGTTATGCAAGTTTTAAATAATTTTGGGTCCAAATACGCTCTGGTAATCATAAAAAGTATAGGTGCCCCTTGTCAACAAACTAAAATAAAAATCAAGATAGGTTTATTAAATTCAAGGCATAGTAAGTTAAGATATTCCATCTTCTTCAGGCTTTTTTCAGTATCAGTCAATTGACAGATGAATTCCAAAAAGTAATAAAGCTAAGTTCAAAAGTAAGAAGTATCCAGTATGACATGTAGTTCAAATAAAGAATGCACATAAACATGATAAACAGGCATGAGTTAAGAATTTATATTGCCTTAACGTATGATAAACAGAACCTATTAACTGAAAGTTCGTGCAAATTCATTGGAAGTAAGATGATTGGAGCACATACCCATCTCCGTCAAACCTGCCAAATGAACCAAAAGAATGTTTCGTAAGTTTGTTAGCATCGGTAGAACGTATAACACTCTAAAATATATTTAAGCACCACTAATGCATCCACTAGTCCCTTTTAGCAAGTCAATTTTGTACTAGAAAGCTGTTTTAAGAAGCAAAAAGAAAGCTGTCTCAAACGAAGCCTAAGTATACATCTTACCCTAACTGTCAAAACACCTGAAAAGTAACAGGCTGAAGGGATAGAATTCCACTATGAAAAAAAATTACAGTACACCATAAGGGGTAGAATTTCACTATGAATGCATAATTGCATATCAATACAAGAGACTTGCATGGTTCAGCTTTGTAGCTTATGTCCACGGTGTAGTAAGGAATAGAATTCCATTATGAAAAAGAGATAAAGGTACAATGTATGGAGAAGATCCACTTCATGTTGGGGTAAGACTCGACCCATGAAGTACAAAGGAGAAGAGAGGTGGAGAGAGATGAATCATCCTATACATTAAGTTCAATCTCACCAGTGGCATGATGATCTACTAGGTTCTTGGTTAGACATATTAAAGAGGAATAAAGCCACTTATTGACTCTTCAAAAGGACATTGTAATCATCGAAAAAGACAGGAGAACTTTTGCCCTTTAGCAATAGACATTAATGCATAGAGGACATGTGTCATCTCCTAATAGTTATCAGGTGGATTGTGCCCTGGCAAGCTCAAAAATGATTGATGTGTATCAAACCTAATGTAGATGGTTCGATTGGCGATCTAGAGCACCAGTGGTGCTGCAAATAGGATTTCAATCTCTAAAGCTGTTAGCCTTGAGTCAACAAGCACAAGGCAATGACCTTAAGATAATGGGAAGCCGAAGGCTCGCTGGCAAAGAAAGCTCTCAATGGGACCTGTTGGCTGGAAAACAGATGGGTGCTGCATCTTTGGAGGAGTAACAAAGGATTGGGTTATTACTAAAAGTATGCAGGGCAACATTAGAGGAGTCGTGGTAATTGAGCCAACATGGCATCATATATTGACCGGAAGTTGGAAAAGCAGATTGAGGGCTGTCCGATGAGGACCACAAAGGTGTCTTTGGCTTAAGAACCGAAAGGCATTGATTGGATAAGGTGACCAATGGTCGGAATATCACCAATAAGCTAAAGGCCCCTGGTGAAAGCCATGAACATTGGTTGGCAGGGTGAGCCAGATGAAGCTATAAGCTTGAAAGATGATTTGTTAAGGTTAACGGCAGTTGGGTTGGAGATAAAACAGTTCAGGAAGAGCATCTAGAATCATAAGGTGCTCTAAGAGGACAGTTTGGGCAACAAATATTTCAATCCAAAAAGATTTTGAGTAAACGGAAAACCAAAAAGTCTCTTGTTTGGTTGGGCCAATAGTTGGAGGGATTGACATGTAAAGTTATTGGAGTAGCTTTTGGATTGAGGCGCCAGGTTTAACTGATCCAAAGAGCTTGGCAATGACATCGTTAAAGGTGCCAGTTGTCTAACATGTGTATGACCTTGAATGCATATAAAAAATTAGGTTTTATAAATTCTCTTATTTTAAATGCTATAAGTATAATTTTTTTAAATGACAAAGGTGCCCAATTTTTTACCACCTGAACTTAACATGTAAAGTTATTGGAGTTGGTTTTGGGTGTGGTAGTCAAGTTCTTCAATACTAACGAGATAATTTATGAGCTTCAAGAAATTGCTCCAATGGTTCATTTTCCAATAGCAAGACATGTATCTAGCAATGCCACCATCAGTAAAGATGAAAGATATTTGGTGGCTATAAGGGACCTAATGTTGGCAAATTGTTTTGCCATCCCTAAGATGGCCGATCAAGTAACCATACTAAGAAATTATTGCATTAAGAAAAGCCTAATGGTGGTAACTAGATTAGGTATGTCGGAAAATGAGGCCTTGAACAATCAATTCCTCAAAACGTCTTCCACGTCCGCTATAGGATAAATTAAACTCACCCCAAGTCATCAATCGCTTAAGGAACAAGGGACAAGGGAAATACCAAATATAGGTGTCATCTTGCAAGAGGTTCCAATGGAAATCGAAGTGAAGAAGTTATCAACAAGTACACTGAAGTTCCAACCTTCTAGGTGGGGTTATGCTGACAGCAAAGCCTACAGTGCCAACAAATAAGAGGTAGCGTCAAAGTAAATGTACTTGTAGGAATGTAACTTCTAATACCAAAAGATGATGGCATTAACTTTCCTATAAGTTTCAAAAAGATTTCCAATGGATAGCCCGTTGGAAATGGCCAAAAAATGGCTAAAACAGCCACTGGAACAATTCCTACCACCCTACCGATGGATAAAGGCCACCAAAAATATCGGCAGTTGGCTCTACCCTGCTGGTTGCCCGCCGGTATTTCCAGAGTCCTTTTCCCACCAGTAAAATTGCTAGAATTACATACACGCCAGTAGGCTGCCAATATTTTCGGCAACCTTTTCCCACTGATAAAGTCACTAGAACATCTAATTTTCAACGGTTTTCATCTGTCGATATTTCCAACAGCCATTTCACCATTAATCTTCTAAAAATGTTTTCCAACAACAAAAAGTCTTTATCCCACTATGTGAGGTCGGCTACATGAATCTTTTTCTCCATTATGTCATATTAAGAGTCAAATTCTTGATTAAATCTACTAAAAAAATATATTTTTAATACTTTCTAACCAAGTCTGTTTAAGTTTTCCTCTACCTTTCTTAACATAAGCCGAATCTAACACATCTAACCACCTAATAGAGTCATCAGAAGGCCGATGATTTATGTGACCAAACCATTGAAGGAGACTCTCTCTGATTTACATTTGCCATTGGAGCTACTTCAACCTTTTCACATATATACGCGTTTTGCATTCTATCTTTATGTGTGAAGCCACTCATCAACCTGAGCATCCTCATCTCATCAACACTTAATTTTATGCTTCTCTTTTAATGGCCAACATTCTACGCCTTAAAGCATTGCAGATCTCACCACAATCTTATAAATTTTCCCTTAAGTTTGAGTAGTACTTTTCTATTACACAATAGGCCCAAATCCCAATACATTCCTCCACTTCAACCATCCAACTTGAATTCTACTAATAACATCCTCATCTATTTCACTAATGATTTCAACAATAAATATGAGATATCTAAAAACATGCACTCTTTTTAATAACTTGATCACCCAATGTCACAATCCCACCACTAGATCTATTACTATTAAAATTACACTCCATGTATTCAATTTTAGATCTAATCAAATGAAAACATTCAGACTCTAAGGATGAACTCTATAATTCAAGTGTTTTATCAACACCCACTATAATCTTATCAACAAGAAGAATATCATTAGCAAAAAACATAAACAAAGGTACATCCATTACAAATGTCTAATAAGAACATCCATGAAAAAAAGCAAAAAAATATAGCCTTAAAGTTAATCTTTGATGTAATTGTTAGACCGGTCCTCTATGGACCGGTCCAGCCGGCCCAATCAATTGGGCCGGCTGAATTCATTTACAAGAGGAGGAGGCCGGCGGAACCCATGGGAGAAAGGAGGGTGGGGTCCACTTGATTTTCAAATTGAATCTTGGAGCCAAAAGGGGTGGAAGCAAGGGCAATTAGGTCCTTTTGTGTTATTTTTGAATTGTATGCATTAAGTAGGGAGAAAAGGATAGGTGAGGGTTATGTGAAATTTGTTTTGAGTTTTCTTGTTCTTCTTTGGTGGCTAGGGCTCTAGATTGAATTCTAGATATTGGGAGAGTGCGATCCTCCTCTCGAATAGAGGATCCTTGTATCTTTGCTATTTTCCTTGCATCTACTAGTAAAATACAAGTCTTTTCTCCAAATTTCTCTCAGTTTTTCCTTGTTTTTCCACTGTTTTGACTGTTTTCCTGCTGTGGACAGCAGTTTGCTTTGAGATTTGTTGTAAAAGTGAATAGGAAATACTTGAAATCAAGTATTTCCTATCAAATTGGTATCAGAGCAAGTCTTGGGACAAATCGTGGGCTGTTTTTTGACCGATTTCAGCGGCTGAAATGTACCGGCGAAGGAGAAAATTGCTGATTTTTTTTTCAAATCCTGAGATCTTCCCATAAATTGCAAGCCGTAGGAGATGGCGGCTAAGAAGGTGGATTCCTTGGAGGAGAGGATTGAAGGAGAGATAAATCAAATCAAGGAGACCGTGGAGGAACGAATGTCTTCCATGGAGGGGTAAGTGGCCGATCTATGAGATATGATGAAAAAGATGTTGGAGTTTCAAACCCAATCGGCGGCATCTGATGCAAAAGGGCCAGCAGCGAAGAACACCAACTCTGAAATCCATCGGGAGGAAGAGGAGGTGGAAATCGTGGAAGGGAGTAGGGGAAGGCCTCATTTGGAGCCTTTCCAGAGGGAGGAGAGAGGAGGAAGATATGGGGAAAGGCAAGGCTATGGAGGCGTGGAACCAAGAGGTGCTGGTTGGGAGCATCGAGGGGGTTATCATGGGCGCCGGGAAGCTGTTTTTGAAGATCGGAGAGAGGATTTTGAAGGGGGATGGGGACAGGATAGAGCAAGGGAAGATCGGGAGATATGGGGGGGGGCCAGGCACATGGGAGAGGGGAAACTATGGAGGATTAAGGGGGAACGGCGGGGATCGGAAGGTGAGAAAATTAAAAATGCCCATTTTCGAAGGAGATGATGCCTATGGGTGGATCTACAAGCTAGAGAGGTACTTTGTTGTTAACGGCTTGACGGAGGAGGAGAAATTATCGGCAGCGGGCTTGTGTCTGGAAGGGAAGACACTCTCTTGGTACTATTGGAGAGATCAGAGGAGACCTATCCGGAGTTGGGGAGAATTCAAGGACAGTTTGTTAGAGCATTTCCAAACCAACCGGGGAGGAGACTTCTACGAGCAGTTCTTTGCCCTAGTGCAGGAGGGGTCTGTGGCGGACTACCGAGAGAGGTTTGAGCATCTGGCCAGCAGGGTAGAGTGCTTGTCCAAGACGGTGCTGGAGGGGAATTTTATGAAGGGGTTAAAGGCCGAGGTTCGAGCAGCAGTGAAGGTCCTGATGCCTACGGACCTGGGGGAGGCCATGAAGCTTGCACAGTTGGTCGAAAAATAAAAAAAACCTGGAGAAGGGAGCTAGGAGTAGTAGTAGCTCAGGAGGGACTCACAGGTGGATGACTACCCACCTAGCCCCCAAGGGAGCGTCCCCAGGAGGGATGAAAGAAACGAAGGAAAAAGCCACAGGAGGAGGAAGTGGGGAGCAGTTCAAGAGGCTTACTGAGAAGGAAATGCAGGAGAAGAGAACAAAAGGGTTGTGCTTCCGATGCGATGAAAAATATATGCCAGGGCACAAGTGCAAGGATCGAACTCTTCAAGTTCTCCTCGTTTGTGAAGCTGAGGAAGACAAAGAGGGAGGGGGAAGCGATTTTGAGGTGGAGGAGGAAAAGATGCATCTGGATGTGACAGAAGTCTCTCTCAACTTCGTAGTGGGATTCACTCTGAGTCACACTATGAAAGTAAAGCGAGAGATAGCTGACCGTGGAGTCGTGGTGTTGATTGATAGTGGAGCAACCCACAATTTCATTTCCACATAGATTATGGAGCTGCTGGGGATGAAGTTAGAAGATACTGAAGGCCATGGGGTGATGATGGGCACAGGGAAGGTAGAAATGGGAAGAGGAGTCTGCAGGGGGTGGTGCTGAAGATCCAAGGCATACAAGTGAAGGAAGACTTCCTTCTCCTAGAATTGGGGAGTACGGATGTCATCCTAGGGATGAAGTGGTTGCAGACATTGGGGGAAACCAAAGTCAATTGGGGCACTCTGCGGATGGAGTTGGTAAAGGGTGGAAGGAAGAGGGTAATTCAAGGGGATGCAGGGCTAACCAAGGCAGGGATTTCTCTTAAATCCTTAATTAAGACAATTCAGGAGGAGGGGGAAGGCTATTTGGTGGAGTTACACCGATTAGAGGGAGTAAGTATGGAGGAAGGGGGAGACATACCCCTCTATGTGCAGCCCTTGATCCAGGAATTCGAGGAGGTTTTTCAACCACCTCTAGGGTTGCCACCACCCAGGGAGCAGGAGCATGCCATCACGTTAAGAGAGAGAGTGTCACCTGTCAGTGTACGTGTGAGAAATTTTTTTCTGAGGCATGCTCTTTGTTTATCACGCGATTTGCTTTATTTGTATTTTAATATTTTCTTTCAATTAAATCCACATAGTCGGATATTATACTATCCCGAATGGTAAACTAATGTCCTTCTATTGATTTTAAAGAAAGAAGATTATAATTCATTCTTCTAATCAGGTGCAGCATAGGAAATATACAAATCATCCTGAAGGATGATAAGCAATATTATCCTATCGACCCGATTAGACTAATGAATTATGAATTCATTCCCATAGTCAAATATTAAAGATATTTGGCCTGCCTGTGAAAGCAGATCAATTATCTACCTATCCTTTGATTGTGGAAATGAACTTTAAAATATATATAAAGCACTATCTACGTTTCACAGATCTTTCCCCTACCTTAGAAATGAAACTAGGGTAGGGTTTAGATTATTCTGGGATCTAGACTCCCTATAGGGGCAAGCCCCTATAGTTAATTACATCTCTTAAGAGAATACTCTCGATTTAAATGAAGACTAATTAATTTTAAAATTATATACAAATTTAACTAAATATTTGGGCTAATCTAAATTTTCATGCTCAGACTTTAGATTATAATTTCTAACTTTGAATTTGAAGATTTAGAGTTTATTAGAAGAAAGAATATGCAAGGAGAAGAGAGTATACATTCTGGACTTACCACCTGCCTAGAGTGGGCTGCCAGCTAACAATCCTAATCACAACAAATCGTCGATGAATGCAAGATTTAAGGTAGTTCTATCCTAGGAATCAAGGAATGATTAGAGAATTTTAAAACGAATGCAGTAGAATATGCTTACAAAAACTGAAAATCTACACATATGTTGATGATGCATGAGACAATTATATGTATATGAAAGAGCTGATTTTATTAATATCAAATTTACAAGTTACATCCCAGGGTCTGCAGTAAAGTAAAGGTGGTCAGGCCCCACCGACAAAAAATTTGGGTTCTAAGCCTATAAGAGAGTAGGATTAAATGTAATTGCTTATGGTTTTCAGACTCCAAGTCTTCTATGGAATTCTAAAAAATGAACATCCTCTTGGTGGAGGATATGACTTTTTGGAGCCCCATCTGTATGTGTATAAGCAATTACTTTTAATCCTTTTACAGACTCGAGACACTTTACAGACTCAATCTATATACAACAATCTAAAAAGAATAAAATTTACATTTCTCTTTATAAGTACATCAGATCCTAAGAACATTCTACTTTGCAGGTATATAAAAGCAAGTAAATAGAAGCAGTTATGTAATTATGAATATGATGAGTGCATTATGAACAGTTATAAATGCAGGAAAGTAAAGATATAAAAGTAAAGTACATGGCCCTCACTTTTTCACTCCGCACTCTGGTGCACTGACAGAAAGTAAATATGCATGCTAGGATTTACAGGAAAGTAAGCAAACACACATGGGTGCCCTTTAGGCAAGACACCCGCAAACAAAACCATAGCAAACCACCGGCCCAGCCTAGGCTAGAGTTGCAAGCATCTAAGTGTGTGAAAAAGATCGTGTGGCTTGGATAGGTCCTATAGAAATTTATGTTTGGCTTGCATGTATTATTAAAGTTTTTTTATTAAAGGCCAAATGGGAATTTAATTGAAATTTAAGTAATGTGTATTTGACTTTTTAAAATTATTCCAGTTTTAGATGTTAAAATTATTTGATTTAATTTTAAAGACCTTATAGATTGATAACTCCCTAAGTGCAGGAAGTTATCAATTTATAAGTCATAGGACTTTCAGAATGAACACCCATCTTATATGGAAGACAGGTATTCATTTGAGAGTCCCCAAATTTTTATTAGAGAGAGAAAGAGACCTTACAAATGCAATGTGACATACTTTCCCTAAGGAGTCGTGTATGTCACATAAGGTCGGTATATTATTAAGAGTTTGAAGATCTCCGAATCCAAATGTATTAGTGCCTTTCTAAAAGGAGTCGTGCACAATACATAGGAGATCTTTTAGTTATTTAAATATATTAAAGGCCTTTTAAACCAAAATATCTAAAGCCCTCCAAAAGGAATCAAGCTTTAGGCATAAAGGCCTTAATCCATTTAATATAAATTAATAATCAAATTTGATTGATTAAAATAAATCTTAATCAATCAAACTATCAAATTAATTTAATTTAATTTAAATGAATTAAAATTTAATTTAAATTTTAATGAATTTTATTATAATATTTAGAATTTTTTAATCATTTATTGAATTTTATTGAATTTAATTAAGAATGGAAAATTTATTAATAGAATTAAATTAGAAAAAGTTCAAAAAATTTATTTAAGTTGGGTAGATTAATCTCTGAATTTTATTTAATTCAAGAATGAATTTTAATGATTTTTAGGATTTATTTATTATATTTAATTAATTATAAATAGAAAATGAGTTATTAAATAAATCCGACGGCAGAGATCCAACCCGCGCTATCGAATCCGATCTAAAATGATCGGACAATTCTTAGAAACCCCGCTGTTTGGATCAACGGTGTAGATCTAGTCTAATCACGGCCGTTGATCCAAATAGAACGGATCTAACGGCTACGAACTCGTCTTCCCCGTTTGACCTCCCGAAAACCCTAGATCTATTTTTTGTCTCGTTTTAGCAAAATACCTAACCAAATATTTTTAAGATTTTAAATAGAGCTTTGACAAAGTTTAAGGAGTAGTGGGGAGTTATTTTTAAGCCATTTAATGCATTCATCAAGATGTTATTTAAGAAACTAGTTAAACGCCTAGGGTTTAGGATTTATCGAGATAGAGTTGATGGATTTGGATGTTTTAACCACGGTTGAATTTGTAGATTGACCACATGTTGATCTCCAGAAGACCTCCAGCCTGGAAGAAGCTTCTACAGGGAGCTATAACAACTTGAACGATCCAAGCTTCTGTTGAGCTTTGATCACGCCGTTAGCAGCCACCAAACGCCGGGAAATCACTGGGAGGATGAAGAGGAATAACCGAGGATTCAAAACAAAATGCTAGAGCTCTCTGAGAGTGAGTAGAATGGGAGATAGCTCAGAATGAGCCATCCCGTCCTTATTCACCCTATTCAATGTTTGGAGCCAAAAACAAGGGCTGGGATCAATCAGGGACATTGCTGGGATGGTTGACACCTGGATCAGGCGGTTAGGAGGCAAAGGAGTGGAGTGTACTGGCTGGGGTGGCCATAAGTTCGTCTTCACATGGGAGGGGACCATCCGAGCTGGCTGGGCTTAAACCAAGACCTGGGTTGGGTCGGGTTGGCTCCCAAGAAAGGTTCTGGAATTGATTTAATAAGCTGGACAAGTTTAGTTCGGGCTGGGGAGATTGGTTTAAGGGGGTTGAACACTAGAGCTCACTTGATCTCTAATTTGACTATTTGACCAATCAAGGATGGTCAAGGGAGCTGAGGTGGTATCAAGGTTGATTCTAGAGTCTCTCCAAATGGCTGGATGGGTCTGGTTTGGGCTGGGTTCATTGAGTTGAAGGGTTTGACCAAATAAGAGTTATTTGAGATGTTTGTTGACTGTTTGACCAATCAACTGTTCAAACCTTGATGATGTGGACTTGGGGAAGATTTAATTTGCTGTTACGGCCAGTGTGTAAAGGTTTAAGGAAGTGGAGTTGAGTTGATCAGGTTTGATCCTTTAGAGCTCATTCAAGCTCCTATTGACCGTTTGACCGGTCAACAGGTCAAGGGTCAATAAGCTGGAGTCTACATGAATGCAAGGAGTTGATAAAAATGTTTAAAAGCAATCTAGTACCCATGAGGATGGAGTTTGACTATTCATGGTGGATTTGGCTAAGTTTGGTTGAGTTGACCAAGTCAACTTGACTTGGGTTGGGGTGACTAGTCAAGTCCATTTCATTTAGGGGAAGTGTTTGAAGATGATATAGGATTTGATAAATGAAGCTTCTAATGAAATGAACTATACCCTAATTGAGGTCAGATGATCAATGCCCTATATAAAAAATATTACAATGAAGTGCTTACCTGCAATGCAAGGCTATAGGTAATTGATTGAAGACTCGATATAGAATTGAGAACTAGGATTTATAAGATCATTAATGAATTGAATCTTGATTGACTAGGAACTGGATGATTGAGGTATGATTGAAATTTGCAAAGTTATTGATCGATTGAATTTTGGCTTGATTGAAAGGTGAGTGATTGATTATAGGTTTGATCTAGGGACTGGATGATTGATTTGCAAGCTATAAAATTGAAGATTGAATTCGATGTTGGATTGGATGAATGAATGTGGATAACTGGATTTATGATTGATGTATGATCAAATGAAGATTTAATGTATGCATGTCGATTGAACTTTGATTGAATGTTGATTGAATGCAGGTCATTGATTGAAAATTGATGATTGAAGGATTGATTGATTTGATTGAATGAGTGAAATCTCAATGGATTTGAGATGAATATTGATTGAATTAGGATTGATTTAAGGCCTAGATTGATCTGGGATCTAAATAGGTTTAAGGTCTAAATAGATCCTAAGGTCTGGATAGATCTAGGGTCAGGATAGATCCTATGATCTAAATTGATCTTGAGGGTTTGAAGTCTGGATTTGAATGAAGTTTAGATAGATTGAGATATGAATTGACTTGAGTTTAAATTGATTTTAGAATCTTATGGAGACCTCATACAAAAATGAGGTCAACAAATGGACCCCCAACATGTGTGATGAAATCGAAGAGTAAATCACATGTGTTGGCGTTGACCGAAGTATATCAACAAAGTTTAGAAGCTGGAGACTTGATGGAGACCTCATGGAGGTTCGTTAGAAAGCAGATGGAGCTACAGAAGTCCTGATCAAATGGAAGAACCTCCCTGACTACAAGGCCACGTGGGAGCCATACGAGCGGATGAAGCGACAGTTTCCTGACTTCCACCTTGAAGACAAGGTGGTTCTTTGGGATGGCGATAATGTTAGACTGGTCCTCTATGGACCAGTCCAGCCGGCCCAATCCATTGGGCCGGCTCAATTCGTTTACAAGAGGAGGAGACCGGCGGAACCCAGGAGAGAAAGGAGGGTGGGGTCCACTTGATTTTCAAATTGAATCTTGGAGCCAAACAGAGTGGAAGCAAGGGTAATTAGGTCCTTTTGTGTTATTTTTGAATTGTATACATTAAGTAGGGAGAAAAGGATAGGTGAGGGTTATGTGAAATTTGCTTTGAGATTTCTTGTTCTTCTTTGGTGGCTAGGGCTTTAGATCGAATTCTAGAGATTGGGAGAGTGCGATCCTCCTCTCGAATAGAGGATCCTTGTATCTTTGCTATTTTCCTTGCATCTACTAGTAAAATATAAGTCTTTTCTCCAAATTTCTCTCAGTTTTTCCCTGTTTTTCCACTGTTTTGGCTGTTTTCCTACTGTGGACAGCAGTTTGCTTTAAGATTTGTTGTAAAAGTGAATAGGAAATACTTGAAATCAAGTATTTCCTATCAGTAATCCAACTAAAATAGGAAAACACTTGGCCAAACTAACTTGTGTTTGAACACAAGCAACAGTTCCCCATGTATAAATATCCTAAAAAACTTGAATAGAAGCATTATTGACTTTATTGACTGCTTTCATTTCTAGAACTCTCAAGAAATCTTCTATTGAGACTTTATCAAATGTTTTCCAACAACAACAACAACAACAACATCAAGCCTTTATCCCACTACGTGGGGTCGGCTACATGAATCCTTTTTCTCCATTGTGTCCTATTAAAAGTCAAATTCTCGTTTAAATCTAATAAAGAAAGGTCATTCTTAATATTTGTTAACCAAGTCTTTTTAGGTCTACCCCTACCTTTCTTAACATAAGTCAAATCTAATACCTCTACTCTCCTAACCGGGTCATCGGAAGGCCGTCGTTTTATGTGACCAAACCATCTAAGGCGACTCTCTCTAATCTTATCTTCTACTGGAGCTACTCCAACCTTTTCACGTATATGCTCATTTCGTATCCTATCTCTAAGGGTAAAGCCACTCATCCACCTGAGCATCCTCATCTCTGCCACACTTAACTTAGTATTATGCTTCTCTTTTAATGGCCAACATTCGGCACCATAAAGCATTGCAGGCCTCACTACCATCTTATAGAACTTTCCCTTAAGTTTGAGGGGTACATTTCTATCACATAACAAGCCCGATGCATTCCTCCACTTCAACCATCCAACTTGAATTCTGCTGATAATATCCCCATCTATTTCACCATCACTCTGAACAATAGATCCAAGATATCTAAAACGTGTACTCTTATTAATGACTTGATCGCCCAAAGTCACAATCCCCTCACTAGGTCTATTACTACCAAAATTACACTCCATATATTCCGTTTTAGATCTACTCAAGATAAAACCTTTAGACTCAAATGTTTTCCAATGAAAAAAATTATGTCAATATGGTTCTATACAATGCTTTTAGCATTGAATCTTTGTCTGTTAGAAATCCATCAAAAATTTTCTTTTACGATGGAAATTTAATATTTTTTAACGAAAAAATCCACAAAATGATTATTTTTCCCGTAGTGAATTGTGGAATGTCATCTACTCTCGCAATGACCTTTGAGAGCTAATAGCATAAAGGAATCTAGACCTTACAAACCAAACCAATAACAAGCATGTTGGCACTCTCTCAAATGTAAATGGGACTTACAACTCTTCAAAGTTGTCGTCGTCGCCATGAAGAAAAAAATGGTGGAGCCATATCAAGAGTGAAAGGTGAAAATGACTTCGAGAGGGCATATGACATGACTGGAGGAAGAGTAAACTAGAGCTCATTAGTTGGCATAGGGGAAACTTGAGGCGGTATCTCAATATTATGCTAGTTGCCAAGATCTTGTCAGTTTTCTTTTTCTATCTATTCGCTCTTTTTTTCATATTGGCAGATATAAATGGTCAATGGCATTATATGTACATTTTATAAATAAAAAAGAAAGAAATATAATGAAAACTTTTTTTAATTTTGGAAGTCGTCACCTTTCACGTTAGATGAAGTATTTCCTTTTCCTTTGTGGTTGGTCAAGCATGATAGGCAACTTAACTATCCAGTGAAGTTGAAAAGCAATGTGATAGGGAGCTAAACACATAGGTTAGCCTAGTAATAAGATAAAATAAAATATGGTGATGCCATAATTAATATAGTATAGAAGGTATAATTTTTTATAATTCTTTTTTTAGCGTGAGCTGGTGGGTTCTCGATATGAATCCACTTAACATATTTGGAATAGATTCAACAAGAGCAAAATAGACGAGGATAGTCTTATTAAGTTAGTACTTTGTGGCACAAACCCATTGGGTTGGACTCATTAGTTCAATAACTTGATATCATCTAGGATTGACCTCCTAATTACTTGACCAGTAGGCAAGACATAGCCTTATCCATCTAATTGGGCATATTGGTTGACTCTACAACAAATAGATGCAACTAGTCCCATCAACTCAATGAGCCAAGTTTAGGGCCTAGTCAGATGATGGAGAAGCATAAGCAAGGTAGTGGCTTTGAAATTATGCCACATCAAGTTCAATTTCTCCTAAAAAGTTGAGGGACCATTTTGGTCCCTCAATATAGTTGGGGATTATTTCGATCGTTTTCTCAAAAGAAAATAAATAAACTAAGGGAAGGCAAAGAACAATATCTCACTAAAAAATAATGAGATATGGTTGGCATGTGAGAGAGAGTGCGTAGACTACATAGCTAAGACAACAGGCAAAATCTAAAGGAAGTCTAACCAATCTAATAATCAAGCATGGCCAATAAGTCAACCCAAAGAGCTGATAAAAACATAAGAGAATAAAGAATGTGAAAATAAAATAATGAAGAATAGAATATTTAGCTTCACTTGTGACACTAATGGAGAATAATATTCTTGTTAAGAGTGTTATTTCGCCTGCCATCCTATCTTAATTGAGAGATGACTGAAGATAAGAGTCTTTCACCCTACCATCATTGAAGGAGGCAACATGTATCAAGAATTTAAGGGATTTCAATAAATATCATCATCGTTCTTAACCTAACCACAACTATTTAGGGCTGCCCAGAGAATTTCATGGTTATGCATTAAAATTATTTCTTTATCCTAGAACAATAAGTCAAAATAAAATATAAATTCATAATACAGCTCTAAGGAATCACCAATGGTATCCAGCAACAGGAGGAAACTTTGGATTGGGCCCAACTCTGACAAACTCCCCATTCAAGCACACCTGCCAACAAAGAACAATAACTCCATCATTCATATTAGATGACAGGTTCAAATTTAAACAGCTCTGCATAACTCCAGCTCTCGACATGCCAAACATTAATGATTCGTGGGATTGTTTTGTATCCTATTTTAGACGTAGCTTAAAATCAAGAAAAACCAGATTTTGTGGACATTAAATCCTATTGTTTTGAGAAATCAAAATTAGAGGTCAAGTAAAAGCTCACGGGGAGAGATCCGTGGACCGGGAGGGCTACAGAGGGTGGGGTTTCGTCGCGGACGGGAGCGAAGTTACCAGCCAGGTAGTGGAGCGGCTTCGAGGAATCGTTCATGAGATAGACGATGAATCTCTCGAGCCAATCCACCGCCGAAGAAACTAATCCTTTCCTTGGCTTTGGCTGCACCGCAACAACTAAGCTTTGTGAGCTTTTCCCGTCCGCTGCCTTCTCCTCCTCTGCTGTGAGTCGCTGCTTCTCCAGATTTGCCGACGCTGCCAGTTCCCCCATGGCTCCCGACAGCCTTTTGAGTCCTTGCAGAGCTGGCCCCTGTAAGCTACCTAATTAATGTTAAAAGGATGAAGAACTTGTGGCAAGGAAGACGATCTTGTGGCAAGCGCTTTACCCAAATGATGTTGGCTTTAGCCAGACCGCATACAGATGCATGACATCACAAGAAGAAGACGAATTTCATTTTAATTTTTTTTAAATTAAGATCGTCTAAAAATAAATAAAATTTAGAAATCATCGAAGTTAAAGTTTGCGACTGGTTCAGTCGACTCAATCGTTCTTCCATTTTGACCCTCAGCAATTTTAAGAAAAAAAATTTAATCCGAGCACGGGCGACCGGCTTTCTTTATTTCCCCCATTTGGCCATTTCCTCTTCTTCCTCCATCAGCTCGTCTTTTTGCTCACAAGGAGTTCGCCATTCCATCCGATTTGCTCGAGATCAGCTTAGGAAAGGTTAAAATTTTCATGTTTTTGTAATATTCTTTCTTTATTTTTGTTTTCGGTTAAGCTTTTTTTTTATTTACTATGAATAAATTTGTGAAATATTGATTGTTGGGAGAGAGGTTGAAGTATGTGTAAAAGAAGTATTGTGAGATGAAAAATGTATGGGTGGGGTTGTTAGAGTTTTGTTAGATGTATGTGAGGTGTAACCGAGTCAAGCCAACTTGTGAGCCGGCTTAGTCTCGACTTGTTAAAATGTTTGACGAGCCGAGTTTAAAAGGCTCGCGAGTCGAGCTCTACGGCTTATCGAGCTCGAGTTCGAACAGCCCTATTCTCGACTCACGAGCTCGTCAAACAGCTTGCGTAATTGCAGTGGGAAAATGAAACCACGGGGCTTGTGCTGGCAAAAAAATGAAAATGCAGAAGCGGGCGACACGTCAAATGCGAACGCGGGTGGCACGACAAATGCGAATGCAGACGGCACGATGAATGCTGGCGTGGGTGACACGTCGGATGCGAACGACAGTAGCATGAAGGACTCAGACGCAGGCGACACGTCGGGTGTGGATCACGGTGGCACGACGTACGTAGGTAGCACATCAGGCGGAGACGGGAACGACGGTGGCACGACTGAAGCAGATGCCGACGACATGACAAATGTGGACGAGCAGCTCAAACTACAACAGGACAAGCTCATTTTCCCCATCCTAGTCAAGCTCAATATTTGATAGTCGAGCTTGACTCGAACACCCCTGACTCAAGCTCAACTCGACTCTTTTGCACCCCTAGATTTTGTGTGGTGAAATTGTATCAGTCGCTAGAGTTTTTGTTAGATCTAAGTTCTTAGAGTTAGATTTGTCGGTTTATTTTTTTGTTAGGTTTTTTTTTGTTAATATGAAAGTTTTGCTAAGCTATTTTTATAATATTTAGTCTTTCCCATTTAAAATTTTAATTTTTGTCTTTGAAAATAATATAACTCTTTTTTTATTTTCTTTAATTTGGTTTAGTCTTTGCTTTTTTCATTCAACTTTTTTTTTTAATTTATAATAGTCTATTTTGACCATATCTAACTAAATAAATAAAGGGTATTCATGCCTTCGTTTTTACTCTTGCAACTCTAAAAAGTTAAAGCTTAGACTATATATTATTCCTTATATCCATTAAATTATATAATATTTAAATAGTAAATTTACATAAAAAATTTAAGCCAATAAAATAGTTTCATCTTAATTCCATTTTTCATGCATTTAATCTAGGTGCTTTGTGAGTAGATGTTTAGATATAAAATTAAATGAATTGAAATTGTTAGATTTAAAATGCTGTATTAACTTAATAATTTATTTTCATAAGCTACAATTTGAAGAATTGAAGTAAATCTAGTTTATGTGTTTTTTTATTTTTCTCATGAGATGAATTTTATCAAAAATTTATTAAAAACTTTTTTTGAATTTTTTTTACAATGAAGTAAATAATTTATTAATTATGTTATAATCAATCTAGAATAAGTTATACGTTGATTTTTGAATATTTAGGGCTTTTAAGCTTACATAATGAGTGGACGAGGAGCATCGTTATTACTTGTGTATGATGGGCAACTAATTATGGATGAGAAGTTTGTGCCAACATATATTGGTAGTAGGAATTTGTCATTACTAGTGTCATTGAATATAAGGGTGTCAACATTTGACCTGGCCCAGAAAATTTCAAGTTTGCACCCTGTTTACCATACAAGTCATGTTCGGGTTGACCTAGAAACCCAAAATGACCCAAATCTGCACACACGCGCACTCGCGATTACTGAACGCTCACAACCCTCCCACGCTCTGCACCGCGTGAGCACACGCTGCGCTCGAGTCTGCACCTTAACAGGCAAACCCACGCCCGAGCCATTTGGACTCGAGTTAGCGGGTCAGGTCGGGTTAGGGTCAACCCGTTTGAACCCTGGACAATTCTGATTTTAACTCGAACCCAACCCGAATACCTGTTTTAACGCCCCTAGTTGAATACTAAATTTGAGCAACTCGATATTAGAGTGCTTACAACACTAAAGTTTAATCCTTCTATATTTATAGTCAACATAGAATGTCACCTTCCGGTTGGGAGTAAGTTCATTGTGTCGCATGTCGATGATGATGAAGTATGTGACATTGTGTTATCTCATGCTAATGGATCATTTATTGTCTTGTATGTTGAGGTCGAGAAGTCTTTAGGCACCATCACGCATGAGACATTTAGTTCTGAAAACCATGAGTCATTTGGTTTGGAAGATGAGGTGGAGTTCTTTCATGCTAGAGTAGATGTTCAAGGTAGTTCAACCCAAACATCTTCGTTGAATATGACGGTTGGTACTAATTGTAGGCTAGTAATGTCAGTTGTCGGTGAAGAATACAAGACAATGGATAGTAGATCTAGAGAAGAAGATTTTGATATTGTTGATCTTGACGTGTCGAATCAGGTTGAGATGAATGTAGATGGTGATGGGGACGTTTGTGACATCATATGAAATTATTGCAATATGATTGCATATATATATAGATAACGAATGGTGTGTAATAACAAGTACGTAGAAGCATGTATAACGACCCATCAGTGGGACATGGAATGACATTTAAAAGTAGTGGTGAGTATAACATGGCTAAAGAAGAATATTCAATCCCACCTGAGCTAGTGTAACGGGGGGGAGGGGTGTTTCAATCGGAAGTCATACTTGCATATTGCTTTACAATGCTGGCTTATCATGAACAATGTTCAATTTGTCGCCATCGCATCGAACAAGCAGAAGTTGATAGTTATATGTAAGTCAATATGAAAGTCAGTCTAGTACTTGTACGTGGCAGTTGCATGCAAGATTGAGCAAAAAACTATGAAGAATTTGGATAATATTATTTGCTAGGGAGCAGCATAGTTGCAACATTCCTATTCTTGTTACTGGCCACCGGTAATGTACATCTCAATTCATCAACTATTTCATATTATTTGCAATTAGAAAATAAATGGATCATAAGCCTTGTGAGATTTTAGAATCAAATTCATCAAAAATTAACATAATTGTTTCTTAAATTAATGCTTAGTATGTTATGTGGAAGGTCATTAAAGCTATTTTTGGCCATTGGGAGGAATCATAACAATTGATGAATCTATTTATGAAAGTAGTTGTATCATCCATGCCATAAATAATATATAGAATTCAATTTACAAATTCTCATAGGATTCAGAGAATATTTCAGGCTTTTAGACTTTCCATTGTTAGATGGATGTGTTGTCGCCCAATACTTAGCCTTGATGGCACCTTTCTTCTGGGTAAATATAGGGGGATGTTTTTTACTACAATTGGTGTGGATTCAAACAATAGTCTCTCCCCTGTAGCCTTTGTCATTTTTGAGTCTGAATGCAATGAAACTTGGAAATGATTCTTGTGATCAATGCATGAGCTGCTCCCTAGTGTTAGTGGAAGGTCGCATTTGTGCCTAATATTAGACAGGCATGCTGGTTTAATTAATGGGTGCTGTGAATTTTTTCAAATGCACCCCATTGCCATTGTTTGCAACACCTCGCCAAATGGGTGTTGGTGAAGTTGATTTTCTTTTTCAAAAAATGTACACGGCGGGAAGCATTATCGAGCCGTTATTATTTAGTAGAAACATGTTGCACATCCAAAAAGCTAAGGCTGGGCTACATCAATGGCTGATTGATAGAGATTTAAGTCAATGGGCTTTAACACGTAACAATGGCCATCAATATGGTGTGATCACTACCAACACTTCTGAGTTGTTTAATGGGGTGTTAAAGCAAACTAGAGAATTACCTATGCAGGTGATATGACAGTCATACTCATATGAGGTACAATCACGTTTAGTTGACATATGTCTGGCGGGTAAGGATCTATGGTTAGCTCGACTGCCATTAATCAATAAGAAGAGAGTGGAGTGGCACTTACATGACCTAGTCATCCGCTAGTTTGGGTACGCTCTGATGCCAGATGCACCTCCTATAGACCCCAGTTTATTCACGTGGATGGTCGAGGAAAGGCATATACATATTGTATGAAATACCACCAGGTTTTCATTGTAAAGTGGGAGTATATATGGACTCCACTAGTAGAGGGTGTACATATTGGCCCTTATGGGGAACGTGCGATTTTTCATTAGTTGCACTGGTTCAGATCTTGGGCGACCCTATACATACTGAAGGCACCTATAAAGCCTCTCATTACTTACTACCCTTGGGCCCCCTCGGAACGGCATTTTGTAAGTATTACTCTAGAAATACCTTTAACAATTATATGGTTAAAATAATTCAAGGGTCATTACCTCGGTCATTGAAATATTTCATGCAGTGTGATTTCTTCCATAATGTGGAGTCTACCGTGTATCCTTACTTCGATGGAACTGAGAATGCTAGTATGCAGCAGCAAATTAATATACTTGAGAAGCTTTGTCATAGCATGCGCATAAAGATACGCATACTTGATTCCATATACATAATACCCAACAAAGGATAGCACAGCATTTTCTAGTACACCTACTTCTACTGAGTATGGCGCAGTTGATGTTGGCACTTTCTCGTACCCAGATCCTAGCCCATCACAACAGTTCTCGTATTATCCCACACAAAAACTTCTACCAGCAAGCACAACTTCGGATAGACCTCTCCATCAGCCACAGCATTACATGCCATACCGAGCATGCCTTCTTTGCTGGAGAAGAGCACCATCAACTTTGGGATAGACCTCTCCATCAGCCAAAGCATTACACATCGGGCATTGATGCCATACCACGTAGGCAGTATAAGAGACTTTTATTATTGTAGTTTCATTCTATAGTACCAAAATTTATGTAACTTTAGTTTATGAACTGCTACATTCTATATTATGTCATCTAACATGTATTCAACATTTTCATATTACTATGCTCACTCCACATATAACATAAAATCTGTCAAAAATTTTGATAAAACATGAACTCAAATGAATCAATATAGGAACTGAATAACATATATAAATATCTAGCCGCCAAAATAGCCTATCCTTTCATGATTGAATTTTACAATATTTATCAACAACAATTAAGAGTTGTAAAAAACAACACACCATACAAATAACATAAGAAGTTTTACACTACTGGTCCTCCTTTAGTAGCTTACATATACGCATCTAGAGTTGAGTTTTTTGTTAGGCAGCAAGAAAGTAGATCTTGACAATCATTCACATTTAATTCTTCATGTGCTTACCTCCAGGCAACAACTTCTTCATTCTTTTTATATAAGTCCAAAATAAAGGCTTTCACAGCTGATCTCAAGGTCGATAAATTATGAGATATTCAAGATCACAAGGTGGCCTTTCAACAAAGTTTGATGTCCCACCCACCCTTTCATGACATACCTCATGAAAATACATTTGAAGAAAGTAAGCAACGACAAGGTCATGATGATCTTGCTCCAAAAATTCTTCTTGCACGTATTTCCATCCTTCAACATTTAGAAAATTTTTAGTTTTATTAGCCTCTATCTTCATAGCCTCTGCTTGAAAATATCAAAGTACATAATCTCTATCTTCGATCCATACATGCATTTAACATCTAAATATTTCATTTGCACTAGCCTGTTGCTCAAGTGGACTGGTAGAACGCCTTGCCATACACTCATGAATTCGTCTGCTAATGATGTCTACCAACTCCTTCGTCGGTATACCACAACGCTTCCCATTATCCAGCCAATGCATTACAAAGAACATATGAAGATAAGAAAATGCAAATTAGCTTCTAGAGGAAACTACACTCAATGTTCATAAACAAATGATGCAATACCCACTTAAATAGCTAAACTTCTACTTAACAAACCAGTTCTAAGTTCTTCAATAATATTTTCACTGAGCTTTCTGACATTGGCATAAGTATTTAATGTTGCTTTCCCCCAACATGACCTAGAAATAGATACAATACAATGCCTATAAATCTGCACATGATTTGACAACGCACAAATGATGCAATATATATCAAGAATCCAATACCCTAAAGAAAATGAATTCCCTAAATAATAATCATAAAATTCAGAATATTAATAAAAATATTCGTAACAATACTAGTCATTAACATAATCATAAGAGCTCTGGTAATTATTTTATATTTAATTTCTTGTTTATTTATAAAATGACTTCATGTTAAATCACATCAAAATATATACATGAGTAAATATGTTATTCATATTTTTAATATGATTTAAAATCTATAGTGTTATATTAATAAATATATAAATAAGAATTCCTTAATATGTATTTAAATCACACATAATTTTTTTATCACAAGAGTCTTTGCCTAATAATTAATCGAATATATAGTATACACATATATGCTCATATAGATAAATAACATATATCTAATCGAGTTTTAACTCATGAGACTCGATCGGGGGGGGGGCTATGATCAAAGCAACACTCACCCAGAGTAAGAACTCCTTTACATAGCAGCCACCAGTGTACAAGCCTGTGGGTAAGCAACTACTCCCACTGTGAAGATCATAACATCTAAACTCACCCTGGAAAATTAAGTTCAAAATGCAATCATCCTTGGTGCCTTGGTGGGCCCATCTGAAGGACTCACCAAGATCAACTTGTTCTCTTACAATAATTGTCTTACACCTATCATAAATGTTCTCGATCAAGCTATATGAAACACGCACCTATGAAGCCTAACATTATAACTTCATTGACCAAATTCAACCCTGGATCACATCCCCTTCCACCATAGGGACTCGCCTCTTATTTCTAGGGAGTCACCTTTGTAGATTGACCCTATATTTTAGATCCCAAAGACTTTCTAAAGGCGCTCAATCCTAAAGACTCACCCAAGTTAGTTGCCCAATATTTTTCTATTTATTCTAGGTGTAACATTTGTTGTAGCCCTTTTAACCCTATGAGAGATGAAGATGCATGATTTAAATTTTATGTTGTGGAGATTAGTTACAAAGATCATGGATCTTTTGATTTACTTTTTAAAGTCAATAACTTCCCTCACTTAGTTCTCTAACACTAATAAATATGGACTTATTATGAGGTCGGGTATCAACCACAAATAAATTTAAATTCAATATCCTCTAAGGTAAAGTGAGTGTGGATTGATAACAGTGACCACAAGACATGTGCACAACAAAAAATAGTAGAATTAGGAGTCATCAATGGATTTGGAGAATCAAACCTACACTACCCACCATATTTTGATGGAGATGGAGATGGAGAGCTGAATCACCAAAATGATCTAAGAGCACTAGAGCTAGCTCTGATAAATGACCTAAGGATGAGTACCTCTTAAGGTTAGTTTAACTTGGCACCTAATTGGATGAGACCCGTGACCAGAGAACTAACTTTAATGCCTTCTAACAATCTAAGAGGCACCACTCCCCTCTCTACTCAATACCACCGTATGAAGCACTTACTAACCAAGAATTGGCTTAATATATGTAATTTTAAACGTCAGCGACTCACCATCTCCCCCGCTTTAAGCTATAGGGCCTCCCTATGTAACACAGAGGTGTTATGCCCTAGAATCTAATTTGGAATAATTATTTCTTTTATTTTTTAATAATAACAATAATAAGAACTATCTATTTTTTATCAATAGTATAAATATCATCAAAAACAAATTTATTGATCAAAACATCAATATACATCTCTATTCATACTTCAAAAGTTATATGTAATAACTAGGAGTCCTACAAATACAAAACCCTTTTCCACTCATGATTATAAAATAATATCTAAAGTCAAAAAGAAACAAACAATAATAAAACTTGAAAAATCTTGTTACAAATCAATTTCACAATCCCAATCCTCTTCAGTTTCACAATCCAAATCCTCTTCCCTGACCTAAAATCATTTAAATCATATATACTAAGCTAAAAGGCTCAGCAGATGACTAAATCCTACAATTGAACTTAAAGCATGGTAAAGAAGTAGTATACATGATATTAGTTAGTTCATAATAGTAGCAACCAATATGATCATAAATATGCAAAAAAAAATAGTAAAACACATGCAATGACAGTAAAATATATAAACTAGTATATTACAAAGGACAATAAAATAGTGTAGTAAAGAAATATTGAAATCTATAAACAAGCAAACCAATAAATCAATATGCATGTCGAATCAATAAAGTCGTAAATAATCCTTCTTGAATCATACTTCTTACAAATACTATCAAGTCAATAAGAAAATCATATAAATTAATAAAATTTAAAAATCTATAAAGACTATCGAAATCTATAGCAATACAGTACCATTAGAAAATTATATAAGAGTATACACATAATATTCAATTATTATATATCAAACTCAAATCAATATCTATATCACATGCTCAGTCATAAGAACCACGTGCTTAAGAACAATGAATCAATAATAATAATATTGACAATGAATTAGTAGCAGTATCAGTAACATTTTTTATATCAATAAAATAGGTGGCAATAATAGTAAAATAATACAATAACAATAAAAGTATTCAATATAATAATAAAATAATATATTGGCAGCAGTCCAATAACAATTAATCAGTGCAATAACATGTATTCTAGTAATCACACTAAATAAGTAAGAAGTTATAGCTTGCGTAATATTTTTCAGTAGGTGGTAATTAATAAGTTATCAACTATTAGCTTATAAATAAAGTTGTCACTCTTGGTCCGTTGGCACAATAATAACTTTTTATATCTCTCAATTAGTGAATCACATAAATTAATAAAGGATAAAACTAAAACACAGTATCTAATGGAAAGTCCATAGTCCATCGACCCACCATCTTATATAGGTCGGTCAATTTTCAACCAACGTCAGTAAATCAATCGTCTTAGCTTGTTTTCACATATTATAATTATAATATTATAAAAATAATAGTGATCAGCTATTACCTAATCACATACCAATATTCATTCACAATGCTTGTATCAATGGTATGCTTATAGTAAAATATCAAAATTATTATTATATACAAATAGTACAAAATATAATAACTTTTATTTTACCCCGTAAAATTATAAAATCAAGCAGTCAAAATGTCCAGAATAAGCATTATTATAACATACAAAAAGTTATGAGATAGAAGTTCCCTAAATTCAAAGATTTTGAAAATACAATAAAATCAATTTGAAAGAAATCGAGCGGTAAAAATTAAAATCTTTTAAAATAATAATAGGATAAAAGTCACATACCACAATTTGAAGAATTTTTGTAAAAATGACAAAATAAATCGGTGACCAAAATCTGAATTTCCTCTTGCTCTCTCCTCTTTTTCCATCTGCCTTTTTCTTGTTCTTATGTTTCCCTCTCAGGCAAACCGGCGTGCGGGAGTGAGTGGAGAGTTGAGTAGAGAAAAATACATATAAAAACATATTTTAGTTCGTAGCGCCGAAACGCTGCATGCTGAATTCAGAATTACTGTAGAACATCTCCTTCACATACTAAACTTTCTCCTTTACATACTCTCTCTCTCTCTCTCTCTCTTAGAAATCGACCTTCATTATTGAATGAGTTTCTATAAAGGTTAAAGTGCGGTGACCCACTGGGTGTGTTTGTGTGTGTGTCATAAATTTCATGTCACCATTTGAAAGATCTAGCATCACCCATGAATAAATTTAATCCCAATAAACAAACAAAAAATTCATATTAGAATTAAGTTTTGATGATAAAAAAGATCATCTATGGACATACATATTGAAGAAAAATTATAATACTTGAAAATGTGATGCTATAGATATGATCATATTGATAGATAAATTACTAATGATATATACTATGAATGCTCCGAATGCATAATCTTACAAATAAGCTATTTCATTTCTTTAAAAAAAAAAGTCAATCTATGAATTATACCGTGAATGCCTTTCCAAATTATTACTTGATATGTGATAATATTGAAAGATCAAAGAGTTGATCAATGTAATAGCTTATCATTATTAATGATTAATTAATCAGCTTCTCCTTTGTCTTCTACTATTTTTTATTATGAAATAATCTGATACTTTTTTTCCAATATTTTTATGTTCTTGGATAAGGAGAATCAAACTGCAGGCCATACATACAAAATCATAACCAAAGTAGGAATCAGCTCTCCAAATTTCAACTAACTTCAACAGGAAAAAACACAAACAGTTTTAAGAGAATCCCTACTGCAATATAATGAAAAAAAAATCTTATCATTTCTTCCATAAATTATTATATAGCACATTATATTCCCCGGTTATGTTTGAGATAGCTTTTTATTATTTTTTAAAACAACTTTCTAACAAAAAATAATATTTATTTTTATATAAAAAAATATTTTAAAAAGCAATAAAAAAACCATCTCAAACAACCTAATTAATGCTGAGATCCCAAAATCTACAATGCTACCAATATTTCCACCCAGCATCAAGCTTCTTAAACCCATAACAAAGATAACACAGCCATCTATTCTATCCCCCCACTAAGGTTACTAATAGAATCTAACTCTAGTTGCAAAGTCCAAATCAAAACAATCTACCAAATTGCCTAACCAGCTAAATTGCAAAGTGGTATTACAGTACTAGGAGAAATTGAACAATAAATAGTTGAGAATTAGTTCAGAAACTTCTCTCATAACAACTAAAAAGACAAAAAACAAAGAAGCGAGAACAACTGCAGAGCAACCATCATATTCGTGTATTACAGTTGCAAAACTGTAGATATTTCTTTTCAAACAGAGCAAATGGCAAGCAGATGTTTGACAAGAAGAAGCAAAAATGATATCATATGTCATCTCAACATCATATAAACCATGCTCAAGGTTTTTTACTCCTTATTAAAAGAGCTTTATAGTACAAAAATTAAATTTTTTTACTAATAAGCAGTCCCAAACAAGCCTAAATCAACTGACATGAGATTGCAAGTTACATCATCGATGATACTGAAAAGCCAACCACAATGTAGCTGCCTCAAATGAGAAAATTGAATCATTCCATCTCTTCTTGAACCAAAGGCATACTTGAGAAGCTAACGGTAACATAAGATGAGATTAAAGTTGAAAGGGGGCAAAAGGCTAGAGAAGCTCTTCTACCCAAATGAAGCTTATATATAGATGTTATAGAAAGTTTCATGGATAGGAACAAAAAAAATCGAACATGTTAGGGGAGTAACTGTTCCAGGTAGTCTTTCAATTGACCCAGAAACTAGATTCTCCCATTCGTTTACCTGTCTAAACGCATCAACTAAATAACTAATAATACAATTTTTTTACGAAAATGAATGACTAAATTTTCCTCCAAACCCATCTTGACTAACCATTCATTCCAAAAAAAAAAACAAAAAAATATAATATTTACTATGAATCATTTGCTGCTACGAACAGCAAAAGGGAATTCATGTTTCAGTTAAACCACCATCTGATCCAGCTGCATTTTATCCAACCAAGCTCCAAGTAAAGAAGCTTGATCATGACTATCTATCTGGTCACCTGAATCATCTGCAGATGCAACAGGATCCATATTCGAAGGTGCAACCATGGTTGTAGCAGTAGCTGGTTTATCTGGCGGTGATTCCTTTACAAGTGAATTAACCCAGTTTACGTCAGGTTCTTCGCCTACTGATTGCGGATCCAAAGAAGATCTTTTGAGCCAGCCTAGCTCTTCATTATTAACACCCCAATCAAGTGTCCCAGATGGTGATCCCCATTTTGACAAAGATGAGCTCAGTGGTGAGCCCAAAGCAACCATTGTGCCACCATTACCAAGATCCCGAGAGCTCAGGCCCAACAGAGTTGGCTGAAGTTGCTTCTCCCGCTGACTGAATGCTGCAGGACAGGAATACATTGGGGATATTGGCTCCACACTTCTAGGGGACAACCTTCCTGGTGATGATAACCCGAATGATGCCTGCAGGAAAGAGGATTGCCCAGGAAGTTGGTGATCCACAACCTTTTGAGAGTAAAACCCAGTATTTACTGGTGAAAGTATGCTCTGCTGCTGCTGCTGCTGAAAATGATTAACGTTAGAAGCCTTGAGTGAAGGAGAGAAAAGAGTTCCCTGCTCAGAGTTGTATCGAGGCGATGAGATCTCAGATGAAAAAAGGTCATCAAGGTTAGAAGGGCAAAGAATTTTTTGTCGGGTAACTCTATTGCTAGCTGAAGGAACAAGGCGAGAGATGCATAGATCCTTTACCAACTGCTGGGAATCAAAATCTTGCATCAAGGAGAACTCGTCCTTTGGCATATCTCTTGCACTGAAAGAAGATCTCAGCCTGCTTGATTGCAAATTACTTCCAGGAAGGTGCAAGGCAGGCACATTTTGCTGTGGCCAATTAATTATGGAATGAGAATTGCCATTTACGGAGGGCGACATAGGAGGTGTAAAAGGAGACACAACTGCCGAAACAGAAGATGGAGAACTAGGCATGAGACCCATGGCTGCCATCTCCAAAGCTGATGATGACCTCGGAGAAGGCACGGCTGAACCAGTAGACATATATAATGGTCGAAGCTCTTCATTAGTGTGGGCAAAAAAACAAACCCTTCTTGAGCAGCTAGTCCCATCCTTGCACAATCTCGTGCGATACTGTGCTGGGTGAAGCCAACACTCAAACACCCCATGCGCATATTCACACATATCTGCCCTCCTGCAAGATCCCTTCCTGAAGTCAGGGCATGGGACACAACTGTAGTGATACTTCCTTGGGTCACGTCTCCTAGCATTTTCTCCAGGATGAACAAAGGGGCACTCAGTCCAGTCATGAGAGTATGCCCTCGAGCAAGGCCGGACCTTGAAGGAGAACATCCGGAACTCATCAGTAGCATAGATGCTGTTCTTGATGTCAGGTAGTGAAGGATCAATAGGATACTCTTTCTTCTCCTGAACTACAGTCGGAGGATTATCTTGAAATTTTCCATCCAAAGGAGATGAGGTGGAGTCAGAAAATGGTGACAAATCTTCCTCTGATGATGATGATAACATAGGATAATTAGAATTGAAGGAGCTTGCAGAAACCCTGAGTGATCCACCATGATTATCCAGAACAATAGGACTAGAATTTCCAAGAAGCTTCTCAAGTGTAGCCTTGACATCAGAGAGCTTAGGAGGGACAATAATCAAATCACCGGGCCTATTACCTTGGGCGTCTTTACAGTTAAGGTCAGCACCAGCCAAAAGAAGGAACTTTACAGTCTCAACAGCATTCGCTGAACCACCAGAAGCAGCACAGTGAAGGGCGGTGGTTCTGTCAGATCCACAACAACGGTTGACATCGGCAGACGACAGGCTAAGAATCAATTTGAGAACGTCAATGCTGCCATAAGTGGCGGCAACCATCAGCGGAGTACGCTGCTCAACGACCTTTTTGCGGCCATACCAGTCACCGATTTCGTCGATGGCCAAGGGGAATCGATCAACGGATCGTTTGAATCCATCAACATCGTTGTTGGCCGCGAGTTCAAGAACGCTAGAAAAAGAGTCTTCCGTCTCTACGGTGAGGTGATTCATCGTTACTTCGAATGCGAAGTTCGATTCCCCTTTGTGAAGATGAAGTAAAGAAAGGATATTTCAAAGATTATACCTCCCCAGGACCACCGCACGTGCTTCAGCTACGCGGAGAATTGCTTGGCTTCTATATACAAGAAAAAAAAAGTAAATAAAGAGGAAGGGAAGCAACATGAAAAAGATAAAAAGACTAACTATATATAGAATATACAAGTCCGATTGATCTTAGGGAAACGATAAAATAGATATAAGATAGATGACAGGATTAAACGCAGCACACTCTCTAATCAAAGTTTGAAACTAGATTGAAATAGAGAGTTCCACAGCGCCGGTTCGCTTCGAACAAACTTCTTTCTGGAGAAAAATCAGGGTCTCCTGCGTACAAGATTGGGCTTGATGTATGAAAAAAAAAAGTTTATAAATTGTTCTTATAAATACCATTGTTCCATTTCGAAAGAGAGAAACCAAATGGAATTGAAGAAAAGGCACAGATCCAACCGCAACAACGGCGGGTTGACGTTTATGAAATAATAGATAAATGCCACAAACTAATCCAAATAAGTAACCTATCGCAAAACAATAACAAGTACGAGACCAGAGAGAAAAACATTACTAGCCAAGTATCAGAAAATTTCCCCCCAAAAAAAATCAGATAACTGCGCTCACAATTTCTGGCAGATCAGCAGAGCAAGCGGCACCGCAATGAAAGCCGCCGTAGAACAGCCAGAAGAAGATCCAATCCTTCACCGGTCTAACCAAAACACAGCACAAGAAGCACGAGCTCCTCGAACGTCAAGCGAATGCATCGCAGAGATCGCCGCTTGCAGTCCATTGAACCAATAAAGCACAACAAGCGCAGTAGAAAGAAGAAGATAGATTGGGGAATCAGAACTTCTGTTCTGCGTATCGGAAATGAAGCAAAATGGGACTCCCTCGTAATCTGTAATGAATTTGGAGACCGGAAATTTAACTCTGTTGGCTACCGCCCTCTTTTCATTTCCACTGCTCCTATGAGACGAAATCTGCTCGACATTAACCCTAAATTCACTCTACGTGCAGATGAAATGCACAAAAAAGTTGACAGGCTGAGCCGGTGGAAAGAGGGCGATTGACTGGTTAGGTGGGGTCGGATTACCGGCAGAGGGTGGGAAGACGGGGAAGGCGTGTTAATTCCAAGGGCTCTGCTGGATTGGAATCCGAAGTGGCGTCCGCGAATCTTGCGGTACCGGACTCCAAGCATCAGTCAATTATGATTTTGGAGGTAGGTCGATTCCACGGGTAAGTTGTTGGAAAAGATTTTGAGAAAGGAAGTGAGTGGACCCTGAAAATGTTGAACGGATGCTCGACGCGTCAGCATTTTAATTAAGAAATTAGATGATTAGGATTAGAATTATTTTTAAGAAAAAAATGATGCTTAATTTAAATTAGTAATAAGACTATAATATTAAAAAATAAAAAAGTAAAAAACAAATTAGTCAAACAGTACTCTACCACCTAGCCGAATCTCTGCCCGGCCACCAACTATCGCCGAACTTACACATGGCCACCAACTGACTCCAAATTTACACCCCGCCACTCATGGGCGGATCCCCATGGTAGTGAGGGGGGGCAAATGCCCACCCTCAAATTTTATTTTTTTTAATTTTAGAGGGTATTTTTTAGAATATTTTGAGTATTTTGCCCCCTCTAAAAAAATCTTTTTGCCCTAATTTTATCAAAGCTAATCATTTTTGCCCATCTACTATCAAAAAATTTTTTTCTGCCCACCCTAAAAAAAGAAGCTGGATCCGCCCCTGCCGCCACTGATTGTTGCCAATCCTTCAACCACCGTCTCCTGATTGCATTCTTTCTGACCACCACTGCCCGTTGTCTATGTTATTTCTGGCCTATGTCGCCATACAATGACCTTTCTAATCACCATAGAATACAGTCCTTTTGACCTCCATCGTCAAATGACCAAATAATGGTCATTTTGACCTCCATCTTCAGACAACAGTCTTTCTGACCATAACCCACCACCCCCCCCCCCCCCCCGTGACTACAGTTCTTCTAACGTCGTATCCATACAACGGTGCTTTTGACCTTTGTCGTCATACAATGGTCTTTCTAACCATAGTCTCATGTCAACTCCCATCCTTCTGACCTCCATCGCCATACAACGGTATTATGACCATCATTTCTCAGCAACGGAGGTCAGATGCTACAGTTCTTCTAACCTCCCTTGTGATACAATGGTCTTTCTGACCGTCGTCGCCCATTGACTACAATCCTTATGACATCCATCTTCATACAATGATCTTTTCGACCACTATCGCCTAATGTTTACGGTCTTTTCGACCATCTTTGCCAGACTAAGGTCTTTTCGATTTTCTTTGTCTGCCGACTACAGTCATTTCGACCACTGTCTCTTAATTACGATATTTCTGACCTCTAACACCTGACAATTGTCTTTCCAAGCGCCGTCGACCGTCTACAATCTTTCCGACCTACATTGCTCACCAACTATAGTCCTGCAGACCAAACGAACATCTCAACACAAATTTCTTCCAACTCCCATTATTTAATGCACTCTATATAATGTATATTGACTATATAGAGTCAAGGCCTTCCCCCTAAGAAAAAGTCTTATTTGCAATCAACTACAAATATTAATGGATTCATTCAAACAGGGCCAGACCCTCGTGATTTTTCTCATTTTCAGAGTTTTCCACGTAAAAATCTTTGTATCTCTTATGAACGTTATACATCTACTCTTTTATCTGTATGCGTGCTGGATCACATATAAAATTAAGACGTTAAATTTTATATTTCGCTACGGCCGCAAATATTCTAGGATACAACAATATTAATTTAAAATTTTCTTTTATTTTACTTTTAGGGTTTAGTAAATGAATAGTATTTGAAGGAAAACAAAATAGAGACTTATATTGATAGTCTTTCTATTAACCTTTGGTTTCCACTTTCGATTTGAAAGTATAACGATAATGAGTGTGATACAATACAAAAAATATATTTAAAAATAATAATTCAATATAATCAGAAAATATCAAATAGATTGATTGCTTATTTTATCAATCATAATAAAATAATATATATTTATTTATCTGCGCAAGCCTCTTTTTGAGGAAAAATTATTGCGTCCTCCCACCTGACGTAGAGATACGTCCTCCCACCGCTAAAATCGCGCTAAAAAATGAGAAATACCGAGCAAATACCGAGCAATAACGAGGAATATCATCATGTGAAGACCAATACCGAGTTATACCGAGCTATACCGAGCAATACCGAGCAATACAAAAAAATACCTAGTTTTTCCTAGAAAAAACTCGGTATTGCTCGGTATAGCTCGGTATTGCTCGGTATAACTCGGTATTGGTCTTCACATGATGATATTCTTCGTTATTACCAAATAATAGCTAGCAATACCGAGCAAAAACCGAGTTTTTTAGCGATGGGAGGACGTATCTTTACGTCATGTGGGAAAACGTAATAATTTTTCGGAAGAGCGTATCAAATATTATTTAGATAAATATTAAATTTAAATATTATATATATCTCAATTTAATACTTATTATTATACTCATGAATAAGACAAGATGGTGCTGGAAAGGCGTATAAAATTATTATTAAGCCTTTCTTTTTAGGATTCAGGCTATTCTATATTTTAATATTATTGTTGTTTTATTTTATATTTTAATATTATTGTTACCATTATACGGCATGCAATCCAAATATAATATTATTTATTCCCCCACGAAAAAAAAACGTATGCATCTAATTTTATTTTATTTGCACGTCGTGGATTTCAATTGCAGCGGGACAGGTGGCTTTGTTTTTTTTTTTTTTTTTTTGGAAAATTTGGGGCATAAGCCCTTCTATTAAAATCAAAATCAAAGATTACATCAAAATTCTATCAATTACAAGTAAGACCAGTATGCCCCAAAAAACAAAAGGAAGTAACAAATTATAAAAGGCGGAAAATAGGACTCAGAATACAGGACTACACCAATTGATCAAATAACATCATAAAAACAATCATACGAATGCCAGGTATAAAACCCAGCAACAGCAGCAGGAGCACCTGTTGCCACAAGGAAACGAACCACCGAAAAACCAAGGACCCTCACAGCCATGATCATATCGAAATCGGTCAGAATAGCACGCCCTGGTTGCCCATAGACCATCCGAGGAGGTGCTTGGTGTAGTCCATAGCTCATCATCGTCCAAGCCGCCAAAAATAACCCAAAAATGGTCTCTAACACAAAATTGATTGCTGCCAAAACAAAGAACCAATAGAGAACCCAATCCTCAACCACACGAAGCAGCAGAGAAACCAAAACGTCAAAAAACACGTCCAGATAACTTTCGACAGAGGGCACAAACAACAAGTTCCAGTTATCCCAAAAAGGCCAGAATTTCACCAAATTTTCCATCCAGACTATCATGATTATTCCAGTTTTTAACCTTGGCACAAACCGATGCACAAATATCATCACATACTTGATTAATGCTCTTTCTCACGTCAGAAAATCTCCTCTGATTTCTTTCCCTCCAAAGGAAATAAACAATTTGTTTCATTACAGAACAAATTTAAAAATAGCTCAATTATACGTTGACCGCTTTACAATAATAATTTGGTGCCGATCAAAATTTTTATTTTTCAGATAAATTTTTTATTAGTATATTTATTAAATTATCCATAATTTAATATAATATTTGAATATATAAAAATATAATAATTTATTTATGAATATAAATTTGGATAAAAAATGATTATGATGGATCTTAAAAATTTAAATTTATTTTAAAATAAGTGTAATATTGATTATCTAAATATTATACTTATTTTAAAGTAGATATGCAAAATTTGAGATTTATATATTATTTAAAATTTTGATAAGAATATTCTCATGTATTTTTTCATGTATTTATGTATATTGCTTCATTGTATTGTTGTGTGGATTGAGTTTTTTTTTATGATGATTGATGTGTAATTAAATTAAATTAAATTAAATTTTAAATTGAATGCAAATTAGTGGAAAGAAATGATGAATAAGGCTTTATTTGGGATGACTTTTTTATTATTTCTTTAAATAATTTTTCGCAAAAGATAAAAAAAATTGTTTTAAAAATTTGTTTTGAGAAATAATAATAAAGCTATCCCAAATAAAGACTCAGGCTTCGTTTGGGACGGCTTTTACTGCTTTTTAAAACGGAGTTTTAGTACAAAATTTTTTTATTTTTTTTTAGAAAGCAATAGAAAAGCCGTCCCAAACTAAGCCTTAAACTTCATTTGAGGATGTTTTTTTATTGCTTCTTGAAGCAACTTTTTAGTAGAAAAAATTTATTTTTTGTATTAGAAAGCTGCTTTAAAAAATAGTAAAAAAATCGTCTAAAACGAAGCCTAAATGTGATTATCATAATCATAATTTGCCACTATTCAAATTTGAGATGTCACATTCTTGCTAAAAAATTTCAAATATACACAAGCCTCTTGATTAATTAAATTAAAAAATATGGAGTAAATAAATATATATTTGATATGTCACAAAAAACCGACTTGATCCATCACGATTAGGCATATATAAGTTGAAAATTTTAGAAATTAAATTTGGGATCATCTGAACTATGATTTTCATGAACTTATAGTCAAATTGATCATTTCGATCCCAGCGACGCCAACGACGCCAAAATCGATCTAATTTGAGCTCAAATGGGTCCAAATCGGGGCCCCGAAGCTTATTTGAAAAATTCAAAGCCAAAATTGGATGACCAAATTATATCCAAATATGACATGCTTATAGTCGAATAGAGTGGCTCGACGAGACGAATCCAAGAGCTCAATATTGTTGAATTCTGACATCATTAATGCACTTTAAAACTTGAAAAGCGCTCTACAATCAAGGAGATCAATATGGGCCGTCCAATGGAACATTCCAAATCCTGAATCTTCTCCATATTTATGAGGAATGACACTCTAAAAAACTATAAATAGACACCACTCTATACATGAAGAGGGACTTTTGGTTGGAGATTGGAGAGAACCTTGAGGCTTCAAGAACTCGAGCACCATCGTCTGCGAACCTTTGTTGATAGTCGTTGGACTCCCGACTGGCCATGGTTGGACCATTGCCCAGCCACCATCATTCGTTGGACTTCAACATGATCGCCGACCGTCCACAGACCTCTGCTCTGCCATCATCGGACTACTGCCCCACCACCGCCCACCACCGAGCTTCCACCCCGCCGCAAACCAAAGCAGGATTCTCGCCCGACCATCGTCGGGCCACCACCCGACCATCGTCCGACCACTGATCTCAATCAGACTTCCACTCAACCACTAAAAATACTGCTACACTCCCTCCCTACTATCGTCCAATCACCGCCCGGCCATCGCCTCCCGTCGGACTTCAATTCGATTGTTGTCATACTTCTACCCGACTACGGTTAGACTTTCTCCAAACTCTCCAAACTATTGTAATATCACAATCTCTAAGTCAAGAAACGGGTCAAACTTTATAACTCAGTCAAATATAGTTGAATCTTTTCGCCTCGGCAACGCCACATGGTTTTTCCTACAAAAAATTAAGGTGTTTTTATGCCCTTTCTTCAATTAATTGTTCGTATGCTTGATATATGTACATTACTAAGACGAAAAATGTACTCAATCGCCGCGAATATTTTTACTTGCAATAATATTATTTTAAAATGATGAGCAATAAATTGTGAAGAATTTTAGTTTGAATTTAAAATCTAAAAAAATAAATTAATAGAAGTATTGCCTTTTTTAGCTAAATCATAGGGTTTGGTATACTCAACAAACATTTCTTGATATTAACTTTATGAATACTAAGACGTATACAATCTTGATTAAGGCTTCTATTTGGGGCAGTTAAATTTTTTATTTTTATTTTTTGGTTTTAAATACCCCTTTGTAAGCTACAATTTCAAGAATATTTTTTTAAAAATGACCTTTTAAAAGTAGAAAATTGAAATAGCGGTTAAAAAACTCTCTCCTAAGTACACATTATTTTTTTTATTCACTGCTTTTCTTATAAGAAAATGATGAAAAGTTGTTCTAATGGGACAAATTTCTTACTCTTTTTTAAAATAATAAAAAATATTTGCTAAAAGCTATCAAAGTAAGGCTTAAGATAAAAAAAAAAAGATTTACTGCTTTCTAAATCAAAATTTTAATTCAAAAATTTAAATTAAAAATTTTGTATATTTAAAAATACTTTATAAAATAATAAAAAAAACTATCACAAATAAAGCTTAAATAAAAAAAATTATAAATTCATAACTTTTATCACCTAAAAAATCTTTAAATTAAGGATCTTTTTAAAGGTACATAAATTAAAATTTTTGTATTAAAAAATATAAAAAGTTATTTAAGAAACAAAAAAAAAAATCGTCCCAAATGAAGCCTAAGAATTTTTAATTTTCTACTATAGTTATCAGCCTCAAATTGAACAACAAAAAATAATAATAAACGGTCTATTAAAAAATAAAAATTAAAAAAAATGCGTTGATCAAAACAAACAAGCATCAACCAAACTTATTTCAAACATATAAAATTTAATTCCAACTACTTCAAACCAATAAACCCTAAAAAATAAAGCTATGTTTACGTGCAAATTAGGTCACATTGATTGTTAACATTATCAAATCCATCAGCAGCGAAGAACTACCACGCTTGAAAGGGCGTTAAAATTTAAAATAAATGGAGTTGAAAGCTAAATTACAAAATAATCGGCGACTTTAAAACTCAACGATGACATGGAGTGAAAAAAAGGAATTTTTATTAGGTCTGGATACCTGACGTAGCTCTACATTCGGACGCCAATAAAATATCGTCACGTGCTCTTACTCTTTACCGTGCGGCCCGACGATCCGACCCGGAACGGAAACCCGGTATTTCTGTGTTCGTGTATTGCTAGGTATTGCTCGGTGTTGCTAGGTATTGCTTGACAATAACGAGAAATACCGCTCTGTCAAGACCAATATCGAGCAATACCTAGCAAAATCGTGGTATTGCTCGGTATTGTTCGATATTGCTAGGTATTGGTATTGACTGAATGGTATTCTCGTTACCGAGCAATACCGAGCAAAACCTAGCAATCTCCTGGTATGTACAAATCAGCTAATACATAGCAATATTTGGTTCAGATTCGGGTCGGGTCATCGGGCCACGCGGTAAAGAGTAAGAGCACGTGGCGACATTTTATTGATGTCCGAATGTAGAGCTACGTCAGATGTCCGGACCTAATAAAAATTCTTAAAAAAAAAAAAAAAGAGGGTCAAAATTTTAAAAAGGGCGTATCATCTGTTAAAATTATTTAACGATTTTGCTACTTTTATACTTTTTAAACTAATTTTAACAAATAATAAGATATTTTTAAAATTTTGTCAAAAAGAGGAGAGGCTAACCTCGTACAAGTCGGTGGTGTTGCTTTAATTAAATGCGTGCAAGTTGGTAGAGTTGGATGGTGGGGAAGCCGAAAGATAGCTTGGCCGTTGTCCTACTTAGAGATTGCTAATGATCTCTCTTATTTTTTAATGAATATTTGATGCTGATATCTGTACTTAAATATTTAATATTTAAATTTTTATATTTATTAAGGATTAGATTATTTTTATTTTTATATGAACATTTTAATCTCATAATTTGATATTACTTTAATTTAGGCTTTATTTGAGAGAGAGCTTTATTACTATTTTTTAAAATAATTGTTTAGTGAAAAATTATAATTTTTGTACTTGTTGCATCCTGAAATATTCGGGGTGGTAGAGAAATATATATAGTTTAACGTCTTAGCTTTGTACGAAGATCCAACATGCAATTAGATAAGAGAGATGGTGTAGCATTCATAAGAGACACTAATTTTTTTTACGTGGAAAACTCTAAAAGGGGAAAAAACACGGGGCCTAGCCCAAATTGAATGAATCTATTAGTATTTGCAGTTGATTACAAATGAGGCCCTTCGTTGAAGCGAAGTCCTTGGGTTGATGTAACATATATACATCATATAAAGTATGTTACATGGTGAAAATAGGAATAATCACTGTTGATTTGTTCGTTTGGTTAGAAGGATCGTAACCAGCGGACGACGATGGTCATAAAGACCGTTGTTTGGCGACGAAGATTGGAAGGACCATAGTCGGCGGGCGACGAAGGTCGGAAGGACCGTAGTCTAGCGACAAAGACTAGAAGGACTATAGTCGGTGGGCGACAAAGGTCGAAAGGACTGTTGTTTAGCAACAAAGGTCAAAATGACCGTAGTCGGTGGGCGACAGAGGTCTAAAGGATCATAGTCGGCGGACAACGAAGATCGGAAGGACCGTAATTATATTTATAGAATATGCCCTTAAAAATTTTTATAAATACACCAAACTGTTTATATGAAAGGGAGCCATATTTACAAATTATTTATTCTAAATAGATGTGTTAAAATCAACACAAGCATATGAAAATTTTAATATTAATAAAAAATGAATGGACATTATGAAATAATTTTAATACATTAATCACAATAATTAATGACATGATTGTGACCTACTGATGAGAAAGTCCATCAGAAGCTTATATCCACCAATTTCTTCTCACATAAAATCTGAGCACTCGCGTTATACACCACTAGTTTTTTAATTGACCCCGCACTTATCCTTAATTGCATTAATATTTTTATATTTGAACCACATAATATTTTTTCTTAAGTTAATTATTAATTAAAAATTTCTGAATTAAAATTCAGAAACATTCAAACAGTATTTCCAGAAAACTTATAATCAAATTAAACATCTCGACGGGGCGAATTTATTGGCCCTATAAATGATCTGATCTTACTCCAAATGCGCTCAAATAAAGAAGCTTAAAATATATTTAAAAACTTCTGAACATACCAAATGACTTGCACTTGTACAGTGCCTATAATCAAATTGAATGGTTCTGGGAGATGAATCTAACAAGTCCAAGATAATTTGATTCTGGCACCATTAAGACATTAAAATGTCTGATAAATAATATACGATTCAGAGAATTAATGTAGATTGTACGATGAAGTGCTAGATTTTGATCAAATTTATCAAAATGTCAAACTAAAAAAACCTATAAATATATATTCAGAGAATTTATCCATGTTGTTAAGTTTTAACTGTCCATCTATGAACTTCAGACTCCTGTAATATATATAAGAAAATTCATATAATTATATTATAACTACTTTCGTCTTTTTCAATTATGAAGAAAAGTCATGATTCTATAGTGTATTAACACAACTATATTAAGCACTGTTGATGTTTTCCCTTTTACGGGGTTTCCATATAAAAAATTATGATCTCTAACAAATTTTTTGTGCTTGCTTAATTTTTATCAGTAGTTCAAATATTAAACATCAACTCTATCATTATAAATTTTGTAGCACATAAAATCAATTTTTAGCACACCCACATATTTTGTTATTTTATGAGCGCATAAATTAATTTATGAGAAAATAGAGTGCTTTTGTTTATTCAACGCAGCTAAAATAAAAATATTAACACGAATTCTGAGGCAATATGTCGAGATTTTAACTTAGGTTTAGTTTGGGACGGCTTCTAACTGCTTCTTAAAGTAGTTTTTTAGTAAAAAATAAAAATTTTGTATTAAAAAGCTGCTTTAAGAAGCAAAAAAAAATCATCCCAAACAAAGCCTAGACTTCATTTGGAATAGCTTTTCTAATAAAGCAATTTTTTAGATAATTTTTTTTTAAACCAATGAAAACATAATCGTTAAAATCAGCCTAATCCTTATAATCTTCTAGTTTTAAGAGACATTTAAATGGCTGGCAAACCTTTTATGAAGGTCAAATCTAAATGCATTTGTATATTTTCCTGTTGAATAAAAAAAACATTGGAGCAATTAATTTCTTTTTTTTTCAGCAGGCCATCTCTTTTAGATCTCCAATTCCATCTTTGAAAATTCTTGCAATTATTAATTTATAGGCAAAATCAATAAAAAAAAAAAGCAACGGCATATATCATAGCTTAAGGGCATCTCCAACCGAACTCCAAACGTTTGAATGACGTCCCTCGCCAGCTCCAACTAATTAAACGGTAAAATTTCCGCTATTTGGCTGCGGGTGAACAGTGTGACGCTAATATTGACGTTGCATTGTTCATCTGCGTCATTTTTATCTCTCTACCGAACTTGCCGCGAGAAAGAAGAGACGACCGTTATCTACAAAAGGGGGAAAATGGAGTTTGATTGGAGATGAATCACTGCATTTTGGAGTAAAAAATGAGATTTTCAGTTGGAGATGCTCTAAATAAAAAGGGTGTAAAGGAAAAAAAATTTACTCAACATATCTTGATTATATTTTTTCTATCATAATAAATCTCAATTTTTTAATTTAAATTTTATTTCGGACAATTTTTTTACTATTTTAAAAATACTTTTTTAGTACAAAATTTTATAGTTAAATAAACATTTATACTAAAATGTTGTTTTAGAAATTAGTAAGAAAATTATCCCAATAAATTTTTTATTTTAAGATGAGTATAATTTAAAGTTTAATTAAATTTCTATATATTATATTTATTTTAAAAAATTAATAATTTTGAGATTGAGAGGAAGCTTTATTTCATAGAACCACTCACTAAAAATGAATAATTTATTCTATATTTTGTTTATAATACCATACAGAACTCTTTAATTATAAAAACTAAAAATTTAAGGCACTAGAAGCTTTATTTTTTGTTTTATTAATAATATAGAGAGGACTTTAATTATGAAAAATAACAAGGCTTCATTTGGGACAACTTTATTACAATTTTCTAAAACAGCTAGCTTTCTAGTACAAAAATTTCTCGTATTAAAATTTTTTGTACTAAAAAATTATTTTAGAAAACAGTAAAAATGTTGTCCCAACAAAGCCTACATTTAAATTTTCTATAATTCCTCTACAATATAGAGAAATAAAATCATTTTAATACATCCTAATGTTCACCAGCATGGAATTTGGCTGTTATTTCTCAAATTTTGGCTTCTAAAATAAGTGATTATCAAAGTGGATGGCTGATAATCTGATATACATTTTAATCAAACAACTATTTTTTAATCTTTTGTTCCCTAACTATGATAATTTTTTTCATTTTATAGAAAAATATTATATGCAACTGAGGATTAGTGTGGGCTCAATTAACAAAGTTGTGATGTAGAACGCGAGTGCTTAGATTTTTTGTGAGAAGAAATTGGTGGATATAAGCTCTTGATGGAGTTTCCCATCAGTAGGTCACAATCATGTCATTAATTATTATGATTAGTGTATTAAAATTATTCTATAAATGATCATTCATTTGCTATAAATATTAAAGTTGTTATATGTTTGTTTTGATTGTAATATATCAACTTAGAAGAAATAATATATATATATATAAAATGAGAATTTTAATGTTTTTGAGAGTCCCGTGTTAGTTTAAATTTCAGCAGCCCCCGACATCCCCTCCCTGTGAAGAGAGGTAAGGAGAACACTCGCCCTTGCAAACCCACCCAACCAGATAGGATTCAACGACTAAGGGTTTCAGGGGAGCGAATCGACCCCAAAATTGATCTTCTAGTCTTCCATTGTGCGCGACTTGTTGATTAAGTAAATTTTTTATTTTAAAAAAATAGTTTTTATTTCCCTTGAAAACCCGACAGCCTTCCAGTGCTCCCCCCCTGCTAGAGGAGGTTGGGGAGTGCACTTTCCTTTTAAAGATCGACTCTGCCGAATCAAATTAATGATGAGAACTTCGGGGGAGAGAATCGACCCCATAATTGATTTTCGAGTCTTCTGTCCACTCGATCGGATCAGATCAACAACCGAGAGCTTCAGGGGGCCAAATCAACCCCGGGATATTTCCTGTCTTCTTCTGTCGCAATATTTGTTATATTATGTATATCTCAAGGCCTTAAAAAGGAATCAGAATAATCTTATGGTGAGATTATTTTGGTTCCTCTTTAAAGAGCCGAGTGATCAAAATTATCTTTTAATATAATTGAAAACTATTTTGATCTTTCATAAAGAGTCATGAAACATATCATTTTGATCTCTCTCTCTATATAATTTTTTAAAATTTAATGATTGTGGTGTGTCAAAATATTCATGACATTAGAGTTATAATTTAACAACTTGCACAATATGAAGACTTTGCATATACAGTTAGAGCTGGAAGAGATGCAACAAACCTACTTACTGAGTCTTCATCATTAACTGATTGTTCTTCAAAGTGATCTCATACTATATTGAATATCATATCATGCTCAGTATTGTTCTGGATACATTATTGAGATAAACTTGATCAAGTATGTACTTTTGAGTCTTCTGTTTTCACTATTTTTTTCTTTTAATTTTTTGAAGTGTTTGATCTACACGAAAATATGCTTAGATTATCATCACTAAAATGTGCTTTTTCATTGCTTTTAAAAATATTTTGAACAAAGAAATTGTTTTCAATAACAACTTTAAGCTTTGGTTTAAGACAACTTTCTTATTGTTTTCTAACGTACCTTTATACTACAATTTTTTTTAAATTAAAAAGTTACTTTAGAAAGTAGTAAAGAAGCCATCCCAAATAAAGCTTAAAAAATTATATTTTCTATAGTAGCTTTACAAAGCAGTAGAAAAATCAGCTCAAATTAGATCTTAGTCTTGAAGAGTCTTGTTTCCCAACCAAGAAGAGAGGAATGAGGCATGCCTGAAATGGTTGAATTAATTTCAAATCAATTTGTTGGTAAAATCAGGAAACACTATCTATTCCCGCACTAACTTAACTTGGAATGATAGCTAAGATTTTATATGAATTAAGGAAGTTTCCATTTCAGCTATTGTCGCCACTTTCACTCCACTTTCACTGCACCTCCTAAGCTGAAAACATGGTAGTGCATAACTATTGGGATGGAAGTAAAACACTGAAAAAAAAAAAAAAAGAATGCAGCGGAAAGTAAAGGACATCAGGATTTAATTTGGAAAAATCTAAAATCGGGAAAAAAAATTATGAAGCTACACCACACCAAGAAATCTACTATGAAAATTGGGAGATATAAATACAAATCTCTTTTTTCTCTCGCTCTTTCCTTGCTTCTCTTCACACATATGTCGTTGTTACAATCAAAATAAAAGTGAAAGATAAATAAGTAGCACCAAGTAACACCCTTAAGAGAAACGAGAAAGAAAACTGTTCAGTCCTCCTCGAAACGCAATGGCGCCAGTTTGAAGTGCTGAGGTGCTCAACATTTGTCATTTGGTTCGTCTAGCAGCGTCGTGTTGTTGAGAATGCGACACTACGGTGCTATGCTCTATGTTGATTTCGCAGGAAAATATCCAGTGAACAATGCAGTGCCAGGGGGCTCGAGTACACAGTGCCTGGGCATTGCACGAAATTTTTTTTCCAGGTGCAACGCACCAAAACCCAAGCAAGGGGAGGACCCTTCAAATCCCCCCAACGAATAAGACAATCTAATTTGAGGTCTGTGGCAATATTACAAACCGATTGATCAACAGAATTAGACATACCTAATAATAACAGCTTAATTCATGCCTTTCAGCTAACATCAAGTGCTCAAACCATGCTTCTAGCCGGTCAACGTCCTATTTTGCCCAACATTAATTTCCAAGTATGCTGGCTCAAAATTTGTTGTTGTCCATGAATTATAAATTGCCATATGTACTCATATGTACTCTAATTATATCATCAATTCATTCCATAGATGTAGCTCTAATTAATGTCAGCATTCACTACATGTAGGAAAGAAGCAGAGCAAATGTAATTCAATTACTTCCTATCTTACCTTTTTTTGTAAATGTGTCCAACTACCATGTGAAACAATATGAAGTACAAAAGAAAAGAAGTCTAATGTTTTTCAAAATTTTTATGGTATCAGAGCCATAAACAAATAAAAGGCATTATTAGATGTGTACTGTGGAAGATAAGATTAGAGAGAGTCGCCTTAGATGGTTTGGCCACATTAAACGGAGGCCTTCCGATGACCCTGTTAGGAAAGTTGAGGTATTATATTTGATTTATGTTAAGAAAGGTAGAGGTAGACCTAAAAAGACTTGATTATAAAATATTATAAATAATCTTTCTTTATTAGATTTAAATGAGAATTTGACTTTTAACAATACACAATGATGAAAAAGGATTCATGTACCCGATCCCACGTAGTGGGACAAAGGCTTGATGTTGATGTTCTTGTTGTTGTATTAGATGTGTATTGTATTTATAAGTACTAATAAATAAAAGGCATTATTAAATTATTTATGTTTTTGGCTTATCACACAATCTCTTAAATAGGATCAACACATGTATGTGTGAATATGTTTGTATTAATCAAGAAATGTAAAATTGTCATTACCATTAGTAGCCTTGGCTTTATGAACTTGGGCATTCAAATATAATGATCCATCTTTCAACTCGGTATTATTGGGAGCTACATGTACTAGAAACACACATTTATTTAGAAATGTTGAAATGCTTGATGTCATGTTAACTCTTATGTTATTCAAATCCCTTTGGATGACTTCTAGTCACATTATTTTTATCTACTAACTATTTTTTCTTAATCTTTCCAAATTTACGCTATTTTGCTAGTCTTGTTGATGCACCTTCTATTCTACAGTTGTTAAGTCTATTTTGACTAAATAATTTTCAAAAGGTACTATTTCCTTTGTCCCACTAACTATTTGTCATATTTTATTAAAATCCATTTGTCACACTAGACTTGACATTAGTGAGTTTGTTTTGTAACATCCCAAATCATCAGACTAAATACAGTTCTATAAGACATACTTCTTTAAGCTACTATTTTTAAAATATAATCAACATTTTAAAATATTAGTTGTTTCTTCTTTTAGCTACACTTGAAATATATAGTTGATTATAGTTGTTAGAGAATTGATGATAGCTAAATTATCCCATTTAGGAGGCTTATATTGGGCTACTTATTGTGCTTTAACTACCATATATATACTATTATATCTCTACTCTAATAGATTGATGATTCCACATATTTACTACTTTTGTTTATGTAATACTAAAGTAGATTAGTAATTGCTAGGTTTTTCTTGCTACTCGCTAGCAGCCAACATGTTCAAGGTTGGCATTGTTGATTGACTTCTTGATCGATATATCTTGTTTTAAATCTTTACATCTTATTGTAAATCTAAAAGCGCAGAGATGCTCCTGTTAGCAACCTTGCTTATACAATAATATAATGGATTGCAGGTTTTTAGTTCGATAGACTAAATTTAAACTATTTATTACTTAGATTTAGGCTTCGTTTGGGACAACTTCCGTACTACTTCCTAAAATGGTTTTCGAGTATAAAATTTTCTAATTCAAGAATTTTTTGTACTAGAAAGCTGTTTTAGAAATCAACAAAAAAGCTGCCCTAAACAAAGCCTTAATGTTTGATGATGAAAAAAGCGCTTTGGGCATCGACTGATGTCGACAAATAATACAAGCACACTGAGGTCTTCAAATGTTCTATGATGCTTTTTATCTATTGTTCTAAGCTCTTGTTTTATTATTGGAATTTATTGCTTTGTTCACTTCTATGCAAGATTTGCATTCTTTCTTGGCAGTGGCAGTTATATGGATACATGTTTCTATGTTGGCCTTTCCTGTATCAATTAAGATCTATTACATTAAATAATTGGTATTGAAGAGAGATTATGCTATATTTCCCCATGTGTATGAATTCCACAGCTAGAAGAGTGGTACTAATGGTGCAGAGATTTGTATTTAAGCATTCATAATTGGTTATGGAGTTCCAAATATTTCGCTTTCTTGGAAGCTTAGATATTTCTTACCAACAACCAATCTTAATAAAGCTCTGGGATGGCTCATGACTACCGAGTTAGGGATAGGGAGTTGAGAGTTGGGATTTGAGGAATGAGGAGTGTTTGATGGTTTCGGATCAAATTAGTTTTGAACGGTGTCTAATGTTTACATATACTACAAGCACCATGAGGTCTTCAATATTGATATATTCTCAAAAAATCATCTTGATCAGGCACGAATCTCAAGGCAAAAACCAACCAGAGAATTTCAAAAATTAAATCTAGGAGCACCCGAACTCCAATTTCAGCAAGCTTACAATCAAACTGAGCGTCTCGGAAATATGAACCCAACGACACCAAATTCAACTCAATCCGAGTCCAAATGAGTCTGAATCGAAGACTCGAAGTGCTGTTGGAAGGTTCGAATCACAATTTGAGTTACCAAACAGTCTCCGGTTTTAACGAGCTTATACTCAAATCGAACGGCTCGACGAGACGAATCCAACGAGCCCAAGATCGCCGAATTCCGACATCACTAAGGCCTTCAAATGTCCAACGAATGGTGCACGATCGAAGGGTTCAATATCGGCCGTCAATTCGACCACTCCCTATTCGCCCATGATCTCACACTTATTTACAAGCCATGCCACTCCAGAAAAACTATAAATAGAGCCCCCATTCTTCACAAAGGGACTCAAGTGAGAAGAGAGAGAAGAGAGAAAGGGGAAAGGGGAAAGGGAAAATCATCTCCTCCTCGACCACCGCCCGAGTTCTTTCCGCCGCCTGAATACGCCGGAACTCTGCCGAATTTTCAGGAGACGCCTGAATTCTGCAGAACTTTGTAAATTTGCTTCAAGTTAGAAGAAACAAATTGTAATCTGATCATCCTGACTTGTGGGACGAATCAGCTTCTTGTAATTTACAAAACACTAGTGGAACTTTTCAACTGGGCGTGGCCCCGTGGTTTTTTCCCTCTTTCGGGTTTTCCACGTAAAAATCTTGTTGTTCATTTTCTTTTCTGTTTGTGTGCTGAATCTTCGTGCAACGCTGAGACTAGAATTTGTAAACTCTACCGCCGCGTATATTCTAGCCCGCAACAAATATGAAAGAACGAGATGCGTTAAGGAGGGGGGGTGAATTGGATATTTAAAAAACTTCTTTAATGAAAAGAAAAATCTAATTGAGCTCACTCTTTAACTTCCTATTTATAGATTTGGGTTGGTGCTTAAGGGCTACAAAATTTGCTATATAAACGGCTATATACAGCATATATAAAAGAATACAAGAGCTATGCAACTTAATTAGAATGGCTATACAGAAGCCCTAATTCAAAATTCTTTCACATGAATACCTACCTCAACTTGCATCAAACAACCCACTATTCCTCAAGTTATAACAGCAAATCAACACATTTCTTCAAACAGCTTGTCTAACGCATTCCCTCAAACAGTTTGTGATCAACATCAAACAGCCACATTTACAGTGGAAAACAGTAAATGCATTGACATCGAATTACCTACATTGTTCAACATTGTGCTTTACCGTAAGAGGACTGCACCGCCGATGTCGACGTCCGGGAGCCTCGTTTGGGCCACGACGGCCACTGGCGGCCAGCAGCTTCGCCATTATTTAGCTGCAATGGTGGTGAAGGACGGAATTCTGCTGGTTAGAGCCTGAGTTGACCTAGGATCTTTTAAGGAAGAGATATGCAGGAGTTTCTTGCATCTAAATTGATGATCGGCGTCCAAGAACTATACGTTTATGTTGAAAATAATTGAAGTAAGAAAACTAATTCTTTCTTTCAAGATCTCATATTTATTCATCAAGAAAATTTAGTCAATTATAAAGTTAGGGTTCTTGACCATTCATGTGTAAAGAGGTATTTTTAGGAGGCAGAGTGAACATTCTTTTCATTCAAAATTAAATATTTAAATGTGAACAAAAATAAAAATCAATTTTTAGTTTGGGAGTCAATTAAGTTATTTTAGTCCATCATAAAAATAAAATAAAAAATTTTCATCTCTACAACCAAAGAATTCTTCTAAAAGAATTTTAGTCCACCAATTGCCATCATATTTTAAGCATTAATCTTATTTTACAAATAATCAAACTCAAAAAATAAAAAATTCCTAGTTTTTTTTTAACAGCCAAAACAATCTTGAATACAGATTGTCAAATACTTGCAGCTAACCGGCCCATAGTAAGCATTTCAGAACAATTACAAATGGAAGTCTAATTGGCTTGGTAAATAAACCGAGGCCCATAGATTTTTAATGCCCAAAGCGAAGTATAGGCCCAAAATCATGAACAATTATTACGTCCTCTGACCGGACGTAGAGCTACATTCAGACGCCAATAACATGTCGCCATGTGCTCTTACTCTTTACCGCGCGGCCCGACGACTTGACCCGTAGCGGAACCCGGGAATGCTATGTTCGCGATTTTCTCGGTATTGATCGGTTTTTGCTCGGTATTGCTTTGCAAAAATTGGAATTACCGCTCTGTGAAGACCAAAATCATGCAAATACCGAGTTGTACCGAGTTTTTCTACAACTCGGTACAACTCGGCACAACTTGGTATTTGCTCAGGATTTGCTCGGTATTGCTAGGGATTTGCTCGGTATTGCTAGGTATTTGTTCGGTATTGCTAGAAAAAACTCGGTAAAACTCGGTACAACTCAGTATTTGCTCAAGATTTGCTCGGTATTGCTAGGGATTTGCTCGGTATTGCTAGAAAAAACTAGGTACAACTCGGTATTTGCTGGGTATTGCTAGGTATTGAAATATATCCAAAAGGTGATGGGATGTTGTTCGGCTCGTCAAGGATTTAAAAAAAATGCACGTGCGAGAACCCAAAAAACAGCGGGTCTGACCGGCGACTTTTCTTCATGCTACGTGCCGCTAAAACATTGGTGGCCGAACGTAGAGGAGCGTACGTTCACCGGACCGAATAAAAGTTCCAAAATCATAAGCTTTATGGATCTCTTGGATTAAAAAATACCTAAAAATATTTATAAAAACCAGAATATATTTAGATTTATATAAAAAAAAGAATTTCAATAAAATTTAAATATTTCTGCATGACACGCGTCAAAATTCTGCGTTAGCACCAAACAACTAATTAAAAATAAAATAATAGGATTGAAGCACTGGGGTCGTGTTCTTGTCCGTGCGAGTTGGTGAGCGAGAAAAAGAATAAAGCGATATAAAATTTTGGTATGAGCGCTGCAAATCTTGGCGTGTAGGATGTGGATTGAACTGTAAAAATTTACATAATTAAAAAAAAAATATATTTTTTAATTTTGAACAATTAAAAATTAATCGTTATTTAATTTTTATTTATACTAATAAGATATAAATCTTGAAGTGTCAGATTAAATATAATCCATGATAGATAATTGAAAATTAAACCGGATCAAATATGAATATCAATGTATTATTATATTTGAATTAAAACATGTCAAAATTAAATTAGGATCGTCCGAACTGTGATTTCAACAAACTTAAAGTTAAAGATGAACGTTTCGGTAAGATAAATCTAATGACAAAAAAATGTTCTAATTCGAGTCCAAATGAGCCCAAATTAAGTATTTAAAATATGATTAAATTTTTGATAGATTAATTGAATGATTAAACGATCTTCGATTTTTGCATGCTTATAATCAAAATAAGCTTTCAATGAGAGGAATTTACAGAGTCCCATAACACTAAATTCCAATAACTTTAAGGCACTTAATGTTGAAAGAACAATCTATAATAAGGAATTTGCATAATTTTAATTATATTTATTAAAATGTCACTCTAAGAATTATTTATAAAATATCACTCTAAGAATTTATAAATAGATCCTCATTTTTTATATAAAAAAGTCATAAATTTAGAATTTGAGAGGTCTCAAGAGCTCTAGAGCTTAAAGATCCAAAGATGCTGCTTGTTCATCATCGTCTGACACTATTGTATGGTCATCATAGATTATTCATCGTTGTTTGATCATTATCGTCCAATTGTTGTTGCTCGACTATTGGCATCAGATTATTGACATCTAATCAAAGCTCGATGACATTATTTGATAACTATAATTATCATTTACCACACCTCTCCACTAAGTTCAACTATAATTATGAGAGATTAGTTTGTTTTCAATATTTTATAATTTTATTTTCTCCTATTAAGATGTAGAGGGTATCTCAATCATTTTACTTATACAACGGATCATTTCATCTATGTCATGTACTGCAATTTTTTTCGAGTTTTTCATATAAATTTTATGGCGCCTCATATGTTTCTCTCTTTTTGTCTCTGTCTAAGATCATCCTATAAAATTAGGCTACACAATTTTCTCTTTACTACTATAAATTTTCTCAATGAACAAGTTATGATATATGTAAAAAAACTTAATTTTTTTTTCTTTTTCAAACAAAATATTCTATATAATAAAAAAATTTTAGGTAATATAAGAGCTATTTCTCTCCTTTTTTTTTCATTCATATTTATAAGAGTTGAGTATGAGGGTTGTCATTTTTTAATCCAAAAATGCTAATTTACGGTGCATGTATCTTAGGCTTCGTTTGGGATGGCTTTTTTATTGATTTCTAAAACGGAGTTTTAGTACAAATTTTTTTTATTTTTGTGCTAAAACTCCGTTTCAGAAAACAATAAAAAAGCCGTCCCAAATGAAGCCTTAATTTCAATTTTCTAAAAAGGACTGGTTTGACTTAGGCTTTATTTGGTGCGACTTTCTTACAACTTCTTAATATTGCTTTATAGTAAGAAGCTCTAAGAGAGGTGTTCCAATCGAAGCCTTTATAAGCCGTCAATTTAAGTTTTATTTGAGACAGTTTTTTTACTATTTTTTAAAATAAATTTTTAATAAAAAAATTTTTAAACTAAAAGTTTATGTACTAAAAAATTTATTTTAACAAAAAAATTAAAAAAAAAAACCGTCCCAAACAAGCAATTGAGCGGTTGTCCCTCCGAATTCCTCAAGAAAAAGTGAAAAACTATCACAAACAAATTTAGTATTTGCCCACCCAATTTCTGATTTATTAAAAAAAAAAGCTCAACTGTTGTACTAAAAAAATTATAATATTTTTTTGGGAAAATAAAAAAAAATTATAATACGAAAAGCGTGCAGGGGAAGAGAGAGGGATCGAAGAGAGGGTAAGTGTTGCAACGGTAGAACAAATATCGAATTGAAGGTCGTGGTACGGAATTAAATTCAAAAGCATTCAAATTTTGATTTTAACATTTTGATTTTAACATATTTTGTGGCTGAGTTAAAAGTCTGGGGGTCATTTGTTTGGATTATTTTAAGGTGCAGAGTATTTCAAATATAGGGGTTTCGAAAAAAAACTGGTTTTGGATTGTGATAGTTTGGGAAATTATCAGGTCTAGTCATTGGACCTAAATTTTCGTCCGGATTCCCTGCATTTTTGGTGCGTTTTTACTGTGCTTTTGATGTATTTTTAAAAAAGAGCAGCTAATACATAATTTTAACTGCATCTTAGTTGCTCTTTTGCAGCCCTTTTACTGAATATTTGAAAAACGCAACGAAAGCACAACAAAAGGACAGCAAATACTCAGTAAGTAAGATATTTGTTGTGCTTTTGCTATTTTTGCATCCTGGAGTATTCGCGGCGGTAGAGAAATATAAAGCTTAACGTCTTAGCTTTGTACGAAAATCTGACACGCAATCAGATAAGAGAGAGGGTTGTCATCCACTAGAGACATCAATATTTTTATGTGGAAAACCCCTGAATAAGGGGAAAAATCACGGGGTCTGGCCCATTTCTGGAGTGACATGACCTATAAATAGGTGAGAGATCAAGGGCGAATCGGGAGTGGTTTAAATGGACGGTCGATATTGAATCCCTTGATCGTGGATCATTCATCAAACACTTAAAGGTCTTAATGATATCAGAAATTGGTGATATTGAACTCGTTGGATTCGTCTCGTCGAGCTGCTCGATTCGACTATAAGCACGTTATGTTTGGAAACTATTTGGTGACTCAAATTGTGGTTTGAACCTTCCAACAGCGCTTTGGGTCCTTGATTTGGACTCATTTGGGCTCAAATTGAGTCTATTTTGGTCTCGCTGGGTTTGTATTTCCGAGACGATCAGTTTGACAGTAAGTTTGCTGAAATCGGAGTTCATATGATCCCAGAATTAATTTTTGAAGTTTCCAACTTGATTTTTGCGCCGAGATTCGTGCTCGATCAAGATAATTTTATGATGACATATCAGCTATATTTTTGCAAATACTCAACAAAAAAACAGCTAAAATGCAATTAAAATTGTGTTTAGCTGCTCTTTTTCAAAAATACAACCAAAGCGCAATAAAGGCGCAGAGAATCCGGACGAAAATTTAGGTATGGTGACGAGACCTAATAATTTGTCAGATAGTTTGGATGAAAAAGGAATTCAAAGTAAAGTAAAGTAAATGTAGTGTAATTCATTCTAATTTATTTTTGAGGTAAATCAAACTCTCCCAGTTTTGAGGGGGAAGGTTATACACCGCAAACAAGTTCGCTTGTGACACAACCCAACTCGATCAGGATAGGTTTTATGGTGTTGGCTGTGATAAGGATATCTCAAGATCTAGTTTTGGAATATTTCAGATTCTCTTCTAATTATTTTAAATAACAACATTTTACAAAGCTACTAAAACATCTAAATACTGAAATAAACTCATCTATAAGGTTTATTCCATTTCATCAAAATATATATCTACACAATAATAAAAATAATATATATATATATATATATATATATATATATATATATATATATATATATATATATATATATATATATATATATATATATATATATATATATATACTACAATATATGGCAACATGTAGAAGATACATAATTGAATGATAAATTAGTTATGACTGTACAAAAATCAAAACAGAGAAATACCTATAACCTCATATTTGTTCCTAAACTGCTAATCAAAAGTCTTCTTTCCTATCCGAGCTCCTAAAAATCATAAACAAACCATAGTGAGAAACAAAAACTAGTAGGCCACACAAGCCAATCTAAAATTTCAATTTCTTATTAAAATTTGTCAAATATTTAAAAGTAGTTAAATGCAATCTAATAATTCATTATACCGAGAAATATAATAAAAACATAGTAGTTATCCACTTATTTAAATAATAATATTGAGAATATAAATAAATTGCAATGTGTATCATAGGACAGTTCCTATCATATTTATCAGATCCAGATAGAATCTCAAAAGATTCTTACATCTTATGACTCGTTTTTGTGCTTATAACACCAGAATATGCCCGTAAGCACCAGAATATGACTTATAGCCACCAAAACATGCCTTATAGATAAAGAATTCCGACCCTTTAAGGCTCTCAACAGATATAATTTAATTGTATATGTATACATATCATCACATTATAATAATTAAAGAGTAATTGAACATGTGTTAAAATTGCACAGTTATTTATAACATTAGGAAAAATAATTCTACTAGGCAAAAATTAACATTTTTAAAAAAATAATCAGATTATTAAGGATTGTGTAAAATAGTATTTTTTAAGACTTTTATCAAACTACAACATTAATTTCAGAGTCCAGATAATTTATTATTCAATAAAAACCCCACAAATTTTAAAAAAGAATTGTAAAATTTTTTTAAAAAAAATTCAAAATGTGCATAATTGTAATATCTATAACATAAAAAAAGTTATGCGTAAAAATTTTACCAGTGCAAAATTATCCACTTTTTTGTTAACTGAAATAGAAATTTGATTGAAAAATAAGATAAATTTTTTGTATTTTTGAAAATTGAGATAAATTTAATGTGGTCTGCCTCGATCTGGACAACTTTTTGAAATGAGTCGAAGACTAAACATGACCTAAAGTGGCTAAAAAAATCATCTTCTTTCTTCCAAAATCCTCTTCTTATAATTTTTTCCAATCATGTCAGAATATATCAATCCAGATGTTAAACCTACAGATGTCAGAGCTTGATTGTCGTTGACCACCACCATCGCCAACACCGGCCATCGTTGCAGCGATCGACCTGCTAGCGGCGATGCCTGCCAGCGGCCATCGCCGCCACCACTGACGGTCGCTGACCACCAACCACCTTTGTCGCCACTGTCACCTACCATTAGCTGTCATTTTTAAACTTTATACTGCATTCATTTTATTTCAAGCCAAATAAAAAAAAAGTATTCACCTGAATTTACTTTACAGTCATCCAAACAACTCTAAAGTATTTCTTTTACATTACATTCTTTTTACAGCCCTTAATGATATAAATACAATGAGCTTAAAATCATTCAAATCTGTAGGATATACAATCAATAATCAAGGTGATCTATATGAACAATTATGAATTTAAAAAAAAAAATCATAAATAGGATTACACTTACAATCTAAAAGAATGGTTCAGAAGCTAAGAGAGTTATAAAACTATTGCATTTCCTATAGATGACTGCCAACGATAGCCATCAACAACTGTTAATCAAAATTCTATTTTACGATCATTATTGTTTAACTATTAACAAACATTTAATCTTATTATTAGGCTTTAACTAATCTTTGATAGACACTCAATTTGCTTTATACTTAAAATGAGAATTAGATAATTATTCTCAATCACATAAAATCTCATTTTTTTTTTTGAAAGTAAGATCCTATATTTATACTTTTCATTATTTAATTAATTTATTGCAACTAAGTTAAGCTTCATAATTTTTTTCTCTTTGATTTTTCACATAAAAATTTCTAGTGCCTGTTAAAAATTGTCTATGCATATACAAAATTTTTGTAGAAAATTAAGTTATTAAATACTTTGCTACCGAAAATTTTCCAGCAAGTAAAATATTTAATTATAAGTGCAAAAAATAAATATAAATTTAATTTCATATAAAAACATAAATAATGAATTAAAAACGAAAATAGAATTAAAAAATGGGATTTCAAATGATCATTATTATTATTGTCCTTCATTATTATTATTATTATTATTATTATTATTATTATTAAGGATGCAAAGTGCTTTCACTGCTTTGTGAGCCTCACAAGATTTTGCATTTTTGTGAATTCAACAAAATATCTTACTATTTTTCTTAACGATTGAAATTTAGATTTTGGTTTTGCAATTATTTTTTCTGCAAAAACCGCCAACAATTAATAATATTTATTTGATGAAAAATTAGATAAATATTTCCTATTTTGTTTCTTTAACTTTATTTTAAAATTTTAGAATAAAATTGCAATTTTTAAAAGTCCCTTTTAATTGACTTTGGGGGCATAATGTTAATTTTTTAATACTTTTATTTCACAATTTAATAGTCATGACATCACTGATGACAACCATTATGAATTATGATAATTTTTACATATTGAATAGGATCTAAGATAATTTTGTAATTTTTAAAGGACTAAACTGATTAAATATGCTATAATTAAAATTTCTGAAATACATTGTTGAGATACAAACATCACAGTCAACCAAATGAATTAATAATCTTACTTACCGTTGAGATAAGATTTTTTTTTTGGATATTTCAGTCAACTAAGATAAATTCATATATCACACACTTGTAAAATTTGAATCTAAAAACTTGAGTGATAGCGAAAAATCTAAATCAAGAGGCGAAAATGAGCCGCATCTCTGTTGAGATAGAAAAATTATTTTGTGCGGACACGGACAGTGTTCGAAGAACAATCATAACACATCACATCATTTTTTTATTTGGAACCACTCAATATCGGATGATATGGCGCGTTCTGATTAGTCTCCGAACCGTCCAATTGGCAGAGAATAATTCCTTGTTGAGATAAGATCACAGTTACAACTTATAATGAGTATTAGGGGTGTCAATTTCGAGTCATGGGTCGGGTTCGGGTCGAATCCGAAACTGACCCAGCACTATTCGGGTCAACCCGAACCTGACCCATTTTAAAAAACGGGTCGGTTTTCTAGACCCGAACCCGACCCGCTTCAGGTCCAGGTCAACCCGACCCGACCCGACCCGAATGACCCGTTTTCAACAAAAAAAATTGCTACTTTTCGGGTCTAAAATGGGTCAATCTCCTCTTTTCGGGTCAAAACCGGGTCAAAATCGGGCCAATCTCGGTTTGCCGGGTCAAAATTGGGTTTTCGGGTCAAAATCGAGTCACTTTCGGGTCAATTTCGGGTCAAAGGGTTAACCCGAACCCGACCCGATTTTTGAAACGGGTCGAAATGTTGAACCCGAACCTGACCCGTTTCGGGTTCGGGTTGACCCTAACCCAAAATTTTTGGGTCGAATTCGAGTCGGATTTTCAGGTCGTGACAAATATTGACACCCTTAATGAGTATGATTGTTTCCAGGTCTCCTGGTCTCATTACCAGTCCAAGCTGGCTGCAACCTTCTAGAAATCCTTGGATGAAAATGACTAAAGATTGAATATTTCCAACATTCTAGATCCTTCTAGATGAACTAAAAGTTGAAAGCAAAATGCATGTCAATGAGGAGATGGTCACAAAGTCATATTCTGCAACAAATGTCCTCATTCAGAATTTGTCGCTATTGACTAGGAAGATTTTTTTAACTCATCTTTACTCTTTGGGTCTTTGCTTTTTGGGCTCATATGGTTGCTTGTTGTAGAAAATATGCAATATTAAATATTATTTTATTATTTTATTTATTTTAAGTGTGAAAATAATTTTAATTTTTAGTCTTTTTTAAGATAAATTATGATAATAGAAATTAATGTTAATACTGAATTTTTTAGTCTTTTTTAAATCTTAACTACTAATTAAATACTGAATTTTAAAATTTATCCTTTTTTTAATATATTTATGAAATTTCAGAAATCAAATGAAACCTTTAAACAAATTTCACATAAAGATGATAAATTTTGATGGTTTTGATAATTTATTATAAAAAAATATAGAAAGTAATTAAAATAATTCTGACTCTTTATAAAGGATTAAAATAATTTTCAATTATATTAAATGATCATTTTATCCCTCAACACCCTAAAGCAGAGCCAAAATAATTTCACAATTGGACTATTTTGATTTCTTTTTAAAGACTTAAAAGATCAAAATGATCATTATTAGGGACCATTTTGATCCTTTGTAAAGAATTAAGAGATCAATTTGATCTTTTTTTTTTCTAAAAAATATAAATTAGAACTCATTTGGTTAATTAAAATTGTTTTAAAAAATAATTATATTATTTTCAATCATTTTAAGTATTTAAATAAAACCATCATAAAAAAAAAACAATATTTATAGTCAAACAAAAACAACTTTGACATCTAACTACATCCACCTAAATAATAACAAAAACAATTAACAGGGTTAATTTTATTATTAGCAGTAATATTTGCTTGAAACCATACGCTTCAGATAATTTAAGTGAATTTAATCCCCTCGATTAGGTTTTATTTGGGACAACTTTCTTACTACTTAAAGCTTTATTTTAGTATAAAAACTGAAATTTTTATACTAAAAAACTGTTTTAAGAAGCAGTAAGAAAACCGACCCAAACAAAACCTTAACCTTAACCATCGCACAAAAAGAAGATTATTGCCACCAAATTACTTATTTTATAGCAAAGTCTTATATGTAATGTTGCCATGACCATTAATCATGATGATTCCCTAAAAAGAAAATTTCAGTTTTCTTCTTCTATAAAGTCTTCAAAAATTTTTTTGAACGTGATATCTACCCGCTGTCACCCCTATTAGAAGCGTTTGGTAGCGTAACTAATCTCTTTACGAGCCTACCAGCAACCAACTCAAGTGCAGGACTCGCAGTTCTTTTCTCACCCCGATGAGTGTTGAGCCACATTGGGAGGTTAAACTCGAGATAGGGGTTCCCAACCACGCTCGCCCACCAACCCAGCTAAACCCGATGGGTAAAGTCTTCAAATTATAAACCTTTTCTCCAATTTTGTTTGCAGATCGTTCCACGTGGCATATGTGATATGAAATAATCAAATCAAATGGTAAAAGTGGAATTAATTGCATAACAGTTAGAATTTCACAAGAAATTACAGCTCAGGCGGAGAAATCCACAACTAAGCAATTCCAACAACCAACAAAGCAATAAAGCAAAGTCAACAATCCAAGATGGGCAGAATCCACTGTATTAAATGAAAGTCCAACAACAAATAGTTTTCCGCTGTATTAAATGTAATAGAACAAAAGTCCAACAAACGGATAAACGATAAGCTCGATGGGATCATAGAGAAAATAGCAATGAATCAGGTGGGGCAGCAATCTTTCACTTTCTTCATCAACAAGTAGCCATAAGAATATGAAATCCAACCATATATGATTTCTTATTCTAAAAATAAATATAAATTAACAACTTTGATAATATTAAAATTATTTTTTATCATTAATGAGATAATTTTTCTCATCATAACAGGATAAATAAAAAATTCTAATATATTACAACAAAATAGTATCAATATCCAAACAAGAAAGGGGGATTTCCATACATACCACTTATTTCATGCTATTTACATATCTAACACCTAAAATATTAATATTACATGACTACCACTCATAGAACAAATTTGAGTGCACTGAATAAAATATTAAAGTTTATAGGATAGTATGAATGGTAGAAATGAATTATAAGAGTGATATATTTGATATTAAAGTTTTATATAAGTGATAGACATGTAATATTAATGTTTAGGATGTTTGATATGTAAATAACATGAAATAAAATAATATGTATGTAAATTTCCCAACAAAAAACATTTTATAGAGAATGATAAGACAACATGAATCCAAACATAAGTAATTTTAATAGCAACAGAACAATCCCTTACAATTATCTCAACATTTTGACCTAAAAGGTGTGGTGGTGATATGGGACAATTAGTGAAGGGAGGGAGGGAGGGAGGGAGGGAGGGAGACAGAGAGGGAGAGCTCAGAAATGGGTAGAATGATAATTATTTCCAATGTAAACAACACTAAGCTCTTGGAGAACATTACATATATACATAGATCCCATTTCCTATATATTTCCTTTCATAATTTCATTCCTAAGGTTCATGAAAGAGGAGCTGCTGAGGTCTAGAAACATGGCAAACCTGGAACCATCACCAGACCCCTAATGAACCGAACCAATGAGATGTAGATAGCAGGCGAAAAAAGAATATCAAGTCCTAAGCAAAGGGAAGAGCTAACAAAAAGGGCCAAAGAATTCAGTTACCCCCATTGTTTAGCTGTAATGAGCCATCCTTGATCAGCTTCAAGCTAAGGCTGTTGAACCGTTCACGTGAATACTGTCTTGAAACCTTCCTCCAATCTGTCCCCGCTTTCATCATAGTTGCAAACTCCTCATAGCTAATTTTTCCATCCTAGTAAAGAGAAGGTTCATGTCAAATCCAAAGCTCATAAATCTCAAGTGATTTTGTAATGGATGTTTAAAAAGATAGGTCAGGTGGTTTATGTAAAGGTGACATAATATGATAAACCGACCTTGTCGGTATCAACATCGCGGACGATGGCATTGATGACTTCATCATGGTTAGGACCCAAGTCATCGGCTAGCGCCTCACTCAGCTCTTCGATTTCGATGTAGCCACTCTTGTTCTGATCGAAGTAAGCAAAGGCTTTGTGCAGATGCTCATCATTGCCCAATTTCTTCAGGTGAATTGATAGGGCGACAAATTCGCCATATTCTAGGGTTCCATCTCCATCAACATCAGCCTTTCATTCAAAAATGGATAAAGCTCACCATATAAATAAAAATAGAGAAGAACAACTGAAATTATCATTATTTCTGACTTCAGAACAAAATATTTAATGCTATTAGGAGAGTATCTTAACTCTTTAAAACTAAAGCTTGGAGCATAAGGCAAATAATCAAACACTTACAGCATCCATCAGAATCTGAACATCTGCATTAGGAATCTGATGCCCGAGTTTCTGAAGTCCAGACTTCAACTCTTCCAGCGTGATCCGCCCTTTTCTGTTTATGTCCATCATCTCAAACATTTTCTTTATATCTGCAACTTCCTCCACAGATAAATGCTCAGCAACAACCTGAAAAATTCATTTCAAAATCATCATGGTGCTCTCCCTTACAGAATGGAGTACAACGAACAGGTATCTGCCCTTTTGAAGTAATAATTAGCACAGGTGAAGGGAATAGTGTCCAAGTCATGTTTAAGGATTGGTTTAGACAACAGAGTGTAATTACAGAAGATGAATCTTACTCTGAGAGCTCTCTTTTTGAACTTGTTCATCGACGAAAATTGTTGAAGTCGGGCTCGAACAGTTTCACCCAGATTAACATTTGGGGCCTTCTTGGCATTCTGCAACCAAGGATGATCTGTAATAGACAACGGCATGTTAAATGTCAGTTAATTGCATCGAACGTCACTCCAGAATAGGGCATATAGCTGTAAGCGTGCCGTATATCTAACCATAAGTGCTAAAATCCAAGAAAAAGATATTCATCAAAGAAAAAAATAAACCAGGCAACCAGATATCAAAAGTCGAAAGCACTTTGCACTTTGTTAGTGAAAAATTAACTTTAAGTTAAGCTTCCATTGTCTAGTCAGCATTATTGAAAGGTTAATTAATGTATCAAGATGTAAAAATCTTTTTGATGATGAAGTAAACAATAACACCATATGCATTTAATACTTTTTAAATATGATATTTACCTAACACTTCTAGAGCTGTTAGGCGGTGCCTTGGATCTGGATGAAGCATCTTTTTAACAAGATCTTTAGCACTCTCCGAAATTTTAGGCCAAGGATCTCTCTTAAAATCTACAGTAGAACGAATGATTGCCTGCGCAACTCCCTGTTCAGTTTCTACATTCAAAATATTTTATTGTTAGTTAAATTATATGCACAAAATCAAAAATTTATAATCCTAATGATATGAATCACTAAGGCAATCTACCCAAAAAAAAATAAAGTCCATTTTCAAATTTACTAAGACAGCCCAAATGAGAGGGGAAGAAGTTCAAGAATCAAAGTAACGGATCATTACCAGCCCAAAATGGTGGTACACCACAAAGCAAAATGTATAATATAACTCCAGCACTCCATACATCAACTTCTTGGCTATAATTTCGCTTTAGAACCTCTGGAGCCATGTAATAAGGACTTCCCACAATCTCGGAAAAGTGTTCACCTGCTCATGAAACACAATCAATGAAAGCATCGAACAAGTTTAAGGGTTCTGTCATCAATCAAGATGTTTAGTAGCCACATCAAGCAGAAGCATTGAAAATAGAAAATATATCAGTTCAATATCTATTGTTTCACATAAATCTCTAATGAGATCAAGCAAAAGCAAATATGGGAATAAAAGCAGGAATAAGTCAATTACATACCAGGCCTGAAAAATATAGACAGACCAAAATCAATTGCTTTCAATGCAGAAGTTTCCTTCTTATTAGCAAACAAAAAGTTTTCAGGTTTAAGGTCACGATGCATCACTCCGTGCTTGTGACACATCTGCAAAAGAAACATAACAAGTAAACAATCACCATATGAAATCAAAAATAAAGAATTACCCCCATAATAAATTATAAAAATTGAGCTTCCACTAAATTCAAGTATAATAGACATCTTTGATTAACTAAGGCTTCGTTTGGGACGACTTTCTTACTAATTCCTAAAGCAGCTTTACAGTAAAATTTTTGTATTGGAAAACTGCTTTAGGAAGCAATAAGAAAGCCATCACAAATGAAACCTAAGACTTACAGACTCTAGCCAACACTTGATTAGTCAACATGATGAACAATTACTTGATTAGAAAAGTATGAATCACAAAGGAAGAGTTGCTCCAGCACACGAAGATGACATAAAAAGGTAAATAAGAAAACCGGATCAACATTCTAAGTTATGAGGTAAAACGAAATTATATTTAATTGCTGCGTCCGCATCAGAACAAAAGAAAGAATTCTAGCACCATAAAGATTTTATCCAATCGTCATGAAAATTTATCATATCTGAATTTACTAAATCCTACTTGAGTTAAATCTTAGTCATAGCCAAAGATACCCTGAATTTTTTGTTCCAAAAAAAGGAAGAAAATCATAGTTTTGCTGCAAGTAATGCATCAGTATTCTACAAAGTTTCGCCCTAAACCCTAAACTGCTAAGCATCAAACGTCATATTCCAAACCTATATCTAATTTTATAGGGAAAAAAACTCAAGAACACACAAGTATGGCAGCAATTACTAAACTCGAAAAATAGTCCAATTAAATCAGAAATCCTAAACCACATCAAGATCAGAAACCAAACGATTAACCTACATAAGCAGCATCTACAAGCACTGGAGATTTCACCTGAACGACTTCAACGATAGTCTTAGTGACCGCAGCAGCAGCTCTCTCAGTATAATGTCCCCTGGCAACAATCCTATCAAAAAGCTCTCCACCCTCACAGAGCTCCATCACAAGATGAACAGCGTTATCGTCCTCATAAGTATCTTTAAGGCTCACAATATTGGGATGCGCGGGCAAATGCCTCATGATGTCGACCTCACGCCGCACATCATCAATATCAACCGCAGTCCTCAGCTTCTTCTTGGAGATCGATTTGCAAGCAAATTTCTCCCCTGTGGCTTTATCGATGCATAGATAGGTGATCCCAAACTCTCCTCTTCCCAGCTCGTCGCCGAGCTCGTAGCTGCTGCCGATGTCTCGGCCTGTTGGCGCCTTGAGCACCACGAGCTTGGGCACACCGGCGATTGGGCTTCGGTTGTAATCAACGGAGAAGGGGTTCTGCTTGCCCACCTTCTTATTCTTCGCCTTCTCAACCTTATCAGAAGAATCAACCGGTCTCACGCAACAGTTACCCATACTGATTCAAGATCAGGGATCCTTACTAGGGTTTAACTTTTCGTGCTTTCTTCGGAGATCAGCAAGTGCAGAAAGATTCAGATTGTTTCTTTCCAGAGTAAACGAAGACAACCCAATCCGTGCCCGAGCAGCGAGAAAGCCAAAAAGGCGACAATCGAGAAATCTACTAAAAAACGAGAAAGTCAGATTCTTCCAACTAAGAGATACTTCCTTGAATAATCCAACGAAGAAATCTTCATCGATTGAAGAGAAATAGAGAATAATGGAATACAAAGGGGAAAAGGCATCAAGGTAGAAAATTTAGACATGGAAGAGGCCTTTAATGGCGGAACAGATTAGAAAGAAATTACAGAGCTAATGCAGACAGGTTTGAATAGGCTGAAAGCTGAATCCACAAACGCCTTGCTTTCTCTTTCTTTTCCGCTCGTATTTCAAATGAAAAGAAAAAAGAGGCAGGATAAAAACAAGCGAGGGTTGAGATTGCGATATTTCTGCTCCGTTCGCTGGTCTCTTTCTAATGCTTCAAAAACTGAAGGATAATTTATGTGAAATTTTCTATAGTTTGGCCTTTCTAATAAAGAAAAACGGCAAATTTAATATTTAATTTATAAATAAAAAATAAATTTTATCTAAGAGTTCGATTTTTATTACCTCAGGTTATCTGACGCAACTATACGTTCGGTAAAGCTTAAAAACGCGACACCTGAGGCAATAAAAATTCCAGCTAAAGGATGCAAATGAGTTTAGCAAATCTAGAGCTCGAGCTGAATTTTGAGCTCATTCGATTATCAAGTCAAGCTCAATCGTGATGATGCTCGGCTCAATTATTCATCGAGCGGTTTGAGTGCTGAAGCGTAATTGCGAAAGCGGAGGAAGGCGTGGTTGCGGGGACGGGCTCGGACGCGGAAAGCTAAAGCGAAATTGGGTTGCGAACGCGAAATGGGTACGCCTCGTAAGTCTGCATCCACTGCCACGAGCTGACCTCCCGTTTGAGCTCAACTTGAGCGAGCTTGGGATTTGGCTTGCGAGTCGAGCTCGAGTTAGGCATAACATGAGGTCCAGTAGACTAGTTTGCACCCCTAGATTCAAGTAAGGCTTCATTTGTGACAATTTTTTACAACTATTTTTTCGATGTTTTTGTACTAAAAAATTTCTTTTAAGAAAGTTTATACTTAAAATTATTTTAGAAAGTAATAAGAAAGATATCCCAAACTAAATTTAAATTTATTGTTATACATGATTCAAGCCTAAAGAGAAAAAAAAATCAAGACACAAACTTTAAATTTTATTAGATTTATGTAAATGAGAGAACACGAGCCTCTTAGAATATGATGAACTCATTCTATGAAATTATATTTGTTGCATTCTGGAATATTCGTGGTGATAGAGATATATAAAGTTTAGCATCCTAGTTTTAACGAAGATACATCACACAAGAAGATAAAAGAGTAGGGTGTGTGCAATATTCATAAGAGACACAAAAAATTTTAAGTGAAAATTCTTGTAAAAGAAAAAAATCACGGGATCTGGCCCAATTTGAATGAATCCACTAGTATTGATGATTGATTACAAATAATATGTGAGAACCCTTGAATTTCAAGATTTTTGGTGCAGGTTAGTCTGTACGAACCATCTGTACGAACTGAACATGGTGCAGGTTAATCTGTACGAATTGAACAATTTTTTTTTTACAGAGCCCATCGTTGAGAGACGAAAATCAATTATCGTCCGTACGATCTGAAATATCTTAGCCCATTAAATATCTCATTCGTTCGAATTTGAAGTGAGAGAAAAGGCTGGAGAGAGAAAGAGAAGGAGAAGAAGAGAAAATACTCATTTTGGGCTACTTCAGTCTGTTTTCGTCCGTTGTCGCAGTTGGGAAAGTTAATTGACTAGAGATAAGGCGCATTATACCTGTCTCAATTTTCAAAAATGTGAGTTTTGAAGAATATTCCAACTAAAGTTTTGTTTCCGTTAGCAAAAAACGGGTATAACTTTCCATCGGTAAAACTTTTACCGCGTAACATTTGGTATGTCATAGAGATTATAAATTTGCACGTTTTGAATATTTTCTAGAAATTTAGCACTGAGTATTTTGAAATCTACGGGATTTTTATCGAATAGAAAATTATCTGGATGTCAAAAAATAGTGCTTCAGTACAATAAAAACTTTGAAATATTATTTTATACAATATCTGGTAATTTGGTAATTTTCTAAAATTATGCATTTTTGATTCATTGGCTTTATGTTGTCTGTCGCTATACGAAAAGGTGAAATTTTAATATGTGCTCAATTTCTTCGTATTTGTTTTGATGTGATGTTTTATATGCAAATATGATTTGAATGATATCAGTTGGGAGTTATATGGGGCCATAATCCTTTAAGATTCTGTCTGTGCTAAGGAATAAATGGAGGCATAAGGGGCCAGAATCCTTTGAGATTATATCTGTGTCCGAGAATTAAAATATGATCTAATAATTATGTATATCTGATATGTTTTTATATTGTAAGCACAAAGGGAGGCATAAGGGGCCAGAATCCTTTCAGATTCTGTCAGTGTTAGGAAAATTTAGAAGGGAGGCATAAGGGGCCAGAATCCTTTGAGATTCTGTCTGTGTCAGGGAAAATCTGAATAACTTTGAAATGTGATCTGAATGTGATTTTGAACAATTTTGTGATATGAATTTTATTCAGTTCTTCTATATCAATTATTTGATTCATTTGTTATGTATGAATATTTGAATTCTGTCTGATTGTCTGATTTCTGTACGATTATCTGAATTATGTCTGATTGTCTGATTTCTGTACGATTATCTATAGAGGTGTCAATATTTGACACGACCCGAAAACCTGACCCAAACCCAACCCGAAAATTTCGGGTTAGGGTCAGCATTTCGACCCGTTTCAAAAATCGGGTCGGTTTGGGTTAACCCTTTGACCCGAAATTGACCCGAAAGTGACCCGATTTTGACCCGACAACCCGAGATTGACCCGAAGAGAGGAGATTGATCCGTTTTGACCCAAAAATTAGCCATTTTTTTGTTGGAAACGAGTCATTCGGGTCGTGTCGGGTTGACCCGGACCCGAAGCGGGTCGGATTCGGGTAAGGAAAACTGACCCGGTTCTAAAAACGGGTTGGGTTCGGGTTGACCCGAATAGTGCCGGGTCAGTTTCGGGTTCGACCCGAATCCGACCCGTGACCCGAAATTGACACCCCTAATTATCTGAATTCTGTCTGATTATCTGAATTTCTGATGAATATCTAAATTTTGTACTGCTATCTGAATCAGTGAATGAATTGCTATGTATTTCTATTTCATGATTTTCAATTCAGTGATTTCTTTGATCTGCAATAAACTATTTTTAAATCTTTAGTGAAGTATTTTGAAATGAAAGTGTCTGAAAATTTAGATCGACTAGTGTGATCTTACTGAGCTGTTAGCTTACTGTGGTTTTATTCATGATTGGGGAAAGGGAATGAAGTTGTGGACTAGTCATTCAGGTTATGATATGAAGTTATAGATATTTTGTTATATTAATTTTTGTACAGTCATGGCTAGTTTACGTTTCAGTTTTGTACTTTCTGTATGTAGTCATGTACTGTAATGTATATGATTATTTTGATGAAAGAAAAAAAAATTTGGTAGATGAGTTTTCTTTATTTGAATGTTTGTAGTAGCTCTGTGGTTCTATATTATTCAATGTATATTGGAAGAAAGTCTGAAAAGCAATTCCAAAACTAGATCCTAGGGTTCACCGTCGCAACTCAACACGATAGGATCCGTCCTGATATGGTTGGGTTGTGACATAATACCCCTCCTTGGAGGAGGGTGTTGGCTCAAGAATCAAATACTCATTGTATGGAGTGTATTACATGACTGCAGTTCTTAAGAGAATGTCGGAATATTTATTTGGTCAGTAGGATCATACTCGACGAGTAATGGTAGTCGGAAGGAACGAAGTTGGCGGGTGACAATATTTGGGAGGAGATTTGACATCAATAACATCCAAGAAGAGTTTCGGCGATAATCGGAGAACAGGTGAAAGTCCAACTGCGATCTATGGTCGGGAAGAAATCTGGCGATAATATTTTTTATTCTTAAAGTATTTTTTTAATACAAAAATTAATTTTTTTGCACTAAAAAGCTGCTTTAAGAAGCAATAAGAAAATCATCCCAAAACGAAGCTTAAGTTTCTATTTTTATTTGTGGTCCATTATTTTGTCTTTTTTTAAATATATATTTTTAATCATGCTCAGATAAAACAAAAGTTAGAGTCAATCGAGTTAAGGAAAATTATATCATATAATTTATTTATTAAAATCACCATTTTCAAAATAATATATTTTATATCTTCAAGCAATCAAATAAAACATAAAATCAAATTTAGTTGCGCACAACTCTGATTGATATAAATTGAAATTATTGCTTGCTATAATATTTATAATAAGAGGGAGGGAGAGAGAGACAGAGAGATTATCAGCAGATTCCACATACATATACAGTAAGTCGAGAGAAGCTCATTGGAGGCAGATTTTTTACGTAGAACCTCAAAATAAATTAAGAGACCGAACCAAATTAAAATAATTTCAATCATTTATTAGAACTGATCTTATTCCCTATATTTAGAGATATAATTAATATAAACTTTGAAATATCTTCAATTTTGAAAGTTTGAGAAGCTTTCAGGTGTTGGATTTATTTTTAAGAAATCAGTGATACAGGTTAAGTTTGTCGTTCTCTTTACATGAAGAGAAACAAGATTAACTCTGTAACAATCCAAATTTTTAATTATCGAGATTTATCCGCTTTACCTAAGGGCCTAACGGTTTTATCATGTTGATGTAACTTCCGAGGTGGTCATCTATCTTATGATTTCTTCGAGATGAGCACGCTTAACTGCCGAGTTTCTTAATGAAATTCTAAAAATTATATAAAAAGACGTCTCAATATTTAAGAATTTAGCTTTCTTTTAGTTAAGTGATTTCACAAACCCGATAACCGACCAACGTTGGTGTCGTTATTGGTCGTCAATGTTGATGACGATGGCACGCGAGGCTGACTTCATTGCACCATGACAGTAAGGGCGGAGGGAGGGGGGGGCAAGGGGGGGCACGTGCCCCCCCCCAAAAAAAAATAAAAATCTACTTATAAGGTAAGCTCTTCCTTTGCGAACTGATTGCCTGGAAGCTTCCCAAAAGAACAAAGGATAAAGGTTTTAGGGATAATGTGAGCGTGAGCAAGAGAGAGAGAGAGAGAGAGAGAGAGAGAGAGAGAGAGAGAGAGAGAGAGAGAGAGAGAGAGGAATGATCTTGTAATAAGCAGTTGGGAAGCAAAGACACGATAGAGAGAGAGAACAAGAGGTAATTAAGCTGTACAGCTTTATGAGGATGAGGAGATGGGCAATAGGGGCCTGGCCATGAATTACCTGGCTAGGCTGATGGAGCATGTTCTTTTCATCTTTTTGTTTTTAAATTTTTTTTTATTTTGTAATTTATATGGTGCAGATGTGTCAAAGAAATGTGATTTTGGCTTAGAACTAAGGTAAAAAATTGAAGATTGCTGTGAAGAAAATTCTTTTTCTTTGAGAGCAAGGAAAACAGATTCTGATGGAAGCAAAAAAACTATGACATAGACAATTAAAAAAAAATTATGTTCTTTAAATATTATAAAGTGTAAGTTATTTACTATCTTATATTTAATATTTTACATTTTTGGATAATAATTGAAATAAAAAAATTAAAACTGTCTATGCCGGTCTCAAGCCCGAAAAAAGTTGATAAAAATTTTTAATAAAATATTTTAGGCCCCCCCTGAATAAATTTTCTGGCTCCGCCACTGCATGACACCCTCATTCAATTAGTCACATTTTAGTCAGGAAAATTTCAGCAATTTCATGTTGGGAAGAATTTGCAACAACATCAATATTTTTTTATGTGATTTATTGGTGTTTTTGTGAGCCACATCATAAGGCTTAAATTGAGGTCAAATAGAGCAACCATTTGATCAGAAATTAGTGGTTAAATTGAATAAACCAATTAGATAAAAAAGATTTCATGTTCTCTTCGAAAAAGATTATTACATGCGGAGTCTCAATGTAAGGAATGACGTGTTCAGATTTTGTGAAGATACATAATAAATATATAATATTTAAAAACACTATAAAACTATATATTTACTGCACATTTATTATTATTTTTTATTTTTACTGTACATTTATTATGTACCATCATAAGTCCGAATGATCTAAAATCCAACACGTAATAATTTTTTCCTCTTCAGATCTTACACTTTCTGTTTCTTTACTGCTTTTCATTAATTTATGATTTATGAAGACTTCTGACTTCACCAAAACATATCTTTTCAAGTCATCACACTCTTTTTTAGTTTTATTAATAAAAAGAAAACATAATAAAATAAAAAAGTAGTTGTGTTTGCTAGAAAATATATATGAAAAAAATTTAATATTTTAAATATATATGTATTTTTTTTATTAAATATTGAATAAGTGGATTTATAATTAAAATGCAAAACTTTATTCTTATTAATTCCTAGCTGATTTCAAATGGATGTAGTTTAGGATTTTTAGAGCTATAAAATACAAAACTTTATTCTTTTTAAATCATTTAATTTCCTATTATTATATATCTTAGATTTCTAAGGACTGGCTTTACATTAAATAAAAATTATGTAAGAATATTTTGATATAAATTGCATTAAAATAAATTTATTTTTTGTAAAATGTATTTTGAATTTTAAATAATAAAATTTAATCTCAAAATAAATTTAATAATATTTAAATGTATTTTAATAATAAAAATATTTTGACATAATTATTTCTGATTTGTATTCACATATTGATGAAATGAGAAACACGCGATAAGGGTGAGGGCAAATATATATATATATATATATATATATATTTTTTTTTTTTTTTTTGAGGGCAAATATATTTCATGTGAATGAACGGCCACTTTGTCAAATAGATTCTTCATGTTTCTTTAGGTTAACAACTGCTGCCTATATCTACTAAAAAAATTGCTCTAATTAACATATATTTAGGCTTTGTTTGGGATGGCTTTCTTTCTGCTTCTTAAAGCTACTTTTTAGTATAAAAATTTTAATTTTTTTTACTAGAAAACAGTTTTAAGAAGCAGTAAGAAAGTCGTCCCAAAAGAAGCCTTAGTTGTCTTTATAGTATAAAGGTTACAAATGAATATTTGAAAACAATATAAAGTAGAAAGATTAAAAAGAAAAAAAAATTATATAAAAAAAACCTCTCTCTTTTTCTTTCAAAAAGTCATCAATCTCATAGAAAATAGGCACCAAAGAACTTACTTGAGAGTGTTCACACTCTTTCTCTTCCATCAACCTCTTTCTATTTAGATTCATGTGTAGCTAAATATTTGGCTTGAAAGTCATGTTTAAATAGTTCATTAATCCATTTTGGCTCAAGATAAAGTAAGGATATGTTTGAGGCGACTATAGCTTTTTGTAAAGTTAGTTGTGAAGCTATTGTGGAGAAAACAATGAAGGGAGTGTTCGGTTGGTTGTAAAGTGAATGCATTGCAAAGTAAATAGAGTGTAAAAAAATGTAGTGTAAAGTAAAACTTTGAGTTGTTTGGTTGGCTATAAAGTGAATGTAGGAGAACTTTTCTTTTGGTTGAGAGTATGCTGAGTAAAATAAAATCAATGTTGATATGTCATCAAAAAATTAACTTGATCTGACATGAATCTCGAGGCAAAAATCAAGTTGGAAACTTCAAAATTTAAATTTGGGATCATCTGAACTCTGATTTCAGCAAACTTATAGTCGAACTGATCGTCTCGAACATACGAACCATCGACACCAAATTCAACTCAATCCGAGCCCAAATGGGTCTGAATCGAAGACCCGAAGTGCTGTTGGAAGGTTCAAACCACAATTTGGATTACCAAATGGATTCCAAACATGACATTCTTATAGTCGAATCGAGCGGCTCGACGAGACGAATCCAACGAGCTTAAGATTGCCAAATTACGATATCATTAAAACCTTCAAATGTCTGATAAACGGTCCATGATCAAGGGATTCAATATCGGCCGTCTAGACATGCCATCCTCAAAAAAACTATAAATACCTCCTCATTTTTCTTTTTTTTGGGGGGGGGGGGGGGGGGGGGGGGGGGGCGGAAGCAAGAAGGAAGAAGATGAGGGAAGAAACTCCTCATCGACCACCGTCCGAGTTCTGCCCGACTTTCAAGTGACACCGGAGTTCCGCTCAACTTTCAAGTGAAGCCGGAGTTTTGCCCTACTTTCAATTGGCGCTTTAGTTCCGCCCGATCTCTAAGTGACGCCGGAGTTCCGCCCGATCTCTAAGTGATGTCGGAATTCTATCTGATCTCCAAATGACTTTGGAGTTCTACCCGAACACCTTCTAACAGCCGGACCTCTGCTCGTCCCCAGATTTCTGCCCGACGCCGAACTTCTGCCCGTTGTCAAACTTTCACCGGATATCTATCTGATGCTGGATTTCTATCTATTGATGGACTTCTACCTGACGTCATCCTTCTAACTTACATTGCCCACCGACTACAATCCTTCCGACCTTCGTCGCCCATCGACTAGAGTTCTTCTTACTTACGTCGCCCACTGACTACAGTCCTTCTGACCTCCATCGTTAGACAATGGTCTTTATGACCTCCGTCACCCGTCGACTACGGTTCTTCTGACTTACGTCGCCCACCAACTACAGTCCTTCTGATCTCCGTCGTCTGCAGACTATGGTCCTTCCAACTTACATCGCCCACCGACTACAGTCCTTTCGACCTCCGTCGCCAGAAAATGGTCTTTATGACCTCCGTCGCCCGCCGACTATGGTTCTTCCAACTTACGTCGCCCACCGATTACAATCCTTCTGACCTCCATCACCAGATAATGGTCCTTCCGACCAAATGAACATGTTAATAGTGACTCTTTGTATTCACATCATATACTTCATATAATGTACATCAAGCCAAGACCTTCCCCCTAAGGAAGGGCCTCATTTGTAATCGATTGCAAATAATAATGGATTCATTCAACCTGGCCCCGTGGTTTTTCCCCCTTTTCATAGATTTTTCATATAAAAATCTTGGTGTCTCATATGAATGCAACACCCTCCCTTTTTATCTATATGCGTGCTAGATCTTCGTACAACGTTAAGATGCTAAACTTTATATTTCTTTACCACCGCGAATACTCCAGGTCACAATAAATGTATTTTGACTTTTGAGCTCCATTATCTACAACCATGGCCGCATTACGATATTTCATCAAAAAGCACGCAAAAGATGCGAGGATTTATGGAATTTGGTCGAAGATGCGAGCGAATTAACCATCAAGCAAGTTCTTCGTGCCTTCTGATCTGAGAGGAAGGGAATTTCATCGAACCATTAATAGTGTCTTCCAATCCAAGAGGAAGAGAGCGTAGTCCAAGCGAGGGTTCTGAATGCCGTGACTTCGGATTCGAGAGGAAGGGAACATCGTCGAAGTAGAGGAAGCATGATTCGATCAGCAATGAAGTGGAAGTGAGCTCTTCCGTTCCTTTTTGCGGGTTTCTCTCTCACCCGTGAGCGATGATTTCCTTTTTCGTTCAAAACGATTGATTTTACTTTATGCGGAATTTGAACTATCATGGAGAATTCCTAATACACTATAGTTTTATTTTACTTTGCATTTTGTCCAACAAAACATCAAAGAGTAAAAAATCAATGCATTTCTTTTACGGTGCATTACTTTTTCCTCCAACCAAACAATCACTTAATTATTCTAGTTGTAAAAAATAGTTTTTCACCACAAAAATATCTAAAAGGCAGTCAAAAAGCAATAGCAAAATAATATTGTAGTTGTTATATGAAAAGCAAAGCAATTATTAAGCTATCCCAAATAGACTCTTATTGTCATTCGATTTAATTTTGAGCTAAATTAAGTTTAATTAGCTATTAATTCAATTTATTTTTAGTTAATATTTTTTTATTCTCTTGAAAAAAATACTTAGTCATTCATATTTTTCAATTCAATCTCAAGTTAGCTTAGTCTGATTTAATTTTTTTCATATTAAAATTATACATGTTGCATCTAGGAATATTCACGCCTATAAAAAAATATAAAGTTTAACGTCTTAGCATTGTACGAAAATCCATCACATTAGCGGATAAAAGAGATGGAGTAGAGTTCATAAGAGACACTAGAGTTTTTATGTGGAAACCCTTGAAAAAGGGGGAAAAATCATGGAGCATGGTCCAATTTGAATGAATCAACTATTATTTACTGTTGATTACAAAGTAGGCCCTTCATTAGAGGGAAGACATTGGCTTGATATAACATATACATCATATATAATGCATTACAAGGTATAAAATTGAAGGATCAATATTGATATGTTCGTTTGGGAGGACCATAGTCGATGGGCGATGGAGGTCGAAAGGATCATAGTAGGCGACAGAGATTGGAAGAATCGTAGTCGGCAGGATATAGGGGTCAGAAAGACCATTGTCTGGCGAGGGAGGCTGGAAGGACTATAGTGGGCGGGAGACAGTGGTCATAAAGATCGTTGTCTAGCAATGTAGGGCGGAAAGACTGTAATAGGCGACGGAGGTCGGAAAGACTAAAGTTGGGTGGCGATGGTCGGAAGAACTGAAGTCAGGTGATGGTGGTCAGAAGGACTAAAGTCTGGTGACTGTGGTCAAAAGAACTGTAGTATGCGATAGAGGTCGGAAGGACCGTAGTCGGCATGAGACAAGGGTCGAAAAGACCATTGTCGCAAGGCGGTCTGACGAAACTCCAGCGTCAAGAGGTGGTCCAGTGGAACTCCGGACATCAGGTGGTGGTCTGGCGGAACTCCAACGTCAGGTGGTGATTTAGCGGAACTCTGGGCGTCAGGTGGTGGTCTGGCGTAACTTGGGGCATCTGGTGGTGGTCTGGCGGAACTCCGGCATCAGACGGTGGTGTGGCGGAACAACGTCGTTAGGCGATGGTCAAATGGAATTCCAACGTCATGTTGTGGTCCAGTGGAACTCCGGTATCAGGCGGTGGTCCGGTGTCAAGTGGTCTGTTGGAAGTCCTGGTGGTGGCGAGGAGGAGCGAGGAGGCAAGATCAATCTCTAATCTCTCTCTTGCTCGCTTGTCTGGGGTCTCTTTTCAAGAGGAAGAAGGGGTTTATTTATAATTTTTCTAGAGTGGCATGGCACATAAATAGGAGGAAGATCAAGGGTAAATGTGGAGTGGATTTGATGGACGATTGATGTTGAATCCCTTGACCATGGACTGTTTTATGGGCATCTGAATGTCTTAGTGATGTTGGAATTCCATTATCTTGAGCTTGTTGGATTCTTCTCGTCGAGCCATTCGATTTGATTATAAGCATGTTAAGTTTATAAACCGTTTGATAATCCAAATTATGGTTTGAACCTTCTAAATGTGCTTCGGGTATTTGATTTGGACCCATTTGGGCTCATATTGAGTCGAATTTGGTGTCGTTGGGTTCATATTTCCTAGACGTTCAGTTCGACTATAAGTTTGATGAAATCAAAAGTTCATATGGTCCCATATTTAATTTTTTGAAGTTTACAACTTGATTTTGCCTCGAGATTCGTGCACGAATAAAATAATTTTTTTTATGATGTATCAATACCTAAGAAAAAATTGATTCATGATTTACCTTCTTAATTTTGAATTAAACTTATTTCTAATTGATACATCATCAAAAAATTATCTTGATGAGGTACGAATCTCGAGGCAAAATTAGGTGTCTCGAAAATACGAACCCAACGACATCAAATTCAACTCATTCCGAGCACAAATTGGTCCAAATCAAAGACCCAAATCGCTGTTGGAAAGTTCAAACCACAATTTGAATTATCAAATGATTTCCAAACATGGCATGCTTATAGTCGAATCAAGCAGCTTGACAAGACAAATCCAACGAGCCCATGATCGCCGAATTCCGATGTCATTAAGATCTTCAAATGTCTGATGAACGGTCCACGATCAAGGGATTAAATATCGACCATCCATCCAAACCACTCTACATTTGCTCCTGATCCTCCTCCTATTTACGGGTCATGCCACTCTCAAAAAATTTTAATTAACTCCTCATTTCTTTTAAGAGGGGACCGTAGGAAGAAGGAGAGAATAGAAGAAGAGAATGAGGGAAAAAGCTCCTCCTCAACCACCGCTGGAGTTCCGCCTGACTTTTAAGTGACGCCGGAGTTCCGCCCAACTTTTAATGATGCCTGAGTTCCGCCCGAATTTCAAGTGACGCCAGAGTTCTGCCCGACTTTCAAGTGACGCCGGAACTCCACCCGATCTCCAAGTGACGTCGAAACTCTGCCCGATCTCCAAGTGACGTCGTAATTTTGTCTGATCTCCAAGTGACTTTGTGATTCAACCCGAATACACAACATCATTAAATCTCAAATTCTTGTTTGTAACTGAATTTCAATCCGGGAGTGGATCATTGTAATCAGATCATCCTAAATTTTAAGAATGAGTCATCCTCTAGTACCTCAAGCAAACACTAGTAAAATTCTTTCAACTGGGCATGGCCCCGTGATTTTTCTCTTTCCAGGGTTTTCACGTAAAAATTCTTGTGCTTTATTTCTCTTCTGTTTGTGTGTTGGATATTCGTATAACGCTGAGACAAAAAATTCTGACTCTATCACCAAGTATATTCTAGCCCGCAACACTAATAAAAAATCGACCCTACAATTGCAAACTAAATTCAACTTCTTAATTTTGAATTAAACTTATTTCTAATAAAAAAATTGTACTACAATTGCAAACTAAATTCATAGCTCAAATCATGCCCACATGAAATTATGTTAATCATTTTAAGTTTATAAGATATATTTCATGCTTGAAAATTTAAATCAGTAGAGTGAGAGAGTTTTGCATCATAGCTTGAGCTGAGCTCAAGTCACCTCTCGCTTGAGCATGAGTTGGATTAATTAATCGAGCTCTAGTTCAAGCTCGAGCTTAATTCTATGAGTTCAAGCTAGCTCATGAGCCAACTAATTTATAATTAAAGATTGAAAGTGATTCAATGGCGGCGGTTGAGTGGTTATCCTATTGAAGCAATCAGGTGGAGCTATGAGATTTTTCAAGTATATGTGCTCTCGAAGTCAAGTCAAGAGTCATATTTATAGATTTTGAGTGATTTGTCCCTTAAATATAACTAAAATTCAAAATACTCCAAACGAAATCTACTGATTCCCTTCATTATAAACCATTCTTTCGATATTCATGTCTTTTAATAATATCTTAAATTAAAAAAAAAAAAAAAAACTTCAGCTCATTGGATCCATTCCTTCGAGAAACTCGATTTGACTACAAGCATACAAAATTGAAGATCATTTAATCCTCTTATTAATACCCCAAAAATTTCAACTTTGTTTTAAGTGCTTAATCTTGATTCATTTGGGTTTGGATCAAATCACTTTTGACGTAATAGGTTTGTCTTACTAAAAATGGCATTCTAATATAAATTTTAAGAACATTTAATTTTTTAATTAAAAAAATAAATTCTCTTTTTTTTTATATATATTTTCTGAACTTTCAATAATATATCACAAAACTCATCAGAACCAATATTTTATTAACAAAAGAATACAAAAACAATAAGCCTTTCTCGCATATTATAAGTTCATCTACATTAATCTTTTTTCTTCATTATATTATATTGAGATTCAATATTTTATTTAAATAAATAAATATATATATATATATATATAAAAATATATTTTCACGTTACCGTTACCAACAGTTATCAATAACTGTATCAGCAGGCCCAATTGTATGGCATTTATTCACTGTAAGGAAATGAAAATTTAAGCGTACTAATTATTAATTTTTAACAAATGTCATTAATTATAAATTAAATGGCAAACGCTGCCATACGTTCGCTAATCAAAGGAAAGACTCAAAGAAGGACAAAGGCAAGTAGGCAACTTTTTACTATCTATAAAGGCCTAAGGCTGCTTGATTATGATTTCAATAAAGTGCTTATATGCAAAGAAATTAGATTTGATTCAGGCTTTGTTTGTTTGAGCGTTTTTTTTCCTTCTCAGTTTTCGAAAACGGAGGATTTTTTTTTTGTGTTGTTTGGTTCGTTAAATCACGTTCCCAATAACTCATTTTTTTCATTTTTCTGCAGTTTTGAGAAAACTTTTTATATGTGCTTCTCCGTTAGAAAACTCCATTTTCTGAATTAATGTTTTTTAAAACTGTGTTTTACAAAAGCACCAAAAAAACAAACGAAGCCTCAGTGATTCCAAACGGAGAATTTGCAATGGAAGGGAGACTTGTCAATTTTCCACAGTAACACTCGCTTTGTCGCTTAAACTCCATTACGGCTATAGCTAACAACAAGGTCGTAACTAGTGTTGGTGGTCGGTAGGGGTATTAATATTTGACACGACTCGAAAATTTCGGGTTAAGGTCAACCCGTTTCACAAATGGGGTGAGTTCGAGTTCCCGGATTCAACCCGTTTGAAAAAACGGGTCAGGTTCAATTTGACCTGGCAACCCGAACTCAACCCGGGTTAACTCGAGACCGTGTCTTCCCGTCCGCACTGCCCGCGGTCGTGTTGACAGCCGCCGCGTCCGTCTGCTCGCGTCGTGTTCGTGTTGCTCGCCGTTACGTCCGTCTGCCAACATTGCATCCATCTAAGACAGAGAGCCCGTCGTCTGCCCGCAATAGCCGGTGCCGTCGCTGATGTGTCGTGACGATGCCAGCGTTGAGAGCACCGTCGAAACCCCCCGACACGGTTGACCGTCAGGTACCAAACCTAGCTCCATCGTTCCGCTGACCGTTTTAGGTCTGGTCAACCCGGTAACCTGACGGGTCAGATCCGAGTTCATATTTTCGACTCGTTTGTAAAATTGGGTCGGGTTTGTATCAACCTGTTTGAACCTAGGTCAGTTTCGAGTTCGATCCGAAACTCAAGTTTGACACCCCGAGAGGTCGGCAGCCTGAGTGATAATGGCAAACAATTTACAACATATTTAAAACTCGATCAAATCTAATGATTTTCAAATACAGCGAAATTGAACTGGATGATAAATCCTAAATACTTCAAAATTTTATTCATCGTACCTTTTACTTTAAACCAAAGAGCCCCTAAAAAACACAAGAATTGCAATTAATCGAGATTTTTACAATAAAGTAAAAAAAAAAACAAGAATGATGCATATAATGTGCCCTGAAAACTTTCACTGTAAATTCATAAATATTTTTGAATTTTTCTCTAAAACAATTCCTCAAACAGCTGAAGAAATTCTGGTAAATTTGAAAATAAAGTGTTTATAGCATTCATAAAGCTGCTTGATATGATTTAAATAATGTATTTGCATACAAATAAATTATATTTTATTTGAAATACCTAATTTGGATTCCTAATGGAGAATTCGCAATCGAAAGGAGGTTTGTTTTGTCTGATTTCGTTTGTAACATAATAAAAACAAACTCCATTCCACATAGAAAGACAGATTTATAATTAGTTAACAATGCTGTGGTTAAGAGTTCAATGATAAGACATCAAATAAAATATAGAGAGTTATAATGATTAAAAGGTCACATTTTCATGTTGTTATAATATAGTGCTCATTTGACTATGAATCTAAGCATTGGTATCTAGTCAAAATAGTTGTTTTAATATAATTAAATAAACAAAAATCCTCAATAAACTTTGTTTTAATGTTAGATTAAGTCTTAATTAAAAAGATAATAACTTCATTATAGATTCAACTGGCAAGCTAATCCACTTTAGTTAGCCACTTAGGTCTCGTTTGTGACAGCTTTTGATCACTATTTTTTTTTTTTTTTGCTTTCAAAAAATTTTTATAGATAAAAGTTGTTCAATAAAGTAGCAAGAAAATATTGGGACAACCTTATTACTACTTCTTAAATCAGCTTTCTAGTATACAAAATTTAATTTTTTACTAAAAAGTTGCTTTAAGAAGCAGTAAAAAAGCCCTCCTAAACAAAGCCTTAATCACTTGAAACATGTAAGATAAAAGTTGTTGCTTAGAAAGGAAAGATGCTAACATGGAAGAGCGATCAATAGGTGTGGCAAAGTACTTAAAGAGGAATTTTTATTTGAAGTAAAATGAGTGTAAAGTATCTAAAATGTCAAGGTTTTGATAATATAGATGTTTGGTTTGAAGCAAAACCAATGCAATGTGAAATTTTGATGAATTTGAAATGCACCCTCTATACAAATCTAATGTATTTGAAATTTATACAATTTGAACGATTTTTAAATACATCACAAAAAAAAAAAAAAAAAAAAAAACAAAGAATGATGTGATTTTAAATTTGTTTGGGACTATTTTTAAAGCTACTTTGTAGTACACAAATTTATTAAACTATTTTTTTTTTTAAATTAAGAAGTTTTCTTTAAAAACAGTAAACAAGCTATCCCAAACGAAGTCATAATCAAGCACAAAACAATTCTATCAGAACAAGTATTACAATCAAACCAATCAGCAAAAGAACTTTTGTTGAATGAACTATGTCTATTCATGACAGTCTTCAATAAATAAAAACTTGGCAACTATCAGGCACTAGATTCCAAAAGATCCTCTTCTATGCTTTTGCAATAAATATTGGGAGTTTGGGATAAGATATGCTCGACAGGTATGGAGCTTTAGAGGTTTGGATCTACATGACTTTGTGCAATCAGAGAGATGCTCTACAGAGTAAATTAGTAGTGTTTCAGATGCTTAATTCAGATATTCTTCCGCATTGAACATGTAGTGAGTGTATGCTAATGAGCTTCGGTTTCTTCCTCAGTGCAGATGGACTTGGGAAATAATGTATATATAAATGGTTTTATGTCACAACAAATTATAAAATGTAAATTAATATAGTTTATTCAATAATGATATCAAGATTCATGCTTCAATGATCTCTATGCAATGGTAGTATGATGAAGTGGTGGTATTTCTAAATCTTGAGCATTGGGTAACATAAAGGCATGTGAAGACCCTTGAATTAAATTCAAAAAATCAAGCATAGATCTTAGGCATCAACAAAGATTTCAAGGTCCAGCTTAGATCACAGTTACAATAATCTCAAAGTGATGCGGACATCCGACAGCAGACGTTAATCAAAGGAAGAGACGAAGATCGACGGCTTAGATCCTTCCATTTTTATCTTAGTTTATTAATTGTATTTTTTATTTAATTATATTTTTTCCGTTTTTACTCTTACTTAAGGGTCTTATCTTATGTAAACCCAAGGGGCAAAAATTTTCTTTTAGTTTCTTTTAAGGCTTATATATAAAGGCCCTTGCTCTTGTATTAGACAATGATAGATTATTAAAAAAAATTTATGCACTCTTGTTCTTTGGGAAGAACTTTGGTGAGATCCCTATGTGAGGGAAGTGTAATACCCACCAGCCGTAGGATGTGTCCGGGCTCGTGGTTGAATTCCCTAGGTGGGGCATCACATCGCCCGTCAGCTGCAGGATGTGTCCGAGCTCACGGTTTATCTTCTTTCTCTATCTCTTTCCATCTCTCTTTCTCCTTCCATCTCTCTTTCTCCACCGGCCATCCTCTTCCATTATTCCTCTCTCTAATCCCCCACCCTCCTCCTCCTTTAACCATCGGCTTTCTACCACCCATCTGCTTCCCCATCACCCTAGCCCACGGCCCAACCTCCACCACTAGCCTCCACCCCGTCGGATCCCAAAGCTTCAGCTCATTTTCCCCACTCGCAGGCCTTTCCAGCCTTTCCCCATAGCCGCCGGTCTCTCCTCCACAACCCCTTGATTTCCAAATTCAAATTGCTTCGTAATTACTTTCATAATCTAGCAAATGATTAATATGGAAAGTCTTTTATTTTTAATTCAAATAAATTTGAACTTCAAATCTTTCCGAATTAGTTATCCTATTATTTTAAGAAACTCGCACTCTGCATGGCCTTCAAATGCAAAGCAACGTCATCGATTGTGATCTACAATAAATAAATTATATGTAAATGAGTTGAATCAATTTCAATGATAAGTTAACTATTTATGAAGCACATAAAAATATAAGGATTATCAGATGACATATAAAAGCTCTTTTAAAAAATCTAGTTTTACCCTTATATTTTACCAATCAAAACTACTCAATGCATACAAGATATCATCGAAACACCGCATATTTGATTCCAACGCATTTTTATTTTTTTCATTTTGAAATTTCAATCATCTTACCATGGTAAAAAAAAAAAAATTTACAATTTTTTGAAATCTTACATGAGACCAATTTTAATGATTTGAAAGAGCATGGATGACTTGCATTTGAAGGTGATGCCATAATTGAATGTTACATAAATTAAAAATATAGACAACAAGAACAGGGCTGCAATTAACTGAGCATTCAACAAGTTATTCGTGGCTCGGCTCGATTACAGCTAGTTCATGATCGTTTGGTTAAGTAATCAAAAAATTTTGAACAATTTTTTAAATACACAATCGTTAAATAAATAGCCATGAACAACTATGTGTACGGCTCGTTTATGTTCATGAACAATATCAATTAAAGTTAGTGAACAACATCGATAAGAAGCTATTTTAAAAGCTTGATTAAATCGTTATTTTGTATATTTTCATAAAATTCTTAGTTTTATTATAATAAGTTATTATAATTATATAGAAAATTAATTGCATTTTTTATGTTATACTATTTCATTATAATGAATTTGTTCATAAGCAAGAGGTATTTATTCATATTTGAAGTATTTTTTATTTAAAGTGTTCACGAACATGCTTGTTTATTTGAAGAATCATTTTATGAGCTTGTTTGTTCGTGAACAGGCTCGTTTGGTAAATTAAAAGCACTCCACAAGTTCGTGTATGACTCTATGTGATTTTTTTTTAGTAGGCTCGTTTGTTTAAAGCTCAATAAGCATAAACGAATCAAACATCAATCAAACACAATCCAAACATAAACATCTATTCTCTTAAACAAGCCAAGCTTGAACAAAAGCAAAAAAAGTACGATCGAGCTCGAACCAAACTTGAACAAGCTAATAATAAAAAATCTCAAATATGAACAAGCACATACTCAGCTAAGCTAGATTCATTTATAGCCCAAAGCGAGAAGAAGGCATAGAGGAAGGAGAAATTAGGAGGAATAAGATGATCAGCTTTAAATTTTATTCAAGTTATAATATTATAACTACATTGTTTCATATATGTATTAATAGAAATGATTTCACATTCATACATCCAAATATCCTAAGCGTTCAATGCAAGTAACAATAGTCCTGTCAGAGATGATTCGGCAAATTTAAAAAGTTAATTCGCCACAAACATTGTGATGTGAAACATAAAAGGAATTGCAGGAATTTAATAAAATTTATTAAGCTTGCTAATTTTAAAAATAATGTTTCACAATATTGGATTATAGGATTTCTTAGTTGTCGTTATGTTTTGGCATGTGGTTACAAACTAGATTAGAAGGGCAATTTAAAATAACAATAAAATTATAGTAGAGCTAGATGCACAAGTAACAGAAATCCACCGATTAACAATTAGAAAATTCACCTTGAGTTTCCCTCACACCTACTCTTGAGGGTTGTGTTAGCTGAAGAATAATTTCAACAAACTTAATGACGCCACCAAAAGATAGAAGACGCCTGCAGTATACCCCAACTAAAACTTAGCCGGAGGGGAAGAAGTCAGTGGATGTTGGAGAACTTGCCACTGTCTGAAGGTTTGATACTCGTTGATGACGGTCGTCAAAGAGGAGGATCCGATCAACGTAGTCGTCGACGGTGTGATTGATCTCAAAGTTGATGTCGAAGAAGGGTGATCTCAACACGTCGACTCATCCTTGATGATTGTATACGAACCAATAGTCTTGTTCAGGATTGGCCATTCATGGGGACTTAGGCCGGAGTTGTGTTTCTTCTTCTTTGGATGGTGTATGAAAGAAGGGAGAAGAGAAGGAGAGGAGGGAGAGGTTTGGGTGGTCGGCCAATGCTAGGGGAGGGGCCACTTTAATTTCATATTTTAGGTTTATGTTGGTGGAGGAAAAACAATTTAAAAATATGAAATTTAATTTTAGATTTCAAGGAGGGAAGAAGGGAATAATTCAAATTTTTAATTTCCTCTAATTGAGCTAGGGTGGGGCAGCATACCTAGATGGGAGGGGATTTGATTGAGAGCATTAATGGGAGGAATTAATTAAGAGAGAGAGGGGTAAGGGGGCCGGCTAAAGGAGGGAGGGGAAGGGTGTCAACGTTCAACGAATGTGTTTACATGCAATAAATGTGGTATTTGGAATTAAATCCAAATTAATTTCAAATTGGGAGCGATTAGGGGATCTTCCTAAAATAGATTTATAAATTAAGAAAGGTTTTGAAATTCAAATCTATTTGAATTCAAATTAAGAGACTTTCCAAATTAATAATAAGATAAATTAGGAAGGTATTTAAAAGGAAATTTGAATTTGAAATCAAGGGACTTGTGGATAAGTGGGTCGGCGGCTAGGGTGTGGGCTAGGTAGGCCGGCGGCTTGAGGTGGAGAGGGGAGGGAGGTCGGCGGTTTGAGGAGGAGGAGGGTGGCCGGCTGTTTCGGAGGAAGGTGGGGAGGAGACCGGCGGTTTGGGGCTTGGGGAAGGCTTGACCGGCGGGTGTGGGAGGAGGAGAGAGGTTAGGCCGGAAGTTGGGGGGAAGGATGTGTGTGGCCAGCGGTATGGGGGTGAAGGAAAGGGAGAGGGGGATAAGAACGGATACAAACCGCGAGCCCGGACTCTACCGGCGGCTGACGGGAATTGCTTGACCCTCTCTTAGGGTTCTCTCTTGTCTCAAGAACTCACAACAAAGAGAAGTAACAAGTGCTGAAATTTCATTCAAAATCATCATCATCCCTTATACAAAAGCTAGGGCCTTCATATATAGGCCTCAAGGAACAAAAGACAACGACGAAATTCCCCTCTGATCTACAATATGAACTAATCCCTCTCAGAGGTACAATGGTAAAAATCAGAAAAATAAATAAAAATAAAATACATAAATGCGTCACAAATAAAGACTCCTAATCGTAGCCGTCGATCTACAATGTCTCATCTGATAGACATGCCAGAATCTTCTGTTGATGTCCTCGTCACATTGAGAACTTGTAGGGACAATGATGAACTTTCTTAACCTAAGGATCAATCATGCCTACTCACTCATAAATATTTCAGCAATATTCAATCAAAAGGTAAGCCGACGACTTCATCCAGAAGGTGTGACTTTGCTCAGATAAGTTGGCGATTTCATCCAAGAAGTTGGTGGCCTAGTCTAACTCAATCAGTGACTTCATCCAACAAGTTGGCTTCTTTATCCAGTAAGATGGCGAATTCAGTTGACTGATAAGCTTACATTCAATAGTCATTCTCGCCTAAGATTAATGAATCTTTTCTTGTATATTTTGCTGCAAGTCTTTTGAAATTGGACAGAAACTTTTTATACATTTTCTACTTTATATTGCGTTTTCTGTAGCGCCAAAACCCTTACTCAGAACATATAAATAAGGGTCAAAGGGGAGGCTTGAGAAACTGAGTCTCATATGCTCGAATTTGTACTTTTGCAATCCAAAGAAATCTCAAAGCTTGTTTTTCTAGATTCTCTGTACTGGTATACTACCAAGACTATAGAACACTAATTTTACTGTCACTCAAGAAAATAGCATTTGATTCAATAAATAAAGTTAAAAGTATATGATAACTGCAAAATAAGGATCATCAGTCGGTTTATTTCACTTCCATATTCTTTGATATGCAGAAGAAAGAGTAAAGATGATATGACACGGCAAAGAATGAAATCATCTCTTATATAAGAACTCAAAAGTTACGAACAAAACACAGAAAGTTAGCTAATAATGTCAAAATTTGTTGTTCAAAGCATAAGAAACACTGAAATCATTTGTATAATGTGAATAAGTTAAATTTATACCAAATCTTTAAAATAGAAACACATACATAAATTATAACACATGTAAAATTAGTAATTTATTTCTAACTTATCCCTAGCATTAAATCAAAAAATCTAAACCTTTCTTAAACTCTCATTAATTCTTTTGCTTGAAGGATCTGCTAAAATTTAGCTTGGATTTCATAATAAATATGATCTAGGACTAGCATGTGAAGACTTGCATTATGAAATTAAACATAAGTTAACTTTAAAATCAGCAAGCTATTAATCATGGGGATGCTTAAAACAAGCATCAAACAAGTAAGAAAGGCAATTCACAAATAGCAATTAACCACAACCAAAATTTTGAAATTCAAGAAGAATAAATCAAATCAACAACTTAGCTACAATGGGTTGGCAAAAAGATCCAACATTTTAACATAGATCAGTCACTACGAGAACCATGAACTCAATGATTTAAGAAGCTAACGGATTTAAATTAACATGAAAGTAGTGATGCGACATAGAATTGGACTTCAAAGCTATCTACTTAAATGTAACTTCAAAGCTATCTACTTAAATGTATGAAGTAAAAGTAGAAAGACTTAGGTATTTGCGTTGCAGGAAAGCTTCCTTCAGATGTGGTGTGGTTTCGGCCGGTTGATCTTCAAATGATTGCTCCGTAGTACATTCCTTGTGTCTTGCTTCATAGTGGAGAAGAAGAGATGCTGGCCGAAATTTGGAAGAAGGGAAGCCACAGTTTTTGCTATTTGGGGGAGATTAGGAATGGTATGAGGTTAATTAGAGTGGTGGGGCTTAGGAGAATGGGAGAGAGTAGACTTAGAAAATGAAAAAATTGTTTTGGGAAAGGGAAAAAGATAAAGTTAACTTTAAAATTAATGGGTCAACTTCTCATTAATTAACTTGAAGAGTTCTTAGAGTGGGCCAACCATGAGGAAAGGGAAGTGGTTGTGGCTTTTCCAATTCCCAACTAATTTTGAGAATGAAAATGGGAGAGACAATTAATGGGTCAACTTCTCATTAATTAACATGAAGAGTTTCAAGAGTGGGCCAACCGTGGGGAAAGGGAAGGGGTTGTGGCTTTTCCAATTTCCAACTAATTTTGAAAATGAAAATAAGGAGAGGCAATTAATGGGTTAACTTCCCATCAATTAATATGAAGAGTTCCAAGGGACAAGTGGGGTCCAATTGGAATCCCAAAGGTCAAAATTTCAGATTTGGAAAATTTTGAATTGGGAACTTGGATGGGGAGGTGGTGCTGGTCGGCTTGTCATGGGTGGTGGAAGGGGAAGGGGTTTGGCCGGCGGTTAGGGAGGAAGGAGGGAAAGGGAAGAGATATAAGGGGAAAAACCAAGAGCTCATATTAATAGGCTATTAGGTACTTCATTCGCCTTCTCCTAAGGCTTCACCACTCCACCGCACTCACTCTCACACAAGAGAGGACAGCTAAAATTAGAATTTATTCAAAAATAATCATCAATGGCCTATCTTACAATTAGATGTATCAAATGTCTTTTTACATGGACCTTCCCACGAAACTATTTATATGAAGCAATCTCCTGGCTTCTTTGATCCACAATTTCCCACTCATATATTTCTATTAAAGAAGACCATCTATGGTCTCAAACAGGCTCCTCGTCAGTGGCTTGTAATTTTCTTTACTTATCTTCTTAATTATGGCTTCAAATCGAGCATTGCAGATCCTTCTCTTCTACTATTTCGCTGAGATTCAGTTCAACTCTACATTTTAGTCTATGTAGACAACATATTGCTCACTGACAATTCCTCATCAGAGATTGATAAGCTCCTAGCTGCTTTGCACTCCAAATGCTGTATGAGAAATCTAGGCAGGATCAACCATTTTTTTTCGGATTGCAGGTCACTTATAATCAAGTTGGTCTTCACCTCAATCAATCCACATATGCAACTGAAATTTTGCATAAAGAAGTTATGTCCGATTGCAAGCCAGTGCTTACTCCTCTACCCTCTAAAATTTCAGCTAAAGATCATGACTTGCCTCCATATTCTCGTCCCGAGCACTACAGGCAAATTACAGGATCACTATAGAACTTCACAATTACTCTACCTGATCTCTTATATGCAATTAATTTTTTCTGTCAACACATGCACAGTCCGCTACAATCCCATTTTCAGCTTCTCAAACGCGTTCTGCGTTATGTCTAAGGCATGCTAACTCTCGGTTTGCCAATTATTTGATCCAATATAGTTCTGACGGGCTTTGCTGATTCTGATTGGGGAACAGATCAGATTGATCGTTGATCTATCACAGGTTATTGTGCTTTCCTTGACACTAATCTCATCTCTTGGATAGTTAAAAAGCAAACTTCGGTGGCTAGATCTTCTGTGGAAGTCGAGTATAGAGATCTCTGTACTACAGCCTATGATATCATTTGGCTTAGATGACTCCTGCTTGAATTTCATATTCCTCTATCTCAACTAACAAATCTTTACTTGTTGGATCTTAATATCCATATATAAAATGTGGAAATAAAAAATCCGGATTTTTAGAAAATTAAATTGAGACATTCTCCATATTAATTTTCTTAATAAATAATTTTATAATATGAAATGAAGAAAACTTACCGAATTGTGGATTGATATTGTAGATCTTCTTCGTCGAAATGTTGATTGAGATCGTAAGTCTTCTTCTTCTAATCACCCCACTAAATATACTTTAGTGAGTGGGCACAATCAATGAATTATTGATGAACATTTTTCCTTTTGAATCTAATTTGTGTTCTAAACACTAATCATTCAAAAAGAAGAAACTATGAGACCAATATTTTTCTCATATATCTTCTTCCATCTCTCATGAAGGAATCATCTATCATCATCATTTTCATGTAGAACTTAATTCTTATTTATAAGAAAAGTTAACATCTTTCATAAGCACCTCTTAGTATTTCATGAAGCATTTTTAATAAATATTAAAATGAGAATTATCATGACACATCATCAATCTTATCTTTAATCTTATCTATATCTTTTTAATATTAAAAAATATTTTATGATAATTATCATGACACATCATGACTTATCATCAATTTTATCTTTATATTTTAATATTAAAAAAATATTAAAGATGAGTCATCATTATTTTCATAAAAAATAAAATTAGAAGGTGATCATAAATGTGTTACTAATGCGATCATAATTTAACATTTATATTATGTCACATTCTTAACGATAGTGTTCAATATATAATAGAGCTTAGGTGATGAAGTAGGGACCTATGAACCTATAATTCAAGCTCCAATAAATTTAATTATTAATTTAACTCTTAAATTAATAAATCAAAATTATTAATTTCAATATTGTTCCACTATAAATATGAAATTACACTCTTGAAATTATAGTATAATTTACTCAATAAAAAAAATTGAATCGTTCATTAATTTAATCATTACATATAAAATAATCCTCCATAAAAAATTCATAATTAGAGTTAAGTAATTCTGTCACCTCACTAATTATATCTTGATCCTTGAATTCAAATTAATTCTCTAATGAACAATAAACTTTGTGACCTCGTTATAAAATTTGAGCGCTCAATTGTTTAAGTTCTGAATTAATTATTCAAGGGAACTAATTTTCTAACTTTCAAAAATGAAAGGAATGGATTCAATATCTGTATATTAACATTCCTAGCCATTTGTTTCATTGTGTTTCTGAAATACAAGGATTGAGTTTATTTCTTTCAAACTTTTTTCAAGTAAATCAAAAAATCAAATGTCACAAATAGGAGTTTATTAATAACTCAGGATTAAGATTATTTTATATATGATCATCTTTATGATTAATTTTAAATTCTCTATAGTTAAAACAGAATTTATTAGAGAATTCAAAATTTATCTTGCCCAGTTCTATATAATCATATTATATAATAAAATATAAAGTACCTTCATCCTTAATATCTTCATATCGAATAATCCGGATAAGATTATTTCATTCTTAATGTTGATGGACCGTACTAATAATATTTAATTATAGATTCCAACTATAATTAATAATTATGAACTTGTTTTGATTATTATCCATAATTCAATCGTCTTGTATATAATTATATAATGAATTATGGTTACATAAATAATCATGGAATAAAATTATTCTATCAAATAATAATATCGAAACATGTTAAACTTGTCTTTAAATATTTATTTTCATAGAAAATATATTACAATAATATTTATTTATGGCACATTCCCTAACATTACTGTGACTATGTCTCCGTGCTTGCCTTGGCAAATAATCCGATCTTTCATTCCAGAACAAAGCACATATAAATTGATTTTCATTTCATCCGAGACTGCATTCGGCCACAACATATTTCGTTCATCATATCTCCATGGAAGATCAACCCGCCGATCTTTTCACCAAGGCTCTTAGTGTTACTCATCATTCTCAACTCCAGGACAAGTTAACAATATATATAGCCATCTAATGTTACCTTGAGGTGGGGGGGGGGGGGGAGAAATGTTGCTTCTATGCTCCACTTCATTGCATCACCTTTTCCATTTTACACCGTTTGATCTTTGTTGTTACATCAGCCCCGTTAATCTCTAACTGCCTTCTTTACATATACATTACATGTAATTGTATTAATTTAAGCTAAACAGAGAAGATGAACAGTAAGTCTTATCTTTCTTCTTGATAGTGCATTCTCTCTGTTTTCTTGTTGAGTTTGTGAATACAACAATCTGCAAGAGAAATCTACAATATAAACACTAAACTGGTAGATAATTCCTAGACAGGGGAGTCCTTTCGATTAGTTTAGATGGATTGGTTGATGAATTTGCTAAACCAATTGAACTGAACCAAAACATCAGTAGAACCAAACAATATCATGAAAACTATTTATGCAAAGCATGGAAATATATGAATCATTTTGATAGTTATATAAATTAATCAAATTATCATGATAAGCATTTGATGACTTTATTTTATGGTTTGGCTTAGTGGTCTACTCCTTTAGACAGCTTGGTAGTTTTTCTATATAATTATTATTGGAATTATTGTTTCAAGCTTCCACACCTTAAAAAAAATAAATAAATTATCCTCAACCACCAACCACTCACGGATCAATATGTCTACTCATTCAGCAGAAGTATTGCATATCGAAGACAGAGAATCCAACGAAAAGAACCAAATTTTTAAATCATTCAATTTAGAGGAGAATAGAAAGGGATAAAGGACCGAGAAAGGAAGACATCAGAATATTAGGGACAAATAACCAGTGAGAACAGAGAGGAGAGCAAAGGGGTGAGGATAATTCTCAAACTCATTCATTCAAAATTAAATTAAAAGTTACCAATGACTCCATTTTATAGAAAATGATCATTACTTATTAAGAAAAGTCCAAACTAAAAGCAAAAAGGACATAAATACCAAACTAATGGATAATTACTTCGATAAACATCAAGGGGAAATACGAAAAAATGGAAAATGTAAACAACTTTTAAATTAAATCCTAAAATGGCTTCATGTCCTGCATCAATTACTACTTTATGCATGAATTAAATTTACAAGCACGAATTCACCTCACTTCTTGAATTTCATAAAGGCCTAAGAGCATGAAGCAAGTATCAGTACTCAGTGCAATGCATTTGCAAACAAGCCAATCCAAACAGATAAATCTTGAAACCCACAGGTTTCAAATCATCAACAAACACACTTCAATCCTACACGCAAAAGCGTAGCAGATACTGATACTATAACAAGTTTGATCATAAATTGCAATTTCCTACCTAGGTTTACATAAAACTCATTGCCATATTTTCCATATATATACTTCTAAATAAAAGCCCGAGGCCAAAAATTACCATTTCGAAAAACCAGATTACCCGACGCCATAATCTCCTGGCCCCGCGAAAAGAAACATCAACGAGAAAACAGCTCTCACAATTAAAGCAGTACTCGAAGAATAGAACGAAGCAGGAAGAAAGCTACGGCGATGGGCTCACCGGATCACCTTCCATGGTGTAGAACTTCGGCCCCTTAGCTGATTTGATCGCCGCTGCGGCCATTGCCGCAATTTCAGACTGTACGATAACGATCAGTAACGGCGCGGCGACGACCAAAAAGCGAAATACCGTCGGCGCCGCCGGTGAAGGGAAAATAAACTGCGGTTTGAGTGTATTTATAAATTTAACGATTAAATTTTTTTATTTATTTGTATAACATACTAATGTTTAAATAATATAAGAAAAAAAAAAGAGAATATGTTTCAATAAATTAAAGGGAGATTTACATACATATCACTTAATATTATTCTATTTACATATTTAACACCTAAAACTTTAATATTACATAAATACCACATATAGTTCATTTTCATATGAAATATGAGTGGTACAAATGAAATATATGAGTGGTAGGAAAGAAATGTAAGTGGTATATTTGATATTAAAATAATATAGGGTGGTATGCAGGTAATATTAAAGTTTTAGGTATTAGATATGTAAATAAGATATTATAAAGTGATATATATGTAAATTTTCTTAAATTAAAATTAGTTATTGACAAAAAAGATCATAGCCTATAGCTGAACTAGACAAAAAAATATCACAGATATTTATTATGCGATTGCTATATAAATAATAAAAAAGTTAAATATTAAGTATATAAATACTCTCCTTTTTTCTTTGATTTAAGTGTGCATTAGTTATTATTTTATGCACTGACAAAGCAAAAAAAAAATTTCATGATAAGGCTTTTAAATGAATTTTAATATTTAGAGAGGTATAAATTGAAAATTTATTATTTAAATATTAAATAATAGTAATATATTAATAAATCTATTTAATATAAAGAGATACAAAAAAAATTGTGATCCGAGGACCCACTCTTCTGTATTATTTTAAATAGTTCATTAAAACTAATATTATAATTTTGATTATGTACTTGTTTCTAAGTTGATCAAAAGGGAAAACATTATAGGATAAAAAAGATCCTAATTAAAGGTTGCAAATGTATCATTGTTAGGAAAAATTATTCTATGCAGTCACCGGACCGTCCGGAGGCAAATCAAGACACGTCATGTCACCTGGTACGCAGTAGTACACAACATTTGTACATAGTAAAAAAGTAACATGACGTGTCCAGATTCACCTCCGAACGTGTCTGGTGACCGCACAAAATAATTCCCCCATTGTTAGTGGAGTCCCTGCATTTTGAAAGGAATGATATGATGTTGTGTGCTCAAATTCTTAACGTATTGGTTGAAAATAAGAGAATATTATTAGGCAAAACTTGGACCCTCACTCTGCAAAAAAAAAAGAAAAACGAAAGGCATTTATAATAACTAGTTTAAATGCACGTGCATTAAATGCACGTTGCTATAATTTTATAATATTAAAGAATATTAATTTATTAGTTAATAGTCTAGAAAAAAAAATAAATCTAAATAATCTAACATTTAGATTAGTAAACATCAGTTTATAATCTTTAATGTTAAATTGCATTTAAAAATTAATTAAATATATTATGTACATGTTGAAGTAAAAGTGTTTCATCTACTATAACAAATCACAAAATAATGAGTACAATTTTCTTTTAGATATGACGTATTATTTTCGCATGATATGTATAATTTAATAATAAATTTACAACAAAATATTATAATAACAATTTGAATTTATAAAGATGCATATTTTTCAATGCCTTAAATTTGAAATGAATAGATATTTAAGAATTTGAAAAGCTTTAAATTAATGATTGTTATTCCAACAGATCTGCTTTGAAGTGTTTCAATTGCATTAGTCGTCCCTTTGAAGGTTATAAATAATAAGAAATATGAAGAGTTGAAAATTATTCTTTTAATCAATTCTTTAATTAATATTATTAGATATTGAATAATTGAATTAAATGAAGGGTTGAATTCTATTTTGAAAAGTAATAGTGAGTATGTGAGAATAATGAAGAGCTTGGAATATATTAGAATATTAAATGAAGGGTTAGGATTTAATACGGGAAGAAACTCATGTCATTTTTATAGTAATAGTAGTAGTATATATATATAAAAGAATCTACTCTCATCTGAGCTCGGCTACTTTTTTGCTCTCCGCTAGGGTTTGCGATTTTGGGGGTTTTGGCTCCGCGGTGTCCCTGGCCGTTGGGAGTGGGGGGGGGGGGGGGGGGGCGGGGGGCTGCTCTCGCCGGCGTCCGCCGAGGTTCAGGGAAGTGTTTTTATTTTCCTGCTCTCGGTTTTTTTTGTTCTGGAGTGTTTTTCTCGGGTTTCGCCGGGAGTTCCGGCATGGCTCCTTCTAAGCTTAAGGACCCTGGTTTGTTTGGTGGGGTTACGCATGCTCGTTCCTTTCGTGAGGCTCTTGATGGCGTTAAGCCGGTTTTTCCGGATCTTCGACACTCTACTTTCCGTGGTTTACCTTCTCTTTGGATCTCGGATTTGGAAATTTCTGAACTTGCTATTCCATTTCAATTTTCTTTAGTTGGATTTTTTCCTTCTAAGAGACCTCCTTTGGATGCTATACGAAATTTTTTTTTCAATCTCAAGCTTATTGGGGAAGTTTCTGTTACTGTGCTTGATCAATCTCACATTCTTATTAAGCTGTCCAACGACTTAGATTATTGCAGGGTCTTTTGTCACCGTTCCTACCTGGTTTACAATTGCTTCATGAAATTAACTAAATGGTCTCCTAGTCTGGATATTGGAGTGGAATCCCCGATTATTCCGATATGGATTTCGTTTCCTCGTCTTCGTCCCCATTTTTTTTTCTCCTCGTATTCTTTTCGGTATGGCTGAAATTTTTGGTAAACCCTTAAAAATTGACGAAGCTACGTCGGTTGGCTCTCGTCCGTCTAATGCGCGTGTTTTAGTTGAACTTGATATCACTAAAGACTATCCTAAACAAATTTGGCTTGGTTCTGATTCGTTGGGTTATGTCCAGGATGTGTTATTAGATGATTTTCCTGAGTTTTGTTCTGTGTGCAAATGTATCGGGCACGGGAAAGGATCTTGCCGGCCGGTTTTGGGAGGGGGGGATCTTGTTTCTGCTGCTCAAGATGTCAATGTGGTTCCGTCTGGTGTTGACAATTTAATTGTTGTTGATGCTGAAAAGGGGGGTGTTTTAGATAATATTCACTCTGTTTCTTCTTTGCCGTTGGATGGGGTTGTGATTGGAGAGGTTGCTGTGGTGGATTGTCTTACTACTAAGGCTGATTTGATTCATTCTGCTGTTCCTTTAACGTTAGAAACGCCTACTCCTTTTGTTGAGTCGGTCCGGCCTCTTTGGTGCAGGGTGTTGTTTTTTAGCCCGTTTCTTCTTTGGCTGAGTTGGGGGAGATTGGTGTGAGAGATCCTGAGGCTATTTCGGGTGTTTTATCTCCGAATGCTGCACCTTTCATTCCTATTGCTTCAAATCATATCAGCAATGTTTTCTTGCCGCCTATTTCTACGGAGAATTTTGTTAATTCTGTGGATGGTACTGCTGCCAATTTACCTGTTGGTTTGGGCCCGGTTATTGCTGGGACGGAGCCTCCTTCGGTTGTCTGTGTGGAGGAGGTTTCTCCGATTGCTAACAGGCTTGTGGAGGTTCCTGTGAAGTTGGTCAATTCACATGCTATGGATTTATGTTTGGGTGACTGTTCGGCTGTGGAGGCTACGGATCAAATTAATTGGTTAAATGGTGAAGCAGAGGATGGTTCAGATTCGGATTCTTCTAAATCTGGAATGGATAAAAGTGGGGATTCGGACCCTGGCAATGATTTCTCGATGGTTCGTGGTAAACCTTTTATCAATGGTCCTAATCGGGGGAAATTTTGGGGTAAAGGCCGTCGTAGACGTTAAATTTCATGTTTTCTTGGCTTTTTCCCTAGTTTTACTTATGGTTTATTTGCTTTACTGGATGATGGATCCGTTGTTTCGATTGGCTATGGGCAATGATGTGGTCGGTGCTCGCGGCCCTGTCGTTTTACTGGTGGCAACCTTTTATTGGACGGTCCGTGTTTGGCTTCAGGGTCGCTGGAAGCCTCGGCAGTTAACTGAGTCCTTCTTGTGCCTGGATTTTTCTTTGATTCTCATTTTTGTTAGCTTATTTGTTCCTTTTTTATGTTGATGTAACCGTTTTATTTTGATTAATGAAAGTTATTGGTTAAAATATATATATATATATATATATATATATATATATATATATATATATATATAATATATATATATATATATATAAGAATCTATTAATTTTTAGTTAAATAACTTGTGAGATCTTTGTTAACTTTAACATCCTTGTGACTATCTTTGTGAAAAATTGGGAATGAATCAAGTCAGAAGGCCGTAGTGTATAAATCACATAACCAATGAAATTCATAAAAACAAAATTTAGAATCCCATGTATGCAAAATTCTATCCTATAATATATAGCATGGGAATGTTTTAAATGCAAATGAGAAGCTACCTAGAGAAGTATTTAGAAGAAGAAAAGTTTAAGAAAAAATAACAAATGATGTTTGACATTCACGTAAATGTCGAAAGTTTAATCATATTTAGATAAGTTATATGATTAAAAATAAGTAAAAGAATAAAAATTTGCTTAATCATATCAAAGAGAAGCCTTTGCTGATTTATAAATTTAGCGTAGAACACAAGTTATTCAAATAAAGATTGTTTAATTCAATAAATTTATATTTGAATTTGCGGAATAAATTTAGCATATTATCTTTAAATTCAAATAAAGATAATTAATTTAAAATAGAAATAATTGTCATTAAAATTAGAAAGAAAGTAATAAAATGACGAATTAACTAAGTTGGTTGTTGCAGCAATACTATAAGAGAGTTTCCCTCTTGCAGTATTGACATGGATGCTAATACTTGAATTATATCAATCTCACTAAATAAAAAATGAATACAATTGAATTCATAGAAAAAATTTTTTGACATAAGATTTGGATTTTTGGGAAAAATAATAATGTCTCAATAAATTATTTAATTATGATTGGAGAATAGAGAAAAATAAAATAGGGAATGCATATCTTTTAAATAGATCTCATCAGTTCAATAAATCAAACAGGTAATACTATTGTTTTCAAAATATTATTATTTAAAATTTCGTGCAAAGAATACTATAATTAGGTGCTTCAAATGTGACAAAAAAGATGAAAAAAAAAACTTATAAATTCTCTTTGTAAAATTACATGATAAAAAAAATGCATTAAGCTATCTTTATTAAATAGATGAAAAAAGTGAGAAGTGATAATCAATAACTTGTAACTTTTAGTTAATCATAAAATGGGAAGATTAAGATTTAAAAAATCTCCGAGGACTAAGAAAATTCAAAATACAGAAATTTCTTAAACATTATGGTAAAAAAATACCTCTTATTAAATTTTTTTTGAAGCATCTTTAAATGGCGGATCTTCACAAGAATCGCTCTTGAAAATGCAAATTACCTGCATATTTGAATATTAAGTGCAAAATGACAAAATTCTCATTAATCTTTAAGAAGCGAATCACAAATGTAAACAAAATAATACATCAACATCTTACAACATTCAATATGACTAAGTTGAAGGCCAACAATGCTGAAGAGCCCCCGAAGCTTCATTTCTTTTTTTATCAAGCTAGACAACTCGTGATTTATGAGCAGAAAAATTTTGGTGGCTGGATAAAAACTAAATAAATAAATCTATAAGAGAAAGATATGACAATGAAAACATAGATGAATTTTTGATATGAATTAATACAAATTAAATATCTCAAACAAGATTTATTGAATTAAACAATATTTATCACTCACATGGCAGAGTCTTAAAAGAATTGTGGATCTTCTTTCAATAATGTAAAAGGGAACCACTTTTGCAATGTAAAGTATATAAAAATAAACTTGTTATTTGATTATCGTAAGGAATATTAAGTTTTTTGCTTTCAACATGCTTCCTTCTGATTGAAAGGTCGAGAAGAATAACTTCAAATGCGTGGAATTTGAAAAGTCGTGAATTTAAAAATAAAAAATAGTACTTTCATCGATTAGTTTTGATCTTTTAATTAAGAAGTTAATCATTTGCATATTAGGATTCATAAAAAAGAAGCAAGCCGCCTAGGGTATTTAGCCGAAGAACCTTGCGAAAGGGCTGAAAGATCGTTTCCTTCATAGAGACCATCCAAAGCTCGTTCATGGATGACCGAAGAAAAACGAAAAAGGTGAAGAAGCTCCATTAACGACTATTTCAAACCTTGCCTTAACGCAAAGCCGAAGAATAACCAAAAAGCAAAGCCCGAGCCGTCCCATGGCTTCCGATCCGACAAAAACGACTAATATATGTTAGCGATTATTTCAGAACTCCTCTCGTGAAGTGAGCTCATCCGTGACAGCATCGAGGAACTTCTCTAACGACTCTTTGAGACCTCCCACCAACCTAAAAAATATAATGGAAAGAAGAAATGAATGGGATGGCGGGGGAATTCGAAGAGACGGTGAAAACTTATATTTATTAAGAAAATTGAAGGGCCACGATTCGTTGAGGAGGAATTCCATTCAGAATTTTAATGAAGAATTTATGAATAGGGCTATTAATGAGACTACTGAAACTCAGAAGAATACAATAAAGGATGATGGATTTAATGCACTGTGAAGAAATTAAAGAGATAAGTGTTTAATTTTTTGAAAAGCGATGTGAATTTTTTGATTTATTAAATATTTTTAATAGAATGGACGGCCAAGATAATTAAAAAATAAGTAGAATTGATGAACAAGATTTGCCGGAGGAAGAAAACTCAAGCCCCTTTTATAATAGTAGTATAGATATATATTTTAAATGTTAATAAAAATATAAAAGTAAAATAATCATATAATTTATTATAATGTTCATTATAAATTTCAATCACATTTCTATCTCTATTACTATATCCAAAGATGCTTGATTAATTGACTATTTTTAAAAATAATCATAGAGATTAAGAGATCATTTCATATATGCTCAAGTATTTCAAAATCACGTAATTAAAATTATTAAAAATAATTTGAAGATGCCCAATCTGGAGTGATTGAATTTGTATTATCATAATAACAATGATAGTACAATTAATTTTTGTTTAGTTCTTTTTCATCAAAAATTGAGGAAAAATCCTTCTCATCAAAGTAAAAGGAAATGATATAGGAGAAAGCTAACTATAGAGACAATAAAACAATAATTCAAGCACGCATTAATTGAGTATTTTTAATAAGAAGAGATAACCTGTAAAACTTTCCTCAGGCTAGACGCTTGGAAGTTCTAAAATGGATGTGTTTCTTCCAACCTTAAGATGATAGAAGTTGAAAAGAAGCAACAGCGACTTGGTAGCCAAGGGCCCAAAACTCTTCTTCATGCCAAGCAGGTGAACGAAGAGGCAAAAGATGTGAAATCATGGGTATCTCTCGTCGTGACTTCCGATCAAATAGGAAGAGCATGAGAAAAAATCTCCTCTCCCAAAAGTACTCTTCTTCACACGAAGCAGGTGAACGAATACACCTAATAGAGGATGTAAAAAAATGTGAAGATGAGCCCGAGCTCCCGTCGTGACTTCCGATCCGACAGGAGAAGAAAGCGAATAAACTTTTTATTGATTTCACCTGTCTCCGGGAAGAAGAGGAAGCGAATAAATAAATGGAGGCGAGCGGAATGCAATGAGGCGCAAAAACAGATGGAGCAGATTAAATTAATAATTTACAATAAATAAATATTGTAGTTTTAAAGAATTTAGTAGCGGAATGTAACGACGATTTGGTAGTGAATGCGCAAAAAAAAAGCCGGTTTCCTTCATCTTCCAAAACATGAAATGCGAGATGCTTAATGCCAACGATTTGGAAGTTCAAGAGAACGAGATAGTAATTAATTAATGAAATTGAAGGCATTTCATTTCATCAAATAATTAATGGGTTTAGGCTTTAGACTTGCACGAAACATTAATACATACATGAATTAATAATTAATTAAGTAAAACGTTTAGAAGAATTAATAAATTAAATTATTTAAAAGGAACCCAAGGGAAACTCGACGGACAGTAAAACGTTCAGACAATAATTAATTAAAACGTTTAGAAGAATTAATAAATTAAAACGGAATCTAATAAATAAATCTAATAAATAAATTAATTAAATGTATAATTAAGTATTTATGACAGAAGAACTGAAACGCTCTTAGAGAAAATCAGTTAAATAAACATTTATATGATAAATAATAGAATTTGAAGAGTCAAAGATGGACGTTGTAGATTAAATTAAGATTTATAGATGAACGATCAAGATTTACTATGGGTGAAGTCCCAAGCCACTTTTATATAGTAGTATAGATATTGCAGGAATAGTTATTATTGTGTCTCATTATTTATTTATTTATTGAAAATAATGAATAATGTAGCATAAATTTATTGTCAAAATAATTCAATTTTGAAATTTTAATAATAGCTTGCAAGATAGTTATCAACTAAGCTAACAATTATGATTATGATGCGAATTGATTTTGTACTATGGTGTTAAGATAATTTGACAATCATTATAAATTTTATTTAAAATCATGGGCCTAAATATAGAAATGGAGTTCTTAAATTTTTATTTGCCGAGAAAACGTGATCAGATTTGATTGGACTATACTATTATACATTTCGAGTAAATTAGATATAATAATATTCTAGAAATATCTGAGATTATTTAATTGATAGTTAGAAAAATTAATAAATTTAATTTTTTAATTGTTAGTGAAATGAAACTTATTATTATTTTTTTATACATTCTTCATTTATATATACACACAAAATTTTCATCAATTGTTGAATATAAATTCATACTTGCTAAAATAATTGAGTCATTTAATTCTATATAATAGAATTATTTAGTATAGAAGTAGGCCATAATGGATAACCCTCTAAAAGCCCATAGTCTTTAATAGGGCCTAAATAAATAGGCTTCAACAACCAACTTTACAGCCCAACTTTTGCAGTCATTTTTAGAAGTGATGTGATAGGTTGAATCAATGTTGCCGGGAGGATCCCAATTGAAAGGGTTGCATAGTGGGGGCAATGTTCTTTAGTGGTTGGAGCGGGATCAAATCGGGGGCCTATCTTACATCCTCATTGTGCAGTTAGGGTTCATGGTTTTTTTTTTTTGGTGCATCTATAAGGATATTCAACAACAACTAGCTTAATCACGAGCGAAGTCGTGTAGAAACGGACAGGTTATTAAGTCGAGTTAAATTGTTGCTCGATTTTGGTTTAAACCGTCTTGATTTGTGTATTACTTGCATATGCCTTTACATATATCTAGGAAGTAATCTGGCACGACATGATAGGAACTTGCCCTCCATAGTAATCCACGGGATGAACTCGCATAAGTGATATGGGTGACCACATGCCTAAAGCTCATAGGAGGGCTTACCCAAAGGATCAAAAAGCGCTACGTGGGCTTATCAAGAAGCTTGCCTAACATAGGGAAGATCAAGATTCCTATATCAACAACTCGATACTTGTCATGTGGTTGGTCATCACATCTAGTTGTCGCTCCCTCCAAAGCAAACATATATTTCATCCAAACTCAACTACAGGAAAATGTCTATTCAAGGAGCTCTATGCTCACACTACCGTGATCAAGCCTCACATTATCATTTAGATTACCCAAGGCTCAGTAAGGGTTGCTAACAACTTCTAAATCATTCAAGTACCTCTTTCCCGAAACATGCTCACTCTTTTTTGGCACTACCAAGTTCAATTTTGACTATGAAGCTCATCGATGGACGCTCAACACTACTAAACTCATCTAGATATCGATCGATATAATTTTGTTACCTCGGCTCTCCCTCGGTTAATCAGGAGCTGATACATGTCTAGGGCAATGTGCATCATTGTATGGGTGATCTATATAACATTGTACTTTTTTCACTTTTTCTCAATGTTCTCTTTCATATAACCCTCATAACCTTATAAATAATAGGTCATGAGAAACAATACTTTAGATTGGTTTATAGTAGATACATGGTCAGTTTTGAGACTCATAACTTCATGAGCATTCTATCACTTATCCTCTATTCTTTATGTTCTCTCTACTCTTCATCCTCACAGGTTCTAACTCGTCAGATTTGGCCGCCATTAAAATCTGATATCTTCTACGAATAAATTTGAATCCAACTATTTGAATGAAGAACTACCTTTGTATCTCGAACGGTATCTTTTTCTCACTATATGAGGAAAATATTATTCTGTGCGGACACCGGACGACGTTTATAGACCAATAAAAATGCAGCACATAACTCTTTTACTATACCGTGACTTGGTACTACTCGGTACTCGTTACAAGTACTAAGCTCAGTACCGCGGCATCCGAACGTAGAGTTGTGTCCATCGTCCGCACAGAATAATTTCCCCTATATGAGAGACGTCTTATATTAAAATCTCTCTAATTATTCAAAAGTGGTTCCAACACCAATCACACTGTTTAGTAGCTGCTCGTCATTTGCGCAACGATGAGTGCGATTAACAGCCAACGAGAATCTAAAAGTTCATATTTCAATTCATAGTGGAGAGATTCGATTGAATACTAAAGAGAACAAATAGCACTATGGAACAGTCAAAGTAGGCCCTTACCACGTCCGTGTGAGTTTATGTGTCCGAAATCTGCTCGCTGTGATCGAAAAAAAAGAAGAAGTTGAGCTCCTTATGTAAAATTATATTAAAAAGTACAAAATTTTAAAATAAAATCTTCAAAATGATTCGAAAAAAATAAATAATTAAAATAATGTCAAATTGTCAATTATTTGCTCAGGTAACAACTGATTTTCTGACGTGGCAGACGTGGACGATGTGGCGGGCCAGTCATTTATCTCCCAAACAACTGAGTCCGTGAGGGAAAATATTAAAAAAAAAAGTTTTTGGATTAATTTATATACCATTTTATTAAAGAGATTTTTACATATATATATATATATATATATATATATATATAACATTTCAAACTATTATAAATATAAATTCAACACCTAAAATTTTGTATTTACTGATATATCACATAAAACCCACCGTTTCATCTATTATACCACTCCGTTACAGCCCCCCTGAAAAATCCCGCTTTTGGTCAGCGAGGTTTACATGTGGAGCCTTCTAAATTGCTTCCGCATCTGCTCTCTACTATTCATTTTCTTCCTCTCTGCTCCATTTTCTTTACTGATATTTTACATTCTTCTGCAAACAAAATAGCACTATACCAGAAAGGCAGAAATTAAGATCTATATCCACCAATAACAAATATCGGCCTCGAGTCCAACCAATTCGCCGCCTCCTTCCGTTCGCCGCGACCACTGCCACTGATTATAGGAGCTGAACTTCCACTGATTATAGGAGAGAGATATTATAAAGGAGAGGAATCGGATTTAACGGAAGCTCCGAATTCAATGTAATTCTCCTTCTCAATTGTAACTTTCTATATGTAAAATGCTCGACCGATTTACAATAAACTTGAGGAACAATATAAAACTATAGCTTTCTATATGCAAACAGAATGAGGAGGTGGTGCTTGAATTCTATCCAAGCTGTTGCAGAGGAAGTGGGCGGCTACGGTGCAGACTTCTGTAAACGGTTTGCTTAGAGGCTTTAGTGGAGAGTGTTAACACTTATCACTATCCCCGGCGGCCATTACTATGGAGCTCGATTCCAACGGTGCGAGTTTTCTTTAAAGAAGATGTCGTCGAGGTGGAAATAGTTTGTATGTCGTGGGAGGTGGCAAACTCAAGTTCGAATAAGGGCCCCTCGTCATCAATCTCTTCGTCGTCCACCACTAGCTTCAACAATGTCATTGCCTTTGCGGCTGACATGTTGGCGGCCAACAAAGACCCACCAGTTCCACATCTCCAGTATTTGAGAAGGCCGAAGGATTCCATGGAAGGGAGAACCAGAGAGCGAGTGAATGAACTTACTCTCTGTTTGTGTCTCTGTGTTTCCTGTTTTCCATATTGCTAATCTATTTGACAGGACGTTTAACGGAGTGGTAGTATAGATGAGAGGAAGGATTTTTAGGTGGTAGATAAGTAAATATTAATATTTAGGTGTTAGATATGTAAATAGTAGACCTGTCAATATTGGACCCGACCTGAAAATTTTGGGTTTGGGTTGACCCGAACCCGAAACGGGTCGGGTTCGGGTCCTGAAAACCGACCCGTTTGAAAAACCGGGTCGGGTTCTGGTTGAACCGGGAACCCGGGAATAACCCGAAATGACCAGGAATGCACACAACCCCTGCCCGGAATGACCCGTTTCCCGGCTGACCCGCTGCCCGGACGCGTCACATCAGGTCCCGAGGCCAATTGGCCAAGCCAGTTCTGCGTAGGCCCACAGCGTCCCGACTCCTGAAGCCAGGCCATTTGGCCCATTTCCGCGCCGTCCCGAGGCAGGCAAGGCTAGACTGGACAGTGGCCAGCTCCGCGCCGTTTCCGCGTTGCGTCACGAGGCGGCGAGGCCAGGAGGCGGGCGGCCCAGGCCAGTTCGGGGTCGCCAGCGTCCGCAGATCCGCGTCGGCGTCCAAAGGCAATGTCGCGTCCACGGCTATGCGGGTCGGGTCGGGTTGACCCGAACCCAAAGTGGGTCGGGTTCGGGTCCGAAAAATTGACCTGTTTGCAAAATCGGGTCGGGTCAACCCGAATCCGAATAGTGCTGGGTCAATTTCGGGTTCGACCCGAACCCGACCCGTTGTAATATCAGCTTTTGCTTCAGGTTCGTCTGGACGAAGTTGGATCGTCCGGGACGATCGGTTCAGGTTGTGTAGAAAAATCATGTTTGGCTGTATGGTTCGTCTGGACGAAATCAGGATCGTCTGGACGAAAATAAGTCAGAGAACCCTTCGCCAGGGACGATATGTAATTTTTCGTCTGGACGAAATTCTTCTCTTCATGGATCGTCCGGTACGAAGCTCGATCGTCCAGGACGATCAGTCTGGATATATATAGAAATGAGATATTTTGAAGAGAAAGAAATATCTGAGGAGAGAGAAAGAGAAAAGGAAAAAGAGAAAAGCTTGGTTTTGGAGCCCGTGGAGCGCTTTTCGTCTGACGACGCTGTTAGAAGATTTGTTTGTCTCGTTGTAAGGACTCCGAATCCTGTTTCTGTTTTCAAAGATGTTGTATTTTTATCGAGATATGTCCGGATTTATATTTTTGTAGTCGAATAATTGACCCGATTTGAGATTGACACGACTTTCACCGCACAACTTTTAGAGTATTATAGATATGATTATTCTACACGATTTGACTGTATTCTACGAATTTTCTTCCGGTTGGAATTGGTTCTACGCGGTTTTTATCGAATAGAAAATTATCAGGATGTTTTCTGACTTGGTTTCTATAGAATAATAGTCTTGTATTGATGCCGTGGTTATTCTGTTGTAATTTGGACAAATTCAGAATTTGTCTTTTTGCAGGATTTTTGTGTAAATTCGATAGACTACTGTTACTCTGCCCGATTTTTGTATGATTCCTGATTTGACTGAAATTGATAGATTGAATCGATATGCCTATGACTATTGATATGATTGTACTGGATTGATTTAATATTGTTTATTGCATCGATTATGGATTGATTGTTTTATGAACTGATTATTGATCGACTATTGATACTGGAACCCAAGTGGAACCTGGTTGAACGTTGGTGAAGATTGATATTGACCTGTACAGGATGGTGGGCCGACGGGCTTTCCTTTAAACCATTGATCATTGATATAACGATTGGGAGTTATAAGGAGTTTTAAATGCCGACGGGCGGCCGACGGGCAAAAAGAGTGACGACTCTTATTGATAGACCAACGTACTACAACAACAACGGATTCTACAACAGCAACATGACCAGTAGATTTTACTTGTCCAGTATATAGTATCGAATTGCATGTTTACTGTATTGATTTATGGATTCATTGTTTTATAGATTTCCGCTTTATCGATTTTGATTGGATTTACTAGATCGTACGATTTTATTGATTTCACTGATTGATTGCCGTGCATCGACATTGAGTATTGATATAGAAATGGATGGATATAGATATTGCATTGATAGCATGGACATGAATAGTATAGAATCATTGACACTGTTGCTTATAGATTCATTGATTTCGCATATAGATATTACTGATTAGACCGTATTGATTTGAATTGATCGAGCTTGATTTATTGATTTTCCTGCTGTTGCATTAACTGGTTTTATTGATTATGGATTTCCGTATTGCACCGATTCATTGACCATTGACTGAAATAGATTTGATTGACTGAGATTGATTGACATGCATATTGATAGCATAGCCGTGCTTTGATTTCGGTTATAGGTATTAGGTGACCTGCTGGGCTTTGTAAAGCTCATTATATGTGGTTGATATTTTCAGGTCAGGGCTCGGGAGCAGGAGATAGGAATTGACCAAGATCTTCAGGTTTTTGTCTTTTGATCGATAGATGATTCTTTTGTACTCAGGACAGGATAGATTTCTCTACTTGTATTGATAGTTTAGTTCCTGAGTATTGTATATGATGTTTTGAGTTATGAATCGACTTGAATATTGATGTTTAAATTTTATAGATGTTTGATAGATTGCTTACTGAAGGTTTATAGATAACTCTGGTAAACTGTTGTGAAATTGATTGACATTCTTTCCAAGTTAGATCTTGGGGCATCACAGTTGGTATCAGAGCAGTGTTATTGGAAGAATGGATTGTTACCAGAGTTGTAGGTTTGGATTGAGAGTTGGGTAGATTGGGTAGCTTTAAGAGCTTCATTGGCATACATCATTGCATGTGTGTATCATTAGTTTTGAATTGTGCAGGTGAAAAGATATGGATCCTCCAACAGAATCCAGTGTACCAAATGAGCAACACAGCGCAGCTCCAGTGCCTTCAGAGAGTATGATGCAGTTGGCTACTGCGATTGCACATGTTATGGGGGATGCCCAGAGCAAGATGAGTGGAAGCAAGGAAGAAGAGGTAGACAGACATTTGCAGATGTTCCACAAGCTGAAGCCTCCGTTGTTTAAAGGAGCTGTGGGACCACAGGCTGCTGAGGATTGGATCCTGAGAGTAGAAAAGATTTTTGACAGCATGCAGTGTCCGGGAAATAGAAAGGTACCATTAGCTGTGTTCCTATTTGAAGGAGAAGCGGAGAGATGGTGGATTGGACAGCAGAGAGAGAAATTCCAGGGGAAGACCAATGCTGAGATCACCTGGGATGAGTTCACTACAGTGTTCAGGATGTGGTTTGTACCACCGTCAGCTCAGCGACAGATGCAGGAAGCTTTCATGAGATTGGAGCAAGGCCGCAAGTCAGTGATGGAATACGAGGCCGAGTTTACTGCTCTTGCGAGGTACGCTGCTCATCTGATTCCTACGGCCGAGGAAAAATGTTATAGATTCCTGCACGGATTGAACAGAGAGCTGAGGCATCCACTAGTACCTTTCCGGATCCATGAGTTTTCTGAGCTAGTGGAGCGAGCTCGATTGATAGAGATTGATTTGGCGACACCCGTACCGAGGTACGAGGATACCAGAAGGAGGAGAGATGAGGTACGACGAGATGATTCTTATAGAGACAGAGATAGAGAGAAGAGAAGCAGGTATGAGGGTTCGAAGGGATCTGCATCGGGATCTGCATCACGATCTGCATCGGTAGTATCGTCTGGTAGTTCTGGAGCATGCATTCACTGTGGTAAACGACATGCAGGTCGATGCTACCTGTTGACGGGGCAGTGCTTTCACTGTGGACAGCAAGGGCACAGAGCAGCAGATTGTCCTCAGAAAGGACTGGGTGGACGGACTGATTCTGGCACGGGTACAGGACAGCAGAGGACTGTTGGCTCGAGGGCCTACAGTGAGAGATCAGCAAACAGGATGGATGATAGAGCTGTCAGGGATCAGAGGGAGACAGTTGCGCCACGACCTCCTACACTTCCTCCAGTGGTGCCACGCATCTACAGTCTACAGAGTTTACAGCATCGTGAGGATCAGCAACGACCAGAAGGTTCTACTGGTAAGATAGATTTGACTAACCGATTGATATTGACATATGAACATTGCATATTGACATGTGATTGATTGCATTGTGTGATTGTATGAATTTCGACGAGTTTTGTTTTGGATTTGGATTTCGATCGATTTGGTTTGCTTCGTGTTTTGCTTCGTACCTTTAGGGAAATGTCGGGACGACATTTTTCTAAGGTGGGGAGATTGTAATATCAGCTTTTGCTTCAGGTTCGTCTGGACGAAGTTGGATCGTCCGGGACGATCGGTTCAGGTTGTGTAGAAAAATCATGTTTGGCTGTATGGTTCGTCTGGACGAAATCAGGATCGTCTGGACGAAAATAAGTCAGAGAACCCTTCGCCAGGGACGATATGTAATTTTTCGTCTGGACGAAATTCTTCTCTTCATGGATCGTCCGGTACGAAGCTCGATCGTCCAGGACGATCAGTCTGGATATATATAGAAATGAGATATTTTGAAGAGAAAGAAATATCTGAGGAGAGAGAAAGAGAAAAGGAAAAAGAGAAAAGCTTGGTTTTGGAGCCCGTGGAGCGCTTTTCGTCTGACGACGCTGTTAGAAGATTTGTTTGTCTCGTTGTAAGGACTCCGAATCCTGTTTCTGTTTTCAAAGATGTTGTATTTTTATCGAGATATGTCCGGATTTATATTTTTGTAGTCGAATAATTGACCCGATTTGAGATTGACACGACTTTCACCGCACAACTTTTAGAGTATTATAGATATGATTATTCTACACGATTTGACTGTATTCTACGAATTTTCTTCCGGTTGGAATTGGTTCTACGCGGTTTTTATCGAATAGAAAATTATCAGGATGTTTTCTGACTTGGTTTCTATAGAATAATAGTCTTGTATTGATGCCGTGGTTATTCTGTTGTAATTTGGACAAATTCAGAATTTGTCTTTTTGCAGGATTTTTGTGTAAATTCGATAGACTACTGTTACTCTGCCCGATTTTTGTATGATTCCTGATTTGACTGAAATTGATAGATTGAATCGATATGCCTATGACTATTGATATGATTGTACTGGATTGATTTAATATTGTTTATTGCATCGATTATGGATTGATTGTTTTATGAACTGATTATTGATCGACTATTGATACTGGAACCCAAGTGGAACCTGGTTGAACGTTGGTGAAGATTGATATTGACCTGTACAGGATGGTGGGCCGACGGGCTTTCCTTTAAACCATTGATCATTGATATAACGATTGGGAGTTATAAGGAGTTTTAAATGCCGACGGGCGGCCGACGGGCAAAAAGAGTGACGACTCTTATTGATAGACCAACGTACTACAACAACAACGGATTCTACAACAGCAACATGACCAGTAGATTTTACTTGTCCAGTATATAGTATCGAATTGCATGTTTACTGTATTGATTTATGGATTCATTGTTTTATAGATTTCCGCTTTATCGATTTTGATTGGATTTACTAGATCGTACGATTTTATTGATTTCACTGATTGATTGCCGTGCATCGACATTGAGTATTGATATAGAAATGGATGGATATAGATATTGCATTGATAGCATGGACATGAATAGTATAGAATCATTGACACTGTTGCTTATAGATTCATTGATTTCGCATATAGATATTACTGATTAGACCGTATTGATTTGAATTGATCGAGCTTGATTTATTGATTTTCCTGCTGTTGCATTAACTGGTTTTATTGATTATGGATTTCCGTATTGCACCGATTCATTGACCATTGACTGAAATAGATTTGATTGACTGAGATTGATTGACATGCATATTGATAGCATAGCCGTGCTTTGATTTCGGTTATAGGTATTAGGTGACCTGCTGGGCTTTGTAAAGCTCATTATATGTGGTTGATATTTTCAGGTCAGGGCTCGGGAGCAGGAGATAGGAATTGACCAAGATCTTCAGGTTTTTGTCTTTTGATCGATAGATGATTCTTTTGTACTCAGGACAGGATAGATTTCTCTACTTGTATTGATAGTTTAGTTCCTGAGTATTGTATATGATGTTTTGAGTTATGAATCGACTTGAATATTGATGTTTAAATTTTATAGATGTTTGATAGATTGCTTACTGAAGGTTTATAGATAACTCTGGTAAACTGTTGTGAAATTGATTGACATTCTTTCCAAGTTAGATCTTGGGGCATCACACCCGTAACCTGAAATTGACAGGTCTAGTAAATAGACTAGTTTTAGGAGTCATGTATGTAAAAATTCCTTTATTAAATTAAAATTTTGTTTTATGTATAATTAAATTAAAGGAATTTATATGATGATTTAGTCGGGATATTACTTAAGTAAATTATTAAAATTAAATTAATGTTGAAATAAATATATTTATTAGATTAATATGTTGATAAATAAATTTATAGATTAATTTAATATAAGCAGTTGAATAATGATGTAACAAAAAAAATGATTTTTATCAGATATGGAAAAAAATAGAAAATTTAATAGGTTTTAATTGATATATATGATTTTAAGTGAGAGGAAGTAAAAATAAAAATAATAATAATTTGAGCTTTTTAGTGCATTCTGATCGAGCCTCGTGCCCAACTTGCCAAACCGTCTCGCCTACGCCTACATTCCGGTCGAGCCCCATGCCCAACTCACATGCACACGCATTCCTCGACCCCGACCTAATTGTTCAGAAAGCGAACAATCGACTTGGGTTTATGCCAGCACATATATTTATAAAAGAGGATGATAATACACTACAGGAAAATCACCCATTTCCGGCGGCGGTTTCCGGCGGCAATTGAGCCTTTTCCGGCGGTTTTGTAATTTAGCGGCGGTTTTCCGGCGGTTAAAATTCCGTCGGTAAAAACCGCGTAGGAAAATGAATTCCGGCGGTTTTTACCGGCGGCAATTTAGTCCGGCAGCTTACCGACGGTCTAGACCGCCGGTCAAATAAAAAAAAAAAAAACCCCCCGCTCCGGCAGCCACTCCGCTCCCGCGCTCCGACCAGCTCCCGCGCTCCGGGCGGTGCTCCGGACAGCCCGCCACGATCCCGGCTCCGCCCCCGGCGATCTGATTCCTGCGCACAGCCCCGCAGCTCCCGCGCTCAGCCTCTCGATCCGATTCCCGCGCCAGCCTCCCGCGCTCACGGACCGCCGGCGACGGACTCCCGCTCCCGCGCGGGCGCGCGCCCGCGCGAGCGTTCACGTGCCGTGAGTTTCGAACCGCGTACAGTTGGGATGATCTTCAGGTAACGAACCGATTTGCTATCTGTGCAAATAAGTATGACTTTTCAATATCTATTATTTAAACTATATTCTTACTGTAAATAAATTATTTTTTAATTATTTAAAAAATGTAACTGATTAATTTAAAATAAAATTTAATATTTAATATAAAATAAAAAATTAACTAATTAATTAATTTTAAAATGAATATTAATTAAATAGTTAATATAACTATTAATAATTATTTGTTAAATCATTTAAATATTTTAAAATTTATTCATGTTCTTTAAATTTTTAAAAAGCCGCCGGAAACGCCAAAAAGCCGCCGGAAAAGTGCCGAAAAGCCGCCGGAAAATTTCGTAGTAAAAAACCGCCGGAAAAGTGCTTAAAAGCCGCCGGAAAAGTGGCCGCCGGACAAGGCCGCCGGTAATGGGTGATTTTCCTGTAGTGATAGTCATTAAAATTTTTACGTGATAAATTTTGAAAACGAAAAACAACAATCTGTTTGAAATGATTCCACTAATGTTATCATTGATTATAAATGTTGCCCTTTCTATGATTGGAGAAGGCATTGAAATAAAATAGTAGACAGTATACAAAATATAATTTGTGGTGAGAATTGGAAGGTCCATGTATTTGAGGACCGTAGTAAGGCGATTGTGTTTGAATGATCATAATTGACCGACAAAGGTTAAAGAATCTTTGTCGGATGACAATAGTCGAGAGAATGTAGTTGGGTGATAATGGTCAAAAGACCGTAATCAGACAATAGTGGTCAGATAATCATAATCACGTGATGGTGGTTGGTAGATTATAGTCAGGAATGATGGTTGAGAAATCGTAGTTGGGTGACGGTGGTCAAGAGACCATGGTTAGTAGTCAGAGAGTGGTGGTCGAGTGGTGCCAATTGGATTGTAGTGGTTTGATGGTGCTCTAAAATTCTTCAAGTCTCTAAGTTCTCTTGAATCTCAAGCTATTGGTTTAGGCCCCTTTCATTTAGAGAGTGTGTATCTATTTATAAATTTTGTAGAGTGATATTCGTCGTAAATATATCAAAAACTCATAACATTTCATCAAATTGCTCATATTTATTCTTACTTGATCAAGCTGATTGTTGCTGATGTCTCAATAAATATCATATAAATTTGCTCTAATGATAAAATTTGTTTGCTCTCTGTTGTGAGAGATTATTTTCCTTATGAAAAGATATGGCCATTTTTCAAATTACATGTAGTTTAGCTTTATAACATATACTTTTGGTTATAAATATTAATTTAATTTTATGGAGAGATAATAAGTGAAATATAAAATAATTGATATTTATAACAAAATTAGGCATATATTATACGAAATATGTCTGAATAATCTTACAAAATTTTATCATTTTACTTTCTACAGCACAAAAGAAAAGAAATTGTGAGTTTCTCATCCTTTTTACTTGGGGGTTGTTTGATTGCTTGAAAGTAGAATGCAGTGTAAAAGGAATGAGATACAAAAAGAATATTATGGAGTTGATTGAATGATTGTAAAAAGAATGCACAACACTTTTTTTTTTTTTTTTTTTTGAAAGAAAGTGAATGCAGTGTAAAGTGTAAAAATGTTGAGGCTAGAGTGGTGGCCAGCCGGTGCTGGCGGGTGGTCGGCGGCTAGTGGTGGTCAGCAATGGAGGGTGGCAACCAACGGTTGTGACTGGTTAGAGGTGTCCAACGGTCGTCAGCGGTGGTGGGCGTCAACCAACCGGTGGAGGCCGGCAATAGCAGCCAACATTAGCAGGTGGAAGTCAACGATGAAGATCAGCAAAAGAAGTGTCAGGTAGGTGGTAAATTTGCGACATATTTGGAAATAGCCCAACTTGGAGGAATTTGAAATACACAAAAAATGAATTTGCACATATTCGAAATGCACTGAAATTTTCTATATTTCTAACATAACTGCATTTAGAATATTTTACACCATCTTTGAAGCAAACCAAATAGCCGCTAAATATCTTCAAAAAATCATATTTATTTATCTTTATTATAATATTTATAAAAAAATTATAATTATTTTAATGATAAATATTAAATTTAAAGATATATTAAAATTTGGAGATATTTATACTCATTAATTTTTTTTTTTTGACTTAAACTATTAAGAAAATAATATTTAAAATTATTTATAAAATATTTACACCAAATTTTAAGGCTCCATTCACACTATAAAAATTATGAACATATAACTAAAATTTCTTAGAAACACGTGATTTTTAAGAAAATTAATTGGAAATACGTCAAATCATCTCAATATTTTTTTGCCACAAATCTTGGAGTATCATATCGTCTAACCGCCACACGAGAAGGAATCTTTACAAATGTACTAATTGTTTTAAATTATTTTTTTAGGGAAGAGGTTAGTCCTTAATGATATGAGATCACATATATACATGCAAAGAAAATGGTCGATTAATAATGGATTAAGCAACATATATTTAGGGGTGCCAATAAATCTCATTTGATTCGCCAACCCGATCTAAATCCGAATTGAAAAATTAAGATTCAAGCTGATCGGTTTATTAATTGGTTGAGTTCGGCTATAAAATTCCGATTTGTTAACTAAAATGGTCAAGTTCAGGTTGACTCATGAATCCGCTTTGATCTGAAAATGAAATAAGAAGTCACTGGAATATCTGATTTGAGGAAGTCGTCTATTGAACTAATAAGAGATCGTTGACTTAGCATATATAAATATTGTTGCGGGTTAGAAAGTACGCGGTGATAGAGATTTGATTCTACGTCTTAGCGTTATACGTATAACTAGCACACACAGAGATCACAAGATTTTTTACGTGGAAAACCCTAAAAAGGGAAAAAACCACGAGGCCTAGCCCAGTTGAAAATGATTACACTAGATTTTGAGTTGGTTACAAAGGACTGAATCACCTCCAGGGGTGAACAGATTACAATCAATTACTTAAGTAAGACGTCGGGTCCTCGGTAGGACGTAGGGACTTTGGCAGGACGTAGGGACTGAACGTGTAATATCTCGTTCCCTTACTGTTCCTCTCTGAATTGGATTTTCCTCCCAGAATCGTCCAGGACGAAGTTGGATCGTCCGGGACGATCGGTACAGGTTGTGTAGAAAAATCCTGTTTGGCTGTCTGGTTCGTCTGGACGAAATCAGGATCGTCTGGACGAAAATAAGTCAGTGAACCCTTCGCCAGGGACGATATGTAATTTTTCGTCTGGACGAAATTCTTCTCTTCATGGATCGTCCGGGACGAAGCTCGATCGTCCAGGACGATCAGTCTGGATATATATAGAAATGAGATATTTTGAAGAGAGAGAAATATCTGAAGAGAGAGAAAGAGAAAAGGAAAAAGAGAAAAGCTGGTTTTCGGAGACCGCGGAGCACTTTTCGTCCGACGCTGCTGTTGGGAAAAGTGAAGATCTCGTGGTAAGGACTCCGAATCCTGTTTCTGTTTTCAAAGATGTTGTATTTTTATCGAGATATGTCCGGATTTATATTTTTGTAGTCGAATAATTGACCCGATTTGAGATTGACCCGACTTTCACCGCACAACTTCTGATATGTTATAGATATGATTATTCTACACGATTTGACTGTATTCTACGAATTTTCTTCCGGTCGGAATTGGTTCTACGCGATTTTAATTGAATAGAAAATTATCAGGATGTTTTCGGACTTGGTTTCTATAGAATAATAGTCTTGCATTGATGTTATAGATATTCTATTGTAATTTGGTAGAATTTGGAAATCGTGTCTTTTTGCAGGATTTTTGTGTAATTTCGATAGACTACCGTTACTCTGCCCGATTTTCGTATGATTTCTGATTTTCCCGGAATTGATAGATTGAATTGATCTGCCTATGACTATTGATATGATCGTTCTTGATTTCTTTAATATTGCTTATTGCATCGATTATTGTATTGATATTGATTGATTGCTGAAAGACAAGTGGAAACCTAGTTGAACGTTGGTTATAGAAACCAACGTGTATTGAACGAACTACAACAGCACTATTGATATTGAACGAACTACAACAGCACTATTGATATAGATTGACCACTATAACAGCACTATTGATATTGAACGAACTACAACAGCACTATTGATATAGATTGACCACTACAACAGCACTATTGATATTGAACGATTGATAACTACAACAGCATCATGACTAGTGTTTGGGCTTGTCGAGTAAGACCAGTGTATGAAATTGCATGTATATGATATAGCATCGTATAGATTTCCTGATTTGTATTGATTTATTGATTTTGGATCGGTTTATTGATATTGATTGGATTTATCGAATTGATTTATCGATTGACTACTGGGCATTGATTCTACTGAACGTTGATAGAACATTGATAGATATAGATACTGCATTGATAGCATGAACATGAATATCGTACTACTGCTTATTTGCTTATAGATTCTATTGCCTATAGATTTTATAGATTCACTGTTGCTACTGTTCTACACCGTATGGATTGTTTTATAGATCGCTCTTCTCGATTGACTTCATTGATTAGATCGTACTGATTTGACCGTATCGTTTTGATTGACGAATATTGATTGATTGAATTGATTTATCGATTTGCCTGCCGCTGCATTGATTGGTTTTATTGACTATTGATTTCTGTATTGCATTGACTCCTTGATCATGTTCGATTGATTGATTTGACTTGATTTGATTAACCTGCATATTGTTTTCAGTGTCGTGCTTTGATTTCAGTTGTAGGCTTTGGTGACCTGCTGGGCTTTGTAAGCTCATTATATGTGGTCAATGATTTCAGGTGCAGGGCCTCCAGCTTGACGATCTTTCTGCCGAGTTCCGTAGCTTTTCTTTTGTAGCCTTGGTAGGCTTTCTTTTGTAGCCTGTATGGCTAGTGTAATATTTTCTTTTGACCGTACTTTGACTGTTGTATATTTTGTGAATTATAGTATCCGCTGCAGTTTCTTTTCTGTAATGTAATTATCTCTGGCTCTGGATATATATATGTATGAATGGATTGATATGAACAGCAAATGAGGAAAATTGATAGAAAGAAAAGAAAAGAAGAGGGAAATAGAAAAAAAATCAGATGAATCCTTTCGCTACACGGATCTTGGGTTATTACAGAACGTCGGGCCTTGAACAAGACGTCAGGTCTTTGGCAGGACGTAGGGACTGAATGTCAAGCCCGGAGTAGGACGTTGGGTCTTCAGCAGGATGTAGGGACTTTGGCAGGACGTAGGGACTGAACGTCGGGCCTTGAACAAGACGTCGGGTCTTTGGCAGGACGTAGGGACTGAACGTCGGGTCTTAAGGTGGTGGTCCGGCGAGGTCCTGTGGTGGTCCGGCGAGGTTCCTGCGGTGGTCCGGCGGTGGTCCGACGAGATTCCTGCGGTGGTCCGGCGGTGGTCCGACGAGATTCCTGCGGTGGCCCGGCGGTGGTCCGGCGAGGTTCTGCGGTGGTTCGGCGGCTGTCGAGGAGGAATTCCTTCCTTCTCTCTCTCTCCTTCTCTTCTCTTCTTCTCTCTCTTGCCTAGGATCCTCTCTTGTGAAGAATGAGGGCTCTATTTATAGATTTTCTGGAGTGGCATGGTCTGTAAATAGGTGTGAGATCAAGGGCGAATAGGGAGTGATCAAATGGACGGCCGATATTGAATCCTATGATCGTGCACCGTTCGTTGGACATTTGGAGGCCTTAATGATGTCGGAATTTAGTGATCTTGGGCTCGTTGGATTCGTCTCGTCGAGCCGTTCGATTCGAGTATAAGCTCGTCAAAATCGGAGACCGTTTGGTAACTCAAATTGCAGTTTGAACCTTCCAACAGCGCTTTGAGCTCTTGATTCGGACTCATTTGGGCTCCGATTGGGTTGATCTTGGTGTCGTTAGGTTCGTATTTCCGAGACGCTCAGTTCGACAGTAAGCTTGCTGAAATCGGAGTTCATATGCTCCCGGATTTAATTTTTGAAGTTTCCAACTAGCTTTTGCTTCGAGATTCGTGCCCAATCAAGCTAATTTTGTGATGACGTATCAGTTGCCCCCCTATTTTCGGACGTCGAAGCCCTAGGAGTCCGAAAATATAAGGGTCAACATTTTGCGTTGGCCGAATAGCAAAAATCGCTTCCCATAAGTTGAAATTTTGCAAAAAAAACAAGTCAAGGAGGCCTCGATGAGCTCTGAAAGTGCCAAAATTGAGTCCGGAACGTCGAAAAACGTGTCCGGGGACCCCAAAAATGTCGAAAACGGAGTTTCCGGGACGAAAATCGGGCCCAAAATGGGCTAGGCGGCCGGACCGGCCGCCGCCGCCAGCGGCGGCACCGCCGGCCTGCGCTGGAACGCGCGGCGGCCCGCCTGGGCCGCCCGACCCGCCTGGGCCCGCGCTCGCGGGCCCGCGCTCGCGGGCCCGCGCTCGCGGGCCCGCGCTGCGCGCTGCGCGGCGGCCCGCCTGGGCCGCCTGGGCCGCGTAAGCGGCCCGCGCTGTAGCCCGCGCGGCGGCCTGCCTGGGCCGCCTGGGCCGCGCCTGCGGCCCGCGCTGCAGCCCGCGCGGCGGCCCGCCTGGGCCGCCTAGGCCCGCCTGGACCCGCGCGGTCAGCCCGCCTGGAAGCTTCCCACCGCCTCATTTGAACGAACGGGCGGGTCTGTTCAGCCCACCGACCTAGTGGGCCCCACCTGTGCAGAAAAAGGGTTTTTTAGGCATTTTTAAGCCTTTTTAGGCTGAAAAAAATGCCTAAAAAATCCTAAAAAATTCCAAAAAATTCCGAAAAAATTTAGAAAATTTTGGAAATTGAAAATTCTAGAAACTTCTCTCCTTTCTCCCAAAAATCTATAAATAGGGCCTTAAACCCTTTAGAAAATCACTCCACTCCTCTTGCTCTTCTTTTTTCTTCTCTTCTTCTCCTCCTTTCTTCTCTTCTCCCTCTGTCCTTTCTATTGAGGCCTTCCCTCAGTTTTCTGAGGCCCCTCTCTTGGCAAGGAAGTTCGGAGATTTTCCCTTATCCCTCTTTTCTTCGAGAGATCTTGTGGAGTTTCGATGTTTGGTGGTTGGTAATGGAGGTCGGATAGACCGTTGTAAGGAGAGAGGTTGGAATGACGGGCAAACTTCCGGGATCGGGGAGAAGTATGATGACAGGCATGAATTCAACATCGGGTAGTCATACAGCGTCGGGTAGAAGACCGACGAAAGTCTATTAACTGGTAGAAGTCCGACGACAGGGAGAAGTCTGACGTAATGTAGAAGTTCGGCCTCAGGCAGAAGACCGATGAAAGTTCATCGACGGGCAGAAGTCCGACGACGAGTAGAAGTCCGCTGACGAGCAGAAGTTCGACGACAAGGTGAAGTCCGACGTCGTGTAGAAGTACGGTCTCGGGTAGAAGTCCGATGAAAGTTCATCGACGGGCAGAAGTCCGACGACGAGTAGAAGTCCGCTGACGAGCAGAAGTTCGACGACAAGGTGAAGTCCGACGTCGTGTAGAAGTACGGCCTCGGGCAGAAGTTCGATAAAAGTTCGTCGACAAGTAGAAGTCCGCTAACGAGCAGAAGTTCGACGACGGGTAGTAGTTTGACAACGGACATGAATCCAACGAAAGGTGGAAACTTAACGTCGAGTAGAATTCTAACGTCGGGGAAAAGTGCGACATCGGGCAGAAGACCGATGAAAGTTCGTCGACGTGCAGAAGTCCGACGACGAGTAGAAGTCCGCTTACGAGCAGAAGTCAGACGACCTAGAGAAGTCCGATGTCGGGTAGAAGTCCGTCGAAAGTCCTGCAAGGCAAAAGTTCAGTGACAGGAGAAAATTCAAAATTTGGTAGAATTTTAATATTATGGAGAAGTAAGATAGAAGTCCATTGACAACATTCTGGCAATGTTAACCAAGGATGTGAGACCTTCCCGAGGTTGTATGCCGGAGCCCTGCTCGACGACGTTAACCTGTGTGGAAGAGGTCGGGAGAATCCGCCAAGGATGTAAGACCTTTCCAAGGTTGTATATCGGAGCCTTTGCTCGACGACGTTAACCTGTGTGGAAGAGGTCGGGAGAATCCGCCAAGGATGTAAGACCTTTCCGAGGTTGTATATCGGAGCCTTTGCTCGACGACGTTAACCTGTGTGGAAGAGGTCGGGAGAATCCGCCAAGGATGTAAGACCTTTCCGAGGTTGTATGTCGGAGCCTTTGCTCGACGACGTTAACCTGTGTGGAAGAGGTCGAGAGAATCCACCAAGGATGTGAGACCTTTCCGAGGTTGTATGCCGGAGCCCTGCTCGACGACGTTAACCTGTGTGGAAGAGGTCGGGAGAATCCACCAAGGATGTGAGACCTTTCCGAGGTTGTATGCCGGAGCCCTGCTCGACGACGTTAACCTGTGTGGAAGAGGTCGAGAGAATCCACCAAGGATGTGAGACCTTTCCGAGGTTGTATGCCGGAGCCCTGCTCGACGGCGTTAACCTGTGTGGAAGAGGTCGGGAGAATCCACCAAGGATGTGAGACCTTTCCGAGGTTGTATGCCGGAGCCCTGCTCGACGACGTTAACCTGTGTGGAAGAGGTCGGGAGAATCCGCCAAGGATGTAAGACCTTTCCAATGTTGTATATCGGAGCCTTTGCTCGACGACGTTAACCTGTGTGGAAGAGGTCGGGAGAATCCGCCAAGGATGTAAGACCTTTCCAAGGTTGTATATCGGAGCCTTTGCTCGACGACGTTAACCTGTGTGGAAGAGGTCGGGAGAATCCGCCAAGGATGTAAGACCTTTCCGAGGTTGTATATCGGAGCCTTTGCTCGACGACGTTAACCTGTGTGGAAGAGGTCGGGAGAATCCGCCAAGGATGTAAGACCTTTCCGAGGTTGTATGCCGGAGCCTTTGCTCGACGACGTTAACCTGTGTGGAAGAGGTCGAGAGAATCCACCAAGGATGTGAGACCTTTCCGAGGTTGTATGCCGGAGCCCTGCTCGACGACGTTAACCTGTGTGGAAGAGGTTGGGAGAATCCACCAAGGATGTGAGACCTTTCCGAGGTTGTATGCCGGAGCCCTGCTCGACGACGTTAACCTGTGTGGAAGAGGTCGGGAGAATCCACCAAGGATGTGAGACCTTTCCGAGGTTGTATGCCGGAGCCCTGCTCGACGACGTTAACCTGTGTGGAAGAGGTCGGGAGAATCCACCAAGGATGTGAGACCTTTCCGAGGTTGTATGCCGGAGCCCTGCTCGACGACGTTAACCTGTGTGGAAGAGGTCAGGAGAATCCACCAAGGATGTGAGACCTTTCCGAGGTTGTATGCCGGAGCCCTGCTCGACGGCGTTAACCTGTGTGGAAGAGGTCGGGAGAATCCACCAAGGATTGACTATCTGGTGATTGAGCTACAATAACGATTATGTATTTGTTCGAGTCAAGGATATTAAAGTTCACTACTTTTGCGAATTTATCAATACAATTTTACTCGAAGAAGATAAGGAGATAAAGTCTTATAAAAACATAGCTCCCTAAGACAGCTTAAGGAGGGAGAAGCTACAAACACCACAAACAACATTCAAAATTAAAGATAGATAGTACTGAAGTCACACAATGCTAAAGACATACGATACTTAAAACAAGTAGTACTATTGTGCTCTACGCAATTAAAACTTGGTAAGGCGTTGATAGGCCCCCAGCAATGGTTCCAATTTCTCCCACTATTTGGCGATTGTTTACCGACTGCCTTTGTTGTTGATTCTGCCCCCCAGTCGGACCAACTTCTTCTCGGGCTGGTGTATTCTTGATGAATTGTCGGAGATATCCTTGTCGGATCAGTCTCTCAACTTCTTCCTTGAGCTGCCAACATGCTTCAGTAGTGTGCCCACGGCTACGGTGGAAGTGGCAATATTGCTCTTGGTTTCCGACGTTGGGTTTTAAAGGGTGTGGCCATTTTACGTTCTCTTGATCCCGGATGGCCATTAATATATTTGCTTGGGATGTATTGAGTGGTGTGTACTCCTTTTCTTGACGAGGTTCTTGTCGCGGCTGTGAGGGTCGAGGAGGAAAATTGTAGTTTCCTTGCTTATTCCTTTGTGAGGGGGGATTCTCCGTCCCTGGGGGATTCTTACGCTTCCCGGTCGTCTGCTCAAATTGCTTTCTATGAGCATTGATGGCATCATCGGCGGAGATTTGAGCCTCTATTCGATGGATTAGATCCGCATATGAATGGACCGTATCTCGCATGAGTGCTGAGTAGAAGGGGCCTGGGCGGAGTCCTCCAAGAAATACACCTCTAAGCAATTCGGGATCTACCCCTGGAATTTGTCGGGCTTCCGTAGAAAACCTCTGGAAGTATTCTTTAAGGGATTCACCCTCGTTCTGACGTATCCCTGAAAGGTGGGAGGAATCTTTAATCGTCCTTCGGTTGGCGACAAACTGTTCGACAAACAGTTTGGCCAATTTAACGAATATCGAGATGGATCGGGCAGGCAGTGAGTAGAACCATGTTCGGGCTTGCCCTTTAAGGGTGGCAGGAAAAACTTGACAGAGCAAAGCGTCCGGGGCCTGCTGGATATGCATAATAGTGCGATAGTGGTCGATATGCTCGTAGGGGTCTGAAGTTCCATCATACGAATCAATATTCGGGAGTTTGAATCTTGCCGGAACGGGGTACCGGAGGACAGCTTCGGTGAAAGGTGACGATTCGTGAACTTCCTGTTGGCGAAGGGAGTGTCTTATACCTCCTGTGGGGAACTCTTCTCGGACTAGCCTCCGCAACTCATCCCGGAGAGTATTGCGGGGGAGTTCAGTAACGTGCTGTTGGTCCAAGTCTTCTGGGACTTCTGGAGGCATATGCTGCCGGTGGCCCGTGTGTGAAGGATGGGTAGAGCTTGCTGTGTCAGCAAGCTCATTCTCTGGACGGATTGGAGGGCGCACTCTAGGCGGAGGAAGGGGGACTTCAACATGAAGAACGTCTTCAAAGCCTGGCTGGTCTCGAGGGAAGAGAATATCTTCTTGAGGTACTAATGCTGGTCCTCGAGTCTCCCTTAAGAGTCGAAGGATCTCATTCTGAGATTCCTCCATCTTCCTGATACGCTCTTCTAGGGATGGCCCTGAAGTTCCTTCCCCTGCAGGGTGTCGGCCACCAGGGTGAAAGGAGGCAGATGCCCGTCGTTCTTGATTCAGGGACTGGTTTCCTGATTGATGTGAATTGGAGCGAGAGGCTCCCATGATGCGATGGCTACGCCTGTTTGCCATTGAAGAAGTACTTAGTGTAGTGGGATTGATCTTTCCCACAGACGGCGCCAAACTGTTGCGGGCTAGAAAGTACGCGGTGATAGAGATTTGATTCTACGTCTTAGCGTTATACGTATAACTAGCACACACAGAGAACACAAGATTTTTTACGTGGAAAACCCTAAAAAGGGAAAAAACCACGAGGCCTAGCCCAGTTGAAAATGATTACACTAGATTTTGAGTTGGTTACAAAGGACTGAATCACCTCCAGGGGTGAACATATTACAATCAATTACTTAAGTAAGACGTCGGGTCCTCGGTAGGACATAGGGACTTTGGCAGGACGTAGGGACTGAACGTCGGGCCTTGAACAAGACGTCAGGTCTTTGGCAGGACGTAGGGACTGAATGTCAGGCCCGGAGTAGGACGTTGGGTCTTCAGCAGGATGTAGGGACTTTGGCAGGACGTAGGGACTGAACGTCGGGCCTTGAACAAGACGTCGGGTCTTTGGCAGGACGTAGGGACTGAACGTCGGGTCTTAAGGTGGTGGTCCGGCGAGGTCCTGTGGTGGTCCGGCGAGGTTCCTGCGGTGGTCCGGCGGTGGTCCGACGAGATTCCTGCGGTGGTCCGGCGGTGGTCCGACGAGATTCCTGCGGTGGCCCGGCGGTGGTCCGGCGAGGTTCTGCGGTGGTTCGGCGGCTGTCGAGGAGGAATTCCTTCCTTCTCTCTCTCTCCTTCTCTTCTCTTCTTCTCTCTCTTGCCTAGGATCCTCTCTTGTGAAGAATGAGGGCTCTATTTATAGATTTTCTGGAGTGGCATGGTCTGTAAATAGGTGTGAGATCAAGGGCGAATAGGGAGTGATCAAATGGACGGCCGATATTGAATCCTATGATCGTGCACCGTTCGTTGGAAATTTGGAGGCCTTAATGATGTCGGAATTTAGTGATCTTGGGCTCGTTGGATTCGTCTCGTCGAGCCGTTCGATTCGAGTATAAGCTCGTCAAAATCGGAGACCGTTTGGTAACTCAAATTGCAGTTTGAACCTTCCAACAGCGCTTTGAGCTCTTGATTCGGACTCATTTGGGCTCCGATTGGGTTGATCTTGGTGTCGTTAGGTTCGTATTTCCGAGACGCTCAGTTCGACAGTAAGCTTGCTGAAATCGGAGTTCATATGCTCCCGGATTTAATTTTTGAAGTTTCCAACTAGCTTTTGCTTCGAGATTCGTGCCCAATCAAGCTAATTTTGTGATGACGTATCAAATATAAAAGCAGCCGGTCACTTAGTTTCACATACGATAGAAGCCGTCAGTTTGAGAAATTACTTAGGCTGACTTGATAGGTCGTAGTCACCTATTTATGATGAATTCAGATGTCATAGTCGGCTGCTTCGAACGAATTCATTCGTATATATACTTGACGATTTCTTTTTGGTATATCTAAGATCTACTTGACTTAACTCGAACTCGAACAATTTGACTCGAACTCATTTTTTTAGATAATTGATTGTACAATTATGACATAAGAACATATTTTATTTTTCAATAATTATTGACCACGTGTGATCTATCTTTTGACTTCATAGCCTTAGTCGTGCATCATAATCATTTTTAATCAATTCATAATTGGCCCTCAATTGGTCAAATCCTATCTTTTGCTTCAAAGACCTCCTAAAAAATATTATATTTTATTATTTTCTTAATATAAAAGCTTATCAAACGGCCTATTGTCCTGAATTAAATTATTATATCATATTCAAATAAGAATGAATTAATGATTTCTTCCATCTCCTCATGCTCTTCATGAGTACTCTCCCAGCTGTGTTGAGTGGAGCTCAATGGTTGTTCAAGATAGTGCTGCACATTGAAGCTTCCATTAACTCATAATCTTCATTTTTTTTTTCTTTTTTCTTTTAGGAAATATTCTTGACAAGATCCCCACCATTGAAAAGTGATGAAAGACACGTGTAGGGTAGAGATTGATCCTATCCTAAGCCCATATATATATTTTTAATGTGTGATTATGTTCTATGTGCCAATGATGAATGGCATGACAAATCATGTGGATATAATTGATGAAGTATATAAACATGCATGACAAATCTTCACAAAAGATACTCTTACCTAAATTTGTGTTGAGGATGTGGGGATTGAGGGCATCATGGGGCTGTTGAGCTTCTTTCATGTGATGAAGTTGTGTGGGATATATGAAATTGTTTAATGAGAGAGAGAAGCAAGCTATAAAGTTGTTAATGTTGACATCTCCCACTAATTTGTATTGATGAAAGTATTTGAAAGTGATTTTATCTTAATTTTAATTAGGGGGCATTGGGATGATTGTAAATGGAAAATGTCTTTGAAAAATGCTTGTTGGAAGAAAATCTAGTGGTTTGACTGCTTTAAATGTTGACATATTTCTCGCAAGAAATCAACTGGTAATATTTTCGAGGGAAAAATTTTAAACTAGGTATTATTAAAAATTTAATATTGTAATTAAGTATTGAAAAAAATAAATTTAAAAGTAGGCAAAGTCGCCCATCAAATGGGCGACTTATGCTGACTCAGACTTGCTGAGTCATGTGTCAGACACCGAAATAAAATGCAACTTATTTAAAAAAAATTACTATTGTAAGTTGCCCGTTAAACGGGCGACTTGCTACAGTAAATTTTGAAAAATAATTTAAAAATAAAATAAGTGAAAAATGTATTAAATAAATATACTTGAAAAATAAATAAAAATAAAAAATATAGACAAAAAATATAGAATTATGATATATACCTTTGAAGCCTGTGTTTAAAGAGAAACTTTGAATCATTAAAAAATAAATATAAAAACATTGAATCATTAATTTTTTGTTCTGCTGCTTTAATTTTTGATATAACACCTATCAATTAAAAATACCAATTAAAATTTTAATACTGTCAAAATAAATAAAACTTTTATCAAATTTTGATGAATATCTATTTTTTTAAACTATTAACTTCTATTAAAATATATAAATTAGAGTTTACATTAACACTATATATATATATATATATATATATATATATCCTATATTTTTTATTTTAATTATTTTTTAAGTATAGTTATTTAATATATTTTTTACTTAATTTATTTTTAAAATTATTTTTCAGAATTTACTGTAGCAAGTCGCCCGTTTAACGGGCAACTTACAATAGTAACATTTTTTTAAAATAAGTCGTCTGTTAGTTCGTCGATTAAGTTATGACTCAGCAAGTCTGAGTCAGCATAAGTCGCCCGTTTGATGGGCGACTTTGCCTATTCTTAAATTTATTTTTTTCGATACTTAATTACATTATAAAAATTTTAGTAATGCATAATTTAAAAATTTGTCCTATTTTCGATGGATTTCCAACAAAAAATTGGGAGTCAAAACTAAAATGTTTCGAGACCATTTTTGACATCTGTTACGTGTGTAGTGACGTATTCTTTGCTGAATCATATATGAAAATTTAAAATTCTAACAATACCTCATTTAAACAATTATCATTCAGAGTACATATTACATTATTTTTCGCTGCTTGTCGCCACCAATCACCACTACCATAGGTCACCACCGGCTGCCATTATCACTTCCAACCACTAGCCACAACTATTGTTTGACTTTATAATGCATTCATTTTACTTTAAACCAGATTAAAAAAAGTAATTACTCGCATTTTCTTTACAATCATCCAAACTATCCTAAAACATTTCAAATACATTACATTATTTTTACTTTACATTCATTTTTTTGCAAACCAAATGACCACTTAATGCAAGCTTTCCAAAAGAAAGCAAACCTCCAAGAAACTTATATATTTAAATACCCTAAATATATCACTAAGTTCCATGCACACATAAGTTTAAATAGATTTTTATTTATTTCGATTGATATCATAGTTGGTTATAGAGAAGAACTAGTGTGAATCATTTTGAAGGGAATAGGGGTGTCAATTTTTGACACGACCCAAAATCCTACCCGGAAAAATCTAGGTTAGAGTCAACCCGGACCCGAAACGGGTCGGGTTCGGGTTCAACAAATCAACCCGTTTTAAAAATCGGGTTGGGTTAGGGTTGACCCAGCAACCCAAAAATGACTCGAAATTGACACGAAAACTCCTATTTTATCCGGAAATACGAGATTGACCCGATTTTGACCTGAAAATCGAAGATTGACCCGGTTTTGACCCGAAAACTAGCAATTTTAGGTCAATTTTGGGTCAGTCGTGTCAGGTTGAGTTGACCTGGACCCGAATAGTGTCGGGTCAGTTCCGGGTTCGACTCGAACCCGACCCGTTGGCCAAAATTGACACCCCTAGAAGGGAAGATCTCGTAGTTTTATGGGTCAAGTGGTATTACCTTAGTGACACCAAAAGAAGCGGGTCAGCAAAATCAGTCCAAATCACATCTAAGATGACAAATTTTGTTGAGAGCTATTGGGTTCCATCAAATAGCTAATAAGCTGCCCAACACATAAGCATACACGGGTTTTCCTCTAAGGGTTCTAACCCTTTTTTTTTTTTTTTTTTGGCACAAGAAATAAGGAGCCAATAACCATAACAAACAATCCATATTAAGAATGCTTGTAGAACAAGGCAAGTTTTTGTGATGAATCACCGACGAAGGCGACGACTTCATAAGGCAGATTTGCTACTAATAGTTTTGCAAATCCCATTTGTGATAAACTCTTAGGCTTCGTTTGGGACGATTTTCTTACTGCTTCTTAAATCAATTTTTTAGTACAAAAAATAAAAATTGTATACTAGAAAGCTACTTTAAAAAGCTATAAGAAAGCCGTCCCAAACAAAATCTTTAATCCTAAAATTGAGTTGTGAGATAAAAAAGAGGTATTTTGATATATTTCTACCGCCGTAAATTGTAAGAATATTATAGATTTGTAGCTTGTGGGAACATGACAATTATGAATGCTTATATTGAACATTGTTGAGAATGGTGAGCTTCTATAAACTAATAATAGGAAAATAAAATTGAGAGATTCATCCTATGACATAGTAGGCTTGCAAAAGTGGATGTTAACTCATCAACGCTAATAAAATTATCAGGATTTTGAAAATACTATTAAAGTTAATGTAGTTTGATACAATTTTATTAAATTTATAAAGTTTAAAGTTCATTAGATCTTTTCACTTCCTAGCTTATAAAAAGTTAAAAATTTGTTGAGAATCATATAAAAAATTAAAATTTATTCTTCAAATTTGTAAGATAACTAGCTAAAATAAGCTTACTATATTCAAAATACATATAAATGAACTCGCAAGAAATGAATCTATTTAAAATAAACAAACCCCACTGAAATTTGTTTAAAAAAGCTCACTTTTAACTCCAACCACTTCTAATCATTTGAACTAAAACAAACTCCCCTAAAAAGAGATTGAGATGAGCCTTCTTTTGTTGTATGAAATCACATAGCAATGAAAGTTGCTTTATAACTTTCATTTGTTAAGTCCATGTGCTACAAAATTGAAGAAGATGCTTTCTTAGCACTCATTGATTTGCATGGGGCCAAATCAAGGCCATCTCCTCCATCATCAATCCCCACAAAGAAAGGCAAATGGACAACATAAATTGTGAAGGTTATATGGCTTTTTTAACCCATTTTAGGCAAACAAACATCATTCCAATGGCAGAGAGGGGCCTTTCACAAGCTTCACAGCCTGAATACAAAAGAAAGGAAACTTTGAACTTATCTTTTCATGAAGAGATGAATAAATGAGACCATATAGAGAAATGATTTAACTGTGCATATCAAAGCGGTTTTGAACCTGAAATTGGAGAATATTACCTTTCTACAATGGTTAAAGATATAGGATCTATATTTTGTGACTTTATATGTTTTCTTATTATTTTATAAGTCATAGATGATTTGCAATGATTGGGTTACTTATGATTGGTATTAGTTAAGCTTGATTATGGTCAAATAAAGACATTAAATGTTATTGTTAGAAGGAATAAATTAAATGAAGCAAGCTAACTAACCTAAGACCTTAAGCCTAAAGTTGTAGACTCTCATCAAATTTATATTCTAAAGGTTCCATGTGCAAGCTGACCATAATGATAGTGCATGAATAAGCAAATTATATGTAATATTTATTTATTATAATCATCATTGTCATCATCATTGGCCTTAATCAACTATTTAAAGTTGGTTTCTTATATTCTCATTTTCAATTCAGTTATATTGAATATTGTATGAGGTGTTATATTCATTCTTCATTAGTTAATTTGAACAATTTTTATTCATATAGTTTTAAATCTCTTTCTTTTTCCTTAGTCATTTTCTAACGGTAACTTATATGCTTGTCAATTAGTAGTATATTTTCGTTCATTTGAAATGCATTTCTAACAACAATAAAAAATTATTATAATAGTACAACAACAACAATAACAACAAGCCTTTATCCCAATTTGTTGGGTCGGTTACATGAATCATTTTTCTTCATTGTGCCCTATTAAAGTTAAATTCTCATTTAAATATAATTAAAAAATGTCATTTCTAATATTTTCTAACCAAGACTTTTTAGGTCTAGGTCTACCTCTACCCTTCTTAACATAAGTCAAATCTAATACATCTACTTTCCTAAGCAGGTTATCGGAAGACCGTCATTTTATGTGACCAAATCATCTAAGGCAACTCTCTATAATCATATCTTCCATTGTAGCTACTCCAACCTTTTCACGTATATGCTCATTTTGTATCCCATCTTTAAGAGTAAGCCACTCATCTACCTGAGCATCCTCATCTCTGAAACACTTAACTTTTTTTCTTTTTCTTTTTTTTTTTTAACTTTAGGCACACTTAACTTAATATTATGCTTCTCTTTTAACTTAATATTTGATATGCATGTCTAAATCAATTAAATATATTTCAACTATTTTTTCTTAAATAGATATATATCACACAAATTACATCTTTAATATAATCATTCTATTATTTATTACTTTTAATTTCATGTCACGTCTATCTTCGAGTCTATTTGGGATGACTACACTGTTTTGTAAAGATGATTGTGAAGCTGTCGTGGAGAATGTCTTTTTTTTTAATTATTATGAATATTATAAATATGTTCATTTTAAAAAAATACATCTAAATATGTTCATTTAAAAAAATACATCTTTGAGAGCAAAATTTTTATTAATTTTTGTTCCACATACAAAAAATATACTAATTATACAAACAAACATAAATTTATATGAGAGCAAAAATTTTATGTCATTCAACGTAACAAAAGCCTTTAAATGGAATGTTAAAAGATGCTAAGAATGTAAATTTAGTTAACTTTAACTACTAAATAAAGTGAGATATTTTAGAAGAAAGGTCAAGGAAAAGATATTGACAGGATAGAACTACAAGCAGAAACAAACAGCATTAAATTAATAAGGCTAAAAATACCCAGAAACCTCAGACCAGAGACTAAGAGACAAACCAATCGAAACCAATAAACCCAAGTAACAAGACTTATTAACAAGCTATAATTTTTCATTCTTTAAATTGAAAGCAAATCAAATAGCAAAAGCTTCAAATAGAGCAAAGGTCTGCTGCACAACCAAAAGAAGCAACTCGAGAGAAAACTTTAGAAAAATATGAGTTTAGGAGTGTAAATGTGTAAGTGAACCGAGCCGGCTCGCAATCGACTCATCTATGGGCTCGCCAGCCGAGCTTATCGAGCTCACGAGTCGAGCTTGAGTTCGAGCTTGAGCCGGCTCGGCTCGTGAGCCCGTGACCCAGCTTGAATAAATATTAATATTTTTTAAATAATTTTATTTTATTTATTAAAATTAAATATTAAAAAAATTAATAGAAAACACCTAAGTTTTATTTAAATATTAAACATTTCATATTTTTTTTTTCTAAATTTCGACTATGTTTTAAAAATCTCGCCTAAATTTAAAAATTCTCGTCCATGGCTCGTGAGCCAGCTCGAGCTCGTTTACAGTGAGACTAGCTCGAGTTCGAGCTCGCTTTCCATCTAACGAACCGAGCTCGATGAAGGCCTAAACTCAACTCGACTCGACTCATTTACACCCCTATATGAGTTCAAACAAACAAAAAAAGTAGTTTGGTTGGTGGGCGAGTACTACGGTTGGGAACCCCCAATCCATACTTGATTCCTTTCGAGCGACAACGCCTCTTCAGTGGGGCCAATCAAGTGCGGGCTAGGAGATTTCTGTGGTGGGTGTCTCTTCTAGGTCAGTCGAGGATTAGTCACGCCGTCAAACGCCCTTTCGGAGGTGACAGTGGGTGGATACCCGTTCCCAAAAAAAAAAATATATATATATATATATATATATTAAGAGCTAGGGTGGTAAAAAATATGAATAAGAAATATGTATCAGTTACTTGTCAAGGAATAGTTGCAGTCGATCGATTATAAAGAATCAAATGGTAGTGAATATTTAGAAGATTAAATCAGAAATAACCAAAAATGAAAACAAAAAAGAGAAATCAGCCATCCAAAAACAGCAACATAGAATCAGATTGCAGTAAATTTGGGGAGGTCCCAATACCAAAGCTACAATTCAATTTGAATGATAATAAGCACCATTTCTTAAGTGGGCAAAGCTTTGGCTGAGAGGTCTGAAAAGCATACAGGGCATAGGTACAGATAAAGCCTGCGATGGGCTCCAACAAAAGGTTGGCAAAAATAAAAGAGTGAATTGTGTCATATAGTGGTGCAGTGATAATTGGCAGTAAATATGCTGAGAACAGGATGAGGAACATATCAGAACATTTTATAATGGAGAAAAAATCAGCACAAAAGCACTGATTGGATATGCACTAAAGCAAAGCTTTTGGCTTGTTTTCCTGCCTTACATTTACGGAAGTATGAATGGAAGAGAGAATAAAATTGAGTCTATTGGTGTGGTCAACCACTTATTATTTCACCTTAATATATTTTTAGTTAATCTATGTTGGATTAAATTTTTATGTGTCACACTTATGGGAGTCACAACACTAAAGCCCGTTTGAGACGGCTTTCTTATTACTTCTTAAAACAAATTTTTAGTATAAAAACTAAAGTTTTTGTACTAAAAAGTTGTTTTAAGATGCATTAAGAAAGCTAAGAAAGTCGCCCCAAATGAAGCCTAAGTATGTCATAAATGGTCATAGACTTATAAGAGTCACAAAAAAAATGAATTTTCAGTTCTAATAATACTCTGATATCGCCATTAGAGGGTGGATCACTGGAGAAACAAAGATAAAATTGGTATTTTAACTAAAAAAATTATATTCAACTCAAATGCTTAAGCTCATGATTGGGAGTTGATCACTTACATTTCTGATATGATTAAGCCTAATACTGTTACATGCATCAACAAATGAAGAGAGAGAGAGAGAGAGAGAGAGAGTGGATGAGTCGGAGATAATAAAAGGAGAGCTGAAGAGGCATTCTTGTTGGGCTAATCTCCAACACCATGTCCTTGTTGTTTAAGCAGACAAAAGGGTGTGTTGGGGCTCAAAGAGGTGGAAGCTGATTCAGTATTGAAGATTCTGTATCCTTCTATAATTAAGAAGAACTTGGAGTTCCTCTTCTTCTTCTCTCTCTCTCTCTCTCTCTACCTCTACCTCTATCTCTCTCTCTTTGCTTGTGCTCAGCTTCTCTTACAGAATCATGGAGAAAAAACGTCAGAAAATTGGAGAAAGCAGTGGAACAAAATTTGAAGGAATCAGTGATAAGAAATCAGAAAGGTTTAGAAGGATATGTGTTTTCTGTGGGAGTAGAGCAGGGAAAAGGCCTTCTTTCAGTGCTGCAGCTCTTGAGCTTGGCAAACTACTGGTCAGAAACAAAAAAAAAAAACTTGCCAACTTTAGCTTCTTTGCTCTTACGATCTGTGCATTTTATGCAATTTGATATTATTAAAATGCCATTCTGTCTTCAGGTTGATAGGAAGATAAATTTGATTTATGGTGGTGGGAGTATAGGTCTCATGGGTTTGATTTCTCAAACAGTCTTTGATGGTGGCTGTCATGTCTTAGGGTGATTACTTTCACCATATATATCTTATCTTTTTTAGTTCTGTTTACTTCATATTTCATCAAACTAACCAAAATTTTCATTTATTTGTATACAGAATTATACCAAGAGCCTTACTACCTCATGAGGTAAAGAACTCTCAAGCTTTTAAAAACGCTTCTTCTTACAGAAAGAGTTACAGAAAAAACAAAAATAAATTTTTGTAGATTTTAGGAGAAACTATTGGAGAAGTTAAAACAGTTGCAGACATGCATGAGAGAAAGTCAGAAATGGCTAAACATGCTGATGCTTTCATTGCCCTTCCAGGTGAGCAAAAATGGAAACTCTTTATTTTTTTATTTAAATATTTTAAAGTATTTCATTTTTAAACTTTAGGTGGGTATGGGACAATGGAGGAGCTGTTAGAAATGATAGCTTGGTCACAGCTTGGAATACATGAAAAACCTGTGAGTAGTACTTTTTCTTAACAAATTTCTATATATATATATGTGATTTGATTGATTACTTTACATATTTTATAAATTGGGAAGGTGGGATTATTGAATGTTGATGGCTACTACAACAGTCTTTTAGCATTGTTTGACAAAGGAGTTGAAGAAGGCTTCATAGAGAGCTCAGCAAGGCATATTGTGGTTTCAGCAGAGACTGCAGGGGAGCTCATTAGAAAAATGGAGGTAATTTAATTTAGTGAGTGAAAACTCATAAATCCAACAAAAAATAGGAAAATTTAGCTACTACTGCCCAAAAAGTATATTTTTTAAAATAATTAAATATACTAAATTCATTATTCAGATTTTATTATTTATAAACCTATCTCAAAAATACTTAAATATACTAAATAAAGATTAAGTCTTCGTTTGGGACGTCTTTCTATAGCAACTTTTTAGTACCCAAATTTCTTGAAAGTAGCGAAAGAGCAAAGATCAAAGGCTGTCTCAAATTAGAGAAATTATTCTGTGCGGATACCGGATGGTCTAAAGACTAATCAGAACATCCCACGTCGCCCGGTACATAGCAGTATCGAGCATCAGTACCAAGCAAAACAATGATGCAGCGCGTTCTAGTTGGTCTATGGGCGCCGTTCAGCGTCCGCACAAAATAATTTTTTCCCAAACGAAGGCAAATCCTCATTTCTGAAAAGGAAATAAACAAAATAGGATGCCACATTTACAGTGAAAATATATAAGAGTAATTTATTTAGAACTTATGGATTTTTTTGCTGTCATTGATGCAGAATTATGCACCAATTCATGACAGTGTGGCACCCAGACAAAGTTGGCAAGTAGACCAATTATTAGAGTCTCCCCCTACTGATCATACTCCCAAGACTTCAAATTTCTAAGTATTTTATATGCTTTGTGTGCAAATAGCATATATTTTGTCAGTAATTTATGGAGAAATAGTCAAAAGTACATGATTTTGGGAGGATTTACATGGAGAAAAGGATGTGCTTTTTTTATATTTCTCTATTTTCCTTTTGTGATGATTGTAAAATTGTGTTTTTTAGTATGATTTTAATGTATGGATTTGATTCCCTGTGATTAAACTGCAACTGTGAGGATGGGACCATTGAGAAAGTGATTGTTTTGTTGCTTGTGAGCAATTGGGCATTTAGATCTCTTCAACAAACTGTCTATGGTTTTAGTTAATTAGGGATAGTAATTAATCTAATTAATATGTGTATATAAATGTGGTCAACTATAGGGTGTTATAGGATATTGTCAAGAATCTTAGCTAGGAGGTAGCTTGACAAAGCTTAATCCTATTACCTACAAAACCTAATTAAGGTTAATCAAGGTTAGATTAAAAATATATGATGCATGTGAAAAATGATTTAAAATGGTTTTGTGGTGGGTCATTAAGTTGGGCGGGATCGTTGGTGATTGGTTCGCTGGTTTTTAATATGGGGCCTAATTATCGAGTAGTTACGGGCATATCGAAGGCAACAACGAAGTTGGGTTTGTATGCATATTATAAGGCATGGTTCTAGCTGAAATTATTTGAGGAAAGAATTAGATGATCGTTTTTTATTTTCAAATCCAATTTACGAAAAACTAATGTATCGTTTAATTTTAATTATTATTATTATTTTATGCTTTTTAAGCATGACATGTTTCTATTAATGATTTGATTTCACAAACAAGCTCTTATGATAAAATTCAGAAAAAAAAAAGGTAGAAAATTCATATCATGATGAGCTTTAAAGTCATTAAATCTACATCGAAAAATTTACAATGTATAACTAATCAATCAACTATTATAATATATTAATTATCTTAACAAAAACAGCAATAACAATCTCAAGCCTTTATTCAACTATAATATTAAAAAAATTATAACAATATCATTGCCAGGTCCTAGACTATCAATGAGAAAAGTGGAGGCCGGATTGTGTTAGATAATCAACAACCAGCATAAAATTTGTCGAATAATCATGATAATATTAATTATCAAAAAATAAATTTAATAAAATACTATAATTTGTCTAATTATCCATTCTAAAGCAATAGTTTTATGTTCATTTTATAATTTCCAGTATTTTCAATAATTTTATTTATCATTATTTTACTTTTTTTCATATTAATTTATAATTATGGTGACACCAGTTAGTCCTTTTTTTCAGCAACGCATTACCAAACAAAGTTAAGCAGCGCAGTATAATAGCAGATATTTATTTACTAAAATTAATAGAACAACCTGCTAATTAAGGCTTAGTTTGGAAAAAACTTTTTTATTGCTTTTTAAATAATTTTTTTAGTACAAAAATTTTTTAGTTCTATAAAACTTCTTTAGCCTACCGAGTTTTAGTACAAATTTTTTAATTTTTGTATTAAAACTCCGTTTTAAAAAACAATAAAAATGCCCCGCATCCCAAACAAAGCTTAAGACATATTTGAAAATATGATTGAGAAGGAGCTTTTAAAGAACAAAAACAGAAAAGCTCAAGTAGCCCCAAACAAAAACTAATAAATCACTCTAGCCAACGGTCCTATAAAATTGCTTAATTTTTTTGTGGTGAGCACTCGAATTTAACCCATAAGGATTCTAAAAAAATTTCCAACCATGCACTACTAATAAATAAGATTTTAGCAGTGCCTTTTTTAGCAATTGCAGCGGTTTAAAATGTCACAAAATTCATTGCAACGGTTCAGTAACCGCTACAAAGCTCCTATATTTGTATTCGTTGGAAAGGGAATTAGCTGTGGTTTTAACCGGTGCTGTTTTGTAATTAATTTAGCGGCATATGCATCAAAAGCATTTTATTGTGATTTTAAAAAACCAATAAGAACATAATTAAAATACAAATTGAGTAAATATTATCATCATGCGAATCTTGTATCAAACATGATAAAATTAATGAGGAAATAATATTATAAGCAATGAAATCAACTTATTCATTACTTTGTATTATTTGCATTTGTAATCAACCATTCAAAGATGTTATGAGAAAAGCAAATCAAAATCTAAAAGTGGAATGTTGCAAATAAATAATATCAATGGCAAGATATATAGTGTCCGTCATTTGTTTTTTTGTTTCAAGTAATTTGAGACTTAAAATTTTTGTGGTCCTTTAAAGTTACACAAATTAAGCATCACATCAAGCATTTATAATATAAAGGAGACATTAAGAAATTAATTGGCATTCAAATAAAACTAATTTTTTCATAAACTTCAAAAGTTTCAATGAGTCGTTTATAATCATCTCTATTTCGTTGTGTAGCATGCCAAATCATTTCTTCTTTAGATTTTTGGGTTTTAAGCAATCTTGGTAGTCTAGGAATAGAGGAAAAATATCGAACAATGTAAGCAGCTTGCATTTGTAATTTTTTCCCTTGTATAATATTGCTGTTTTGGTTAAGATCTCATCTTGATGCTACACAAGCTGCCAATACATTTTAATTAGACTTATCACCCCAAAATAACATATAATCACTAGGTCATATGTGTATATATAACAAAGATAAAAAACCTTCATGAATTTTTTATTCTCATATGTATTTTTGGGCAATTAAGTCTCCTTAGAAATATTTCGATCAATAACTTTAACAACATATTGAAAGATCGTGCAATCCAAGAATCTAGACATTTCAAACGAATAATTGCAATATGAATGATATGTTCAAAAATGTCTTGCATCATGGATACAATTCTACTGCTGCACCTTCTAATAACTTTGAGAGTTTTTCACCTTCATTTGTTGAGTCTTGCGTAAGGTTTTGATGTTGATCTACTAAGTTAATTGAGTAATTGATTGGAGCAAATGCATGTATCTCTCAATAATCATTCAATATTATCTATATCAGATTGCTCAGTTTGAGCATGTTGTGATATCAAATCAGAGGCACTACCAACATATTCATTTCCTGCATCCAATGAATACTTGATGATCCTCTCCATGTCAATTTAAACAATATATCTAGTAAAAAATTCATTAGAGATAATATAATTCCTGACATCTTTCATTGAATGAAAGTATATGTTGATGTATGATTTACATAAGCATAATATTTTTCCCAATAAATTCTTGCTTCAACTAATGAATTCTGAAAAAATTTCAACTCTATTATATTCGCGACTCCATCTTGATTTGATTATCCAACTCTTATCCATTTAAAAAGTAACCTGTAACTTTATACCATACACAATAATTAAGAAATTGCTTTAGTTAATATACAATCACTACAGGAAAACCCAAAAACCCTGCCTAGAACCCCTAACACTTCGTTCCTGCCAACCTCGCCATGCTTCTCTTGTGAACTTTTCTTAGCGTGAGGGGTCCTTCCAGCTGCAGATTCACCCATCGGCGAGTGGTACGAACGCCATGCTTACCGTCGAATAAAAATCCGCCGGAACCCCACACAGTAATCGCGTGTTTTCCCGTAGTAAATTCAATCAATCATTATAATCTCATATTTATAATACATTATAACTACTACAAACTTAAGACCTGGAGGGCTAAATGTGCCCCCTACTTTGCCCTCTCAACTTTGCTAATGATGAATACAATAACCATTTATTTTTCAAATGTGCTTAATGTAATACATCATGTTGATCAATATAATTAGGGGTGTCAATTTCGGGTCACGGGTCGGGTTCGGGTCGAACCTGAACTGGCCCGGGTGCGAAACGGGTCGACCCTAACCCGAACCGGATTTTTCGGGTCGGGCCCGGGTCGGGTTTTCGTGTCGTGTCAAATATTGACACCCCTAAATATAATCAAACTAAAAGCTTAGTTACATGAGCTAAGGTAATGCTCATGAAAAAAAAAGCCTAGCTATAAGAGTCAAATCAGGAGCCCAATATAGAGCCCATAATTCATAATATTTTGAATATAATTTATTTTTTATTATTTTATATTGCTATTTTTTTTCCTTAACCAACCATAATATGGTTTACGAAGTTTCTAGAACTCATAATATGGTTTGGAATGAAGAAAATATTAAACTCATAGGTGGCTAGAACTCATCATTAATGACCATCAATTAACTTTTTCTCTAATTATTTTTCCTCATTTATTTCACTTCATTGGTGTGGTTGCCTAAGTGTCTTATAAATATGGGCTAGAATGCTTTGTAATTTTCAACATTGAATAAAATATTTTGGCAAAAAGGTTAGAATGAGTAGTAATTTTATTTCTTTTAAATTATTTACTACTCTATAATACATGTTCTAAACTCCTTACACATTTCTAATCATTTTATAAGCATTTAGGACAAATTTCTTATAGCTGTATAAAGTTATTTTTTAAGTACAAAATCTCTTGAAAAAAAAAAGACATGACTAAAACTATCCCAAACGAAACCTAAAAGTAAGCAAGTGCAAACTATCGGACCACTGTGATGATGAGATGAATATTCTCTTTGCTAAGTCGTCGTGTTTTCTTTGGTTATATTTCTTTCTATTCTGAGCACTCATTTTATTGGCCAATCTTTTTATTTCGGATTTGGTTCTGGGAAATTTTGAGGATTCTATAGGGAGGATGGCTCATCTCCCTTGGGCCATTTTATTTATGAAGTATTAGCTTTCTACAATTATAGGCAATGATGTATTAAGTGCAACCTGACTTGCTTGGTTCTTGCCTAGCTATTTGATGCTACAGTTCTATTGTAGATTTTATACTTGATCTCACCCTCACTTGTTGTAGGATGACACTTGTGATTTGACTTTCTAAGCCTATCCTGCTATGTAGTTTTTTTTTTCCTGATTTTTTTGGATTTTGTTGTAAACTAAGGCTTCGTTTGGGACGGCTTTTTTATTGCTTTCTAAAATGGAGTTTTAGTATAAAATTAAAAAAATTTGTACTAAAATTCCGTTTTAGAAAGCAATAAAAAAGCCGTCCCAAACGAAGCCTAAATCATTGAAACCCAACTGATCTCAGGATCTTTCCAAGCAAGAGCTACTAAGATTTTAAACTTAGGATTTTAGGTTGCATATAAGAAACTGATATTTCACGTTTATTATTACGAACCCACAAACCCTTAAAAGAAAGATTTAGGGACTTTGAATTTAGTTTGCCAAGAATTTGAACACAACACATTTAATAACCCCTGAAAATAGAAGTTTATTATTATTATAATTTCTTAAGAAATTGACATATGTAGTTACAAGTGGGTTTTCTAGACTGTTATATGTCCGTTATACAAATCAATTTCACTTGAGTTTTTTATACATGCTTGACTAACTTGTGAATATTTTTTTTATAATTTTTGAATCCCCAGATTTTAAGATATATTATAAGAATTTTATGTTAAAAGTTAAACAATTGGTATAATTATCTTCGTGTCTTAAAGATATTTTATTATAAAAAACTAATTGCACTTCCAAAAATCATCAAATTGCCATTTCCCCATTTTCAATTTCATTTTCTCAAGCCAGAGAAGGAAAAAATTGAGATGAAAAAGATAGGAGAGAGAAATTAGGGTTTAATTTGGAGGTCGTAGAGCCATTTTCTGTATGGTCAGTTAGAAAAATTCTTCGGATTGTTGTAGGTTACGTTTTGCCTATCTCAGTTTTCAATAATTTGAAATTTTTGGATTTTTTGATCGAATTTATAATTTGGTTTAACTAAAACATAATTTTTTCGGATTCTGATAACTTTAATCCGTGTAACTTTGATATGATATCGATATGATTATTCAGATCGTTTTGAGTATTTATTTGAATTTTTTTTGCATTTTCTCACAGTGTGATTTTGAAAAGCAGCAATTTTTATCAATTTGAAAGTTCATTCTTAACTAGCATTTTCTATTGCTCAAATGTTTTAAATGTTTTATGCTTTAAAATATAAATCCAGACTTTAAAAAAAAAAATTCATCATTAAAGAAAAAATATATACTAACACCCAAAGTCAAAATAGGAGTAGATCCTCAAATATGTGAATGAATGCAATCGATAGTGTTTGGGATTTATTTTGTGACCTTGCTTGGCAACTTTTTCTTTATTTTTAATACTTTTTTGATTGATTTTTTTTTTTAATGTTGCAGATATGAGAATTCTTAGATAGATGAGCAGCTTTGCACTTAGAGACACAATGCGAAACAGGTATATAAATGAAAAGGTTTAAGTAGCTTCAATGAAAAATTAGATTAGAAATAATCGCTTTAGATGGTTCAGTCGTATAAAACACTGATCTTTTGATGACCCGATTAGTAGAGCGGATATATTAGATACAACTTTTGTTAAAAAAGATAGTTGCAAACCTAAAAAGATTTAGTTAAAAAGTAATAGAAATAACATTTTTAATAAATTTAAATGAGAAGTTGACTCTTAATAGGACATAATGAAAAAAATGGCTCATATAGCCGACCACAGGTAGTGACATAGAAGTTTGATGTTGTTGTCTATTTTTCAATACAATTCGGGCTTTGCTCTCATTTTTCTCGAAAATAAAACATTGACTAAGATTACAGGGTTTGGCTTTGAAGAAAATGAATATTTGGCAAAAATCAAAACCAAATTTCTGATAGAATTATTCTTAAATCTAAAAAAAATTAACTATTCAAACCCTTCAGGCATAAGATTATGCTACTTGATAAGGTCAAAGTATTCTTAGTTTACTTTGCTTTTGCTTGCCCATTATGACCATTGTCTGATGTTTGATGCTTTGTCATTTTTTATGACCATCGTGATCTATTTATAAAAATCTTTTCATAAAAAATGCCACATCCTACTCCATTAAAAATGAGAAATTATTATGTGTGGAGGTCGGACATATCTTTACATTCTGAGGCAAATCAAGTGCAATCATGTCAGCAGTACCAAACCGCGGTACCGAACGGTACTGAGTAGCATCGAGCCGCGGTACATAACAAAGAGGTGACGTGACACTTTTAATTAGTCTCCAGACGAAGTTCGGCGTTCACACAGAATAATTAATCATTACTGTTGCGTGTTAGAAAATACGCGGCGGTAGAGTTTGTAGATTCACGTCCGAGCGTTGCACGTAAATTTAACACGCAAGCAGAAAAGAAAATGTAAACACCAGAGTTTTTACGTGGAAAAACCAAAAAGGGAAAAAATCACGGGGCCTCGCCCAGTTGTAAAGTTCCACTAGTGTTTTTGTAGATTACAAATGGCTGATTCGTCCCACAAGTTGGGATAATCAGAATACAATTTGTTTCTCCCAAGAAGTTTACAAAATTCTGCAAATTCCCTGCGTTTCCCGAAAATTCAGCAGAATTCCGGCGTCTTCAGACGGCAGGAAGAGCTCCGGCGGTGGTCGAGGAGGTGAGGAATCTCCTTTTCCCCTTTCTCCTCTTCTTCTTCTCTCTCTTCACTTGAGTCCCTTTGGTGTAGAATGAGGGCTCTATTTATAGTTTTTCTGGAGTGGCATAGCCCGTAAATAGGCGTGAGATCAGGGGCGAATTGGGAGTGTTTTGAATGGACGGCCGATATTGAATCATTTGATCATGCGCTGTTCGTTGGGCATTTGAACGCCTTAATGATGTCGGAATTCGGCGATCTTGGGCTCGTTGGATTCGTCTCGTCGAGCCGTTCGATTCGAGTATAAGCTCGTCAAAATAGAAGACCGTTTGGTAACTCAAATTGCGGTTTGAACCTTCCAACAGCGCTTTGAGCCCTTGATTCGGACTCATTTGGGCTCAGATTGGGTTGATCTTGGTGTCGTTGGGTTCGTATTTCCGAGGCGCTCAGTTTGACTATAAGCTCACTGAAATCGGAGTTTGGGTGCTCCCAAAATTAATTTTTGAAGTTTCCAATTAGCTTTTGCCTCGAGATTCGTGCCATGTCAAGCTAATTTTGTGATGACGTATCAGTTACAAAGAAAGGACTTTCCCTCTAATCTATATCATTTACATTGCATAAATATCTTTTTCAGCTTTTTAAGAAGGGGCCTTATTATAATAAAAGACTTATTAGTAGAGATTTCTAATGAAAATGCTTTGTAGTTTTCTCTTAGCGAGTTTTTCATACCAAAAAAAAAAAAAATTCTGGTCCTCCTTATTCTTCTTCAATTGATAATGAGTCTGGCTATTTACTAGTGTCGGGAAAAGAAACCACACCATGAAAAATAAACAAGAAATAAAAATTTTTTAATTAAAAAAAAATTGATGACCCACATCACACAAAAAAATCTATTATAAAATTGTATAGATCTCTCTTCTCTCATTCTCTTCTTATTTCTCTTCACTTTTCGCATCGTTTTACTATCCGACTAGATAAAAAGAAGATTTACAATTACAACAAAGGGCACAACCCTTAAGTAAAATAAGAAAAAAAAAACTCGGTCAGACTCCTAGTGCACGGTGCTGATCGCAGCGCTGCAGCATTGAAACTACAATGTTGCGGCGTTGTGTTCTTTGTCTCGGAGGGTTTTCATATACCACGTCTTAACACTAGATTTACGAGGCCACAATGCTATATAGAAAAATATTTTTTAATATTTGAGTCAGCAATACAACCCAATTTATCAATTCAATTAGAGTTCACACAAAACTAGCAACTAGAAGGCAGATTGGTAAGTCTCCCTCTCTCTCTCTCTCCTTGATTTATGTTGCACGCAACGATTTTATTAGTTTTTCCAACATTCGGAGTTTGAATCCCAAATATATCAAATATGGCCAATGAGAAATTTAAGGGGCTGTTTGGTATCGGATTTACGCTAAATCCAGCCAAACAGTTTTTGTGAGTGCATTAAATCCCGGGATTAAGTAAATCCCGGATTTACGGATTTATAGCTTAAATCCGGGATTTAGTAAATCCGAGGGGTAGCCGGATTTAGTGAATCCGAGCGGGATTTATTCGAAGAAGCGCGCGAAAGGGAGAAAGTTACCTTCACAGCCAGCGAGCTCCCGTTCTTGCTTCCGATCAAAATGCTGTAACTTCCGATCCGGGTTGAAGTCGTCGCAGGAGCGAAGTCGAACAACCACGAAGGAGCCGAAGAAGCGACGCCTGCAATCTCTACACCTGCGAAAGCAACGGATGAAAAGAGAAGATGAAAGGCAAACCCTAGACGCCTCTAAGTTATTATTGATTAACTTAATTAATATAATTTAAATTATTAATACTTAAGTAAATTAATTAAATAGTTAATTGTATAATTAGTGCATAAATTAATTATCTAATTTTAACTTAATTATATAATTAGTAATTAAATATTAATATAATTAGATTAATTAATATAACTTAATATATCTATTATTAAATATATAATTAATTGTATAAATAATAATTAATGGGTAATTTGTACTTAACATATTATTAAATTTATAACAGATTATATTTTTTATTTTTAATTATAAATTTATTTTTAAGTTATAATTATTTTCTTCACATTTAAATGTCTAACTGTTATAAATCCTGAAATATGTTACCAAATAGTTTCTCGGGATTTAACAGGATTTAACATTTGGCATACCAAACAGTTTTCAGAATTTAACACATTTCGGATTTACTAAATCCGGATTTATAGGATTTACTAAATCCCACTAAAGTTAAATCCCACTTGTTGCCAAACAGCCCATAAGAGTGAATAAGAAATAAATATTCATTTTTTTATCAATATTCCATCATGCTGAACTTCCTGTTTATTTTTTCTTATCCAACCAGCTGCAGAAGAACTTTTTAAAAAAAAAAAATCAAAGCAGATCCCTTTATAATCTTATTCATACCGAATCAAAATACTTCGATCTTAATTATAAACATGATTAATCATTAGCAAATCAAACAAAATAAAAAAACATAACAAGCTCAAATTCAGATAAACTAAAAGTGCTTTTCGATTGTAGAAATCCAAGCACAGTAAGCGCAAACTATCCTCTGAGAGATGTAGACATAGACAGCAAAAGAGAAGCTCATGAGAGCAACATCCTTCCAATCTCCTTTCTGCTTTGGGCTCATAGTCTCCTTCAACTCCTTGCCTAACTTCTCAGCCCGGCTGTATATTTGGGCTGGTGTCCAACGGCGTCTGCTCTCCTTTTCTTTCCTTTCTTTGCTCCCCGGCGGCGGTGAGAGTTGGCTCCGGCAAGGTAAGAAGCCCTGCTTGGTTCTTCGATCTGGTCTGCTGAGATGGGTTGGATTGATGCTGTGGAGAGAGTGGGAGAAAGAGAACGAGGCCATTGGGAGAGATTGGATGCTGAGATTGCCAAATAAGAGTGGATTAATTGATGAATCTGAATATCTGATTAAGAGCAGAGAGAAAGTTTTTATGAGTTGAAGATAAGAAAGAGATAGCTGTAAACAAAAAGGGTTGCTTGCAAAAATATCTTGGTGGTGGGGTAGCTAGGCGTGACTTTGTTTTTCATTTTTGAAATAATTACAAGTCATGGGATCATAAATTTTTTTTAGTTTGATTACCATAAATTTGACCTCAAATCATAACTTAAATTATTTTTATATTTATCATTAGCCAGAGCAGGGGTGATGATTAGAGCTACTCCCTACCAACCCTTTGACATCCTCTTCTCTTGGGCAAATTATTGCATCCGGTCACCTGACGGATCTCTCTCTGTCTACAGTAAAAGCACAGGTACTGTAGCAGATGTTATAATACCTACGCTTTACATGCGCTTTTACTGTAGACAGAGAGAGATCCGAACGGATCTCTCTGTCAGGTGACCGAATGCAATAATTTGCCCTTCTCTTGAAGATCCTTTCTTGGCCTCAAACCGCATCAAAACTCTTTGGATTTTATGTAGTTCACTTTGTATATGTGAAATTCATAAAATTTATGTCTTTTTAGGGATGTCAATTAATGACATGACGAAAAAATAAGATTCAAAATAAGCTTGAAAAATTTGAATTCGGGTCCTAATTCCTGAAATGTTTGAAAAATAAGATCATGTCCGGATAAACTGGCTAACTCGAAAATGGCATTAGTTTGACTCGCGTCCCACATTGCATCATGCTCATCTGTCTCAACCCCTTGTCCCGCAACCCGCATTCCCACATTTCAACCTGTGCTCGCACTCACAGCCTTGTAGGCTTGCATCGGATTTGTGTTGTGCTTGCACCTTTGCTGGCACAGTCACGTTGTTCGTCCGCTTGTAGCCACACACTCACTCGTACTGTTGCCCACACTCTACGCTCGCTTGCTACTTGCACTTGCAGGTTAGTGGGGCAGGTCGAGTCAACCCAGTAACCTAGCGGGTTGAGTTTAGATCTAAATTTATGACATATAATAAGAACAAAAGTTAGAGATGTGCTAACACATCAAGGAAATAGAGAAGGATCCCTCCCAATCTGATATGTGAATTGCTCGCAACACGTTTAATTCCTGATAAAGCTTCCAGAAGTTGATTCTTTTAGGTAAAGTAGAAAAGAAATCACCATTAAATTCATAAAATAATGATATATATTTTTTAATATTTTTTACTAACTATTTTTTTGTATATATTGAATAAAAGGAAAACTTCCTTAATTTTTTTTTATTAATTCTTATAAAAATATTTCAACAATGCGTTCCTGATTAAAATAGCTAGTTATGTGTGGAAAATTGGAAATGCAAAGCAATATCAGGCCTTGCTTACTAGAAATGGAGGCCCAAATGTCCGGTCCTTATTCACATTCCACAATTCCAGCTTCAAGCCTCCCGGCAAGAATCCCGCCAATCCAAGGATCTCCACGCTGGCGATCCGCGTGAATCATCAATCTAACATCTAAACCGTCCATTCAACCTAAATCCAACGTTCAAAAGACTTCTTCCTCAAGCCCGCCATAATTTTCCGAGCGCCCTATAAAATTCCCTTACTTTCTTCCTAAGAAACAGAATTCAAGAACTAAAGCGATCGTATTATCGTTTCCAAACCCTAATTACATTAATGGCGAGGACGAAGCAAACTGCTCGCAAGTCTACCGGCGGCAAGGCCCCGAGGAAGCAGCTGGCCACCAAGGCGGCTAGGAAGTCTGCGCCGGCGACCGGCGGCGTAAAGAAACCTCATCGTTTCCGTCCTGGAACAGTTGCGCTGAGGGAGATCAGGAAGTACCAGAAGAGTACCGAGCTCCTTATACGCAAACTACCCTTCCAGCGCTTGGTCCGTGAAATTGCTCAGGATTTCAAGACTGATCTCCGATTCCAGAGTTCCGCCGTCGCCGCCCTTCAGGAGGCTGCGGAGTCTTATCTAGTCGGTCTTTTCGAGGATACAAATCTCTGCGCTATCCATGCAAAGAGGGTTACTATTATGCCCAAGGATATTCAACTTGCTCGCCGGATTAGGGGCGAGAGGGCTTGATTTCTTGATGATTGATGTCAGGGCTTGCTCTGCGGTTAAGGTTATTTTGATCTGTAATATTTGTTTTTAAAATCTTTCTGGTCGTTTTATTATCTAGTAATGTAGCAATGAACGCAAGGTTGGTTGCTTGGTTGGAAATTTTTGGTAATTGGAATGGTGTTAGATTGTTGTCGTTGTTCAGGACTCAGTGCCAATTATATGGAATCAAAGTTTCTTGTTATAATGTGGTATAATATCGTATTCTTCCCTTTGCTTCAGTTATTAGTTTGTTTTCCATCTGATCAACTGAAAATCGTCTTTTTAAACGATTAATGTAATCGGATATTGGAATTAAGTTTTAAGTTTTTTGTACTATGTTTATAAAATGATAGTTCATTAGTTCAATTTTGATTGTATTAGCATTTCTTGTTATGCTAGCTTTTGATGATTTAACTAGTAGCTTAGACAATGTATTCTACTTTCATTATTATATGCAGTGTGCATTTTTGTATATCAGATTTGGTTTTTGAAATTTTTTTTTTTAAAACTCTTACTGTAAAGCTAAAAATAGTATAAAATAAACTCAACGCTACTACTGTACAAATGAGAATACTAAGTTCAATTGAAGAACTTTTATAATACATAGTAAAAACAAATAGTAACAACAACAAAATATGGGCATACTAATACAAGAAAAACCAAACCCAATGACTTAAAATAACATCAGCACAAAAACGTTATGATGCGAATGCGAGCTTAGACTTGTTTGAGTTGGATAATATTTGAAGTGGTACTCTAACTCCTTTTGAATATATTGTCATCTTACTGCATTCAATAACTCAATATATTGTTTCACAAATACTCTCGTTAGCTTCTTATAGGAATTTATCCTCTCCACGACATCATGTGTGATAAAAAATATTATGATCTACATCGGCCATTGAGCTTTCAATGATCTCCAAAACACAATATTCTTTGTCGTATCCGATTTCATGAATCCTCCCCTTGAGAAAGTGCAATGAAACCCAATGCCCACTATTATTTATGAACATATGTTGTATATATTTCCACCCAACATCTCTAAGGTCATTATTCGCTATGTACAACATAACTTTCATAACTTTGTCATAACACCAAAAAAATTTCATTAGATTTGGCTTTTTTTTGTGGAGTACTAGTTTGACACAGTATCATTAGATTTGGCTTTTGCTTTGAGGATGTCATTAATATATAGCATTAAACTTTTCAAATGATTGTTATCCTTTTAAATAATTTGATTTGTGGGTGTTGTCCAAATCAAATCTATAATCAGTTAATACATTGTGAAGTACTATATAAGAAGTTACAAAAAATTTTCAAACTAACTTAAGGGCTGGTTTGGGACGGCGTCATTATTGCTTTACTATTTAAAAAGCAGTTAAACAATTGTTTGGACCGCTCGCGGTAGAGGTCATTCTAAAAATTTTTGCTGCCACTCGCTGCTTCCCACGACCGAACCTTATCTCCCGTGGTAGGTTGTTTTCTGTGGTTTCGAAGAATAAAAATGACGCTACCGCCCCAATTCGTGTGGAAGTTGTCGATCATTTCGCCATGTCCATGCCCTCGTCTCCGTTACCATACCTATCTTCAGGACCTTTTCAGATAGTCGGCAGTGAGGAAGATTTGCACGATTCGGTAGGAGGTCGCTCATCATTTTGGTAGGTAGTCATCTTCGCAATCCTTATACTCGATTGTCTCCAGCGGGTTGCATCTTCAGCTCCATTCGGTAGGAGGACACTCATCATTTCACCTGGTATGAGATTTGTCATTCTAACCTTCTTTATTTCACTCATCTACAATTTTTTTTGCATTTTGCAACTCTTCTTCCCTCCTCTCACGACCACACTTCAAGCCAACACCTCCCGCCTCCCCCATTCGCAAATCCCCATTTCTCCATCTGTCTTCGAGACTGGACAATGGAGAATGTGGAGGATCTTGGCCTCCGTGACTGGGTCCAGAACCGGAGGAATGGCTCTGTTGAGGCCATCTTCTCCGGAAGCCCCGCAAAGTAGAGGAGATGGTCGACCGGAGGTGCAGGATCGGTCCTCCCCTGCTGCCGTCGCCTTCGTTTCATCCTTCCCATCCAACCAGGATCCAGGCCTGGATTTCCATTACAAAAATACTCTCTAATGTTTTATTCTCTCTGGTATAATATTTGGTATTTTGCAAGTTTAGTTTGTTATTACGTCTTTGATTTGGATGAAGAAATAATGTCACGTTATCTGTTGAAATTGGAGTTTGTTATTACGTCTTTGAATTGCTATGAACTTTTATTCAATGCTCATTTTAAAGTTATATTACTAAAATGGATAAATTATTACACGTGTGTTCAAGGGATTTCACATTCCAGCATTATTTTCATCTGCTGCTAATGTTGAGAAGGAATACACAGCTATGATTTTATTTTCCGGCTCCTGATTTTAGTAATTGTATTAGTTCATGGACTATTCTGTTGTGACAATGTTAGGCCGGTCCAACCTGGGCCGGCCCAACTTGGACTGGCCAAGCCGGTCCGGGTCTTCTCCAGGCGGAAGCGGATCGCGGGATAGCAGGCTGGCAGAAATGAAGGGGAGCTCGGGAGTGGGGTCCACTTGGAATTCAAACAAAATTGAAGTATTTTTGGAGGGAGAAGGAAGGGTAGAGATGTCCTTTTGCTTTTGTTTTGAATTAGAATGCATTAAGTAGGGAGAAAGAGAGGAATTAGGGTCATGTCATGTTTTGTGAGAATTTCTTTGTTCTTCTTGGATTGTGAGGGCTCTAGATAGAGATCTAGAGATTGGGAGAGTGCGATCCTCCTCTCGAATAGAGGATCCTTGTATCTTTGCTATTTCCCTTGCATCTACTAGTAAAATACAAGTTGTTTCTTCATTTTTCTCTTAGATTTTTCCTGTTTTCTACTGTTTTTGGCTGTTTTACTGTTGTGGACAGCAGTTTTCATCTTGGATCTAGTTGGTTTTGGTGAGAAACACTTGGAAATCCAAGTGTTTTCTATTAAATTGGTATCCGAGCAAGATCCGGGCGGTGGAGGGCTGTTTTTTTTCTATTGTTTTGCTGCAGTTTTTTGCTGATTTTTGGAGGATCCAGAGGCATCTCGTTGTTTCCCATGGCATCTAAGCGAGTAGAAGTCTTGGAGACCGAGATGGGTCAACTTAAGGCGGATCTAGAGGAGAAGATGGCCACATTTAGCAAAAATGTGGAAGGGAAATTCATGGCTTTGGAGGAGATGATGAAGAAGTTGTTGGAAGGGCAAGCAAGGGCTGTGCCAGTGGAGGAAAAAGGAGAAGGTAGTGGGAGCATGGGTAAGGAGAAGGTGAATCCAGAAGAGGAAGAGGATGTGGAACTGCTTGACAGCAACGGAAGGATGCCACCTAGGGAGTCCATCAGGCGGGAAGAACATGATAGAAGGAGAGACTGTCGGGAAGGAAGAGAAGATGATTGGCGACGTCGGAGGCCCGACCCATTGGACCGGCCATGGGGGATCTATAACCATCATGGCGGGGCACGAGGGGAAGATGGCTACCGGCGGCCAAGGAGGGAGGATGAGCCCCGTTATGGAGAGAGGAGAACTTGGGAAGACCCCATAGCTTGGGACATAGGAGGCCATGGGGGGAATAGGGCATACGGGGTGGACACGAGGGCTAGGAAGCTGAAAATGCCAGTATTCAAGGAGGGAAATATGGATGAGTGGATCCACAAGGTGGAAATGTATTTTGCAGTGAACGGCCTGATGGAGGAGGAGAGATTGATGGCCTTTAGTATGTGCTTGGAAGGGGCGGCATTTGCCTGGTTCAAGTACATGGATAAGTGGGAACCGGTGAGGTCCTGGAGGGACTTCAAGGAGGCTATCAGGGAGAGATTCAGGGGGAGCAGCCCATGGGAGATATCGGAACAGTTCTACGCCCTCACTCAAGAGGGAACAGTGGAGGAATACAGGAAGAAATTTGAGAGCTTAGTGGGAGACATGGAGGGCCTCTCAAACAGTACTTTGGGAAGAAATTTTATGAAGGGCCTCAAACCAGAAATTAGAGATGCGGTGAAGGTCATGAGACCAAGAGACCTGAGGGAGGCAATGGAGTTAGCTCAGCTGGTGGAGAACCAGAAGACCAACGCCCGAACGTGGAGGAACACTCACTCAGGAGGTCCCACCAGGACAACTACCACTTACTTGGCTCCAAAAGGGCCAAGCCCAAGCGTCCCTAGGGAGAGTGGAAAGGAGAAGAGTGGGGTGACCAAATCTGCTGGAAGCTTCAAAAAATTGACTGAGGAAGAGATGCAAGAGAAGAGGGCCAAGGGCCTTTGTTTCAGATGTGAGGAGAAGTTTGTTCCAGGGCATAGGTGCAAAGATCGCGCCCTTCGGGCTCTCACCGTCTATATAGACGAGGCGCCTGAAGAGTGTGATGATTCTAAGGAGGAACAGATTGATCCCCAGTTGGAGGTAGCCGAGGTCTCCCTAAATTCTGTGTTGGGATTTACTCCTAGTCATACGATGAAGGTGAAGGGGAAGATCCTTGGGAGGGAGGTAGTGGTCTTGATTGACAGTGGGGCAACCCACAATTTCATATCCATCCAGGTGGCGGAGGAGCTAGGGATGGAGCCTACTGAGACAGGCAGTTATGGGGTGATGATGGGGACAGGAAAGATTGAGTCCAGCACTGGGATTTGCAAAGGGGTGGAGATGAGGCTACAGGATATTAGGGTGGTAGAAGACTTCCTACCCCTGAAGTTGGGTAGCACAGATGTCATTCTGGGCATGAAGTGGCTGCAGACCTTGGGTGAAACCAAGGTAAACTGGGGGACCATGATGATGGAGCTGATTGTAGAGGGGAAGAGGGTAAAGCTAAAAGGGGAATCAGGATTGTCCAGAGCTGGAGTGTCACTCAGATCAATAGAAAAAATCATCCATGAGGAAGGAGGAGGATTCCTTGTGGAGCTGCAGAGCCTGGAGGAGCAGGAGGAGGGGGAGGAAAAGCTCATTCCCACGTTGGTTCAGCCTCTTATGCAGGAATTTGAGGATGTGTTCCAACCTCCGTTGGGACTACCACCTGACAGAGAGCAGGAGCACCAGATTATCCTGAAAGAGGGAGTATCTCCTATCAGTGTGAGGCCTTACAGATACCCTCAGGTGCAGAAAGATGAGATTGAGAAGCTGGTGGGAGAAATGCTAGAAGGAGGGATCATTCAGCCCAGTGTGAGCCCTTTCTCTAGTCCAGTTCTGCTTGTGAAAAAGAAGGATGGGAGTTGGAGGTTCTATGTAGACTATAGAGCTCTAAACAAGGAGCTGTGCATGATAAGTTTCCTATCCCTGTGATTGATGAGTTGATGGATGAGCTACATGGAGCAGCCTTGTTCACCAAGGTCGATCTGAAGTCAGGATATCACCAGATCAGGATGAGGAAGGAAGATGTGCAGAAGACGGCCTTCAGGACTCATGAGGGCCACTACGAGTTTCTGGTGATGCCTTTTGGCCTTACCAACGCACCTGCCACATTCCAGGCCTTGATGAACCGGATCTTCAAGCCACACCTCCGCAGGTTTGTGTTGGTATTTTTTGATGACATTCTAATTTATAGCAGGACTGAGGAGGAACACCTAAAGCACTTGAGAGTGGTGTTGGGTGTGCTGAGGGAGCATCAGCTGAAGGCCAACTTCAAGAAGTGTGACTTCGCTCAGGCACGGGTGGAGTACCTGGGGCATGTGATATCCCAGGAGGGAGTTGCTGCAGATCAGTCCAAGATAGAGGCAATGCTGGCATGGCCTCAACCCAAGACCTTGAAGGGGCTCAGAGGATTCTTGGGATTGACATGCTACTACAGGAGGTTCGTGAGGGGATACAGCACCATAGCGTGGCCACTGACAGAGCAGTTGAAGAAGGAGAACTTTTTATGGGGAGAAGCATCTTCAGAGGCTTTTGAGAAGCTGAAGAAGGCCATGATGACAGTGCCAGTGCTTGCTCTACCGGACTTCAACCAGGTGTTTGTGGTGGAGACATATGCTTCAGGCTATGGATTGGGAGTAGTGTTGATGCAGAACCATAGGCCCATAGCTTACTTCAGTCAGGTACTGTCGTCCCGGGCTAGGCTGAAGTCTGTCTATGAGAGAGAGCTGATGGCTATTGTACTAGCCATCCAAAAGTGGAGACCTTACTTATTAGGCAGACACTTTATTGTCAGGACTGATCAGAGGAGCCTGAAGTACTTGTTAGAGCAGAGGATGGTCATAGAGGAGCACCAGAGGTGGTTGTCCAAGCTGCTGGGATATGATTTTGAGATCCACTACCGACCGGGACTAGAGAATAAGGCAGCGGATGCATTATCACGCTGTATGGGGGAGCTCCAAGGGGTGGCTGTATCTGTACCAGTACTGATAGATTGGGGAGCCATCAAAGAGGAGAGCATTCAGGATGAGGAGCTAAGGAAAATCAAAGAAGATGTGTTATCAGATGGGAACAGCCACCCAGGCTACTCAGTTGTGGGAGAGAGATTGTACTATCAGGGAAGGAGTGTGATTCCGAGGTCGTCCATCCACATTCCCCAGCTGCTACAGGAGTTTCATGGGAGTGCCATAAGAGGGCATTCAGGAGTGCAAAAAACTTATAGCCGGTTAGCTGCTGAATTGTACTGGAAGGGGATGAGGAAAGATGTAGAGGAGATGGTGGCGAAGTGTGACATCTGCCAGCGGAGCAAGTACCTGACAATGGCACCAGGGGGATTACTACAGCCTCTGGCCCTACCAGAGAAGGTTTGGGAGGAAATTACTATGGATTTTATTGATGGACTCCCAAAATTAGAAGGCTACACAGTTATACTTGTAGTGGTCGACAGGCTGAGCAAATATGCTCATTTCATTCCCTTGAGACACCCGTACACAGCAGTGTCTGTAGCAGCAGCATTTGTGAGGGAGATAGTCCGCCTGCATGGGGTACCAGAGTCTATTATTTCTGATAGGGACAAGGTATTCCTGAGCCATTTATGGAGGGAGCTATTTAGGATACAGGGAACAGTACTGAAGAGGAGCACAACCTATCATCCACAGACTGACAGACAGACATAGGTGGTGAATAGGAGCGTGGAGAAGCTTGTAGCAAGATATTTTGGCCCTTTTGAAGTGGAGGAGAGAATTGGAGAGGTGGCTTATAGATTGAGGCTTCCTCCAACAGCCAGAATACACCCCATTTTTCATGTCTCACAGTTGAGGAGAGTGGTGGGGGAGCATGCAGTAAGCCCAGAGTTGCCCAGCACATTGAGGGAAGACATGGAAGTGACATTGGAGCCTCTAACGGTAGAAGGAGTGCGCATCAATGAGAAGAGGGAAAAGGAGGTGAAGATTAGGTGGAGTGGCCTCCCAGACTATGAGGCCACCTCGGAGCCACAGGAGAGGATTGCAGAGCAATTTCCTGCTTTCCACCTTGAGGACAAGGTGGTACTTTGGGAGGGGGGTAATGTTAGGCCGATCCAACCTGGACCGGCCAAGCCGGTTCGGGTCATCTCCAGGCGGAAGCGGATCGCGGGACAGCAGGCCGGCGGAAACGAAGGGGAGCTCGGGAGTGGGGTCCACTTGGAATTCAAACAAAATCGAAGTATTTTTGGAGGGAGAAGGAAGGGTAGAGATGTCCTTTTGCTTTTGTTTTGAATTAGAATGCATTAAGTAGGGAGAAAGAGAGGAATTAGGGTCATGTCATGTTTTGTGAGAATTTCTTTGTTCTTCTTGGATTGTGAGGGCTCTAGATAGAGATCTAGAGATTGGGAGAGTGCGATCCTCCTCTCGAATAGAGGATCCTTGTATCTTTGCTATTTCCCTTGCATCTACTAGTAAAATACAAGTTGTTTCTTCATTTTTCTCTCAGATTTTCCCTGTTTTTGGCTGTTTTACTGTTGTGGACAACAGTTTTCATCTTGGATCTAGTTGGTTTTGGTGAGAAACACTTGGAAATCCAAGTGTTTCCTATCAGACAACTATCCAAAGACCTGAAAATTGAACTTTAAGGTCTATATTGTATCCGACAACTTTATGTTTTCTCCTAATTTGTTATCATTTTTTATATCTCCAAGTAAACTGCAATTTCCTTCACTGATTTTTCTTTAAATTAATATAGATTTATTTGTTATTTAAAAAAATAAAAATCTTTTGATTTCAGCTTTACTTTTAGATGCTTCATTAAGTAAAATTCATTCTCTGTTCATTTTTAAAAATTAATATATATATTTATTAGTTCTTTTTGTTTTTTTAACTTTTGATTTGAGCTCTACGTTTAGATGTTTCAACCAGTAAAATTCATTCTAAATTATTTTAGGTACTCGTATGCTATCCATTACAATCCTTTTTCAGTTAATTTATAATACAACAATTAAGATTTAAAATGGGTAGATGGTGGACCATCCGCAACATGGGAGAAAGAGTAAAGATTATATTCTGTGATTTATGTCTAAGGGAGATTGAACTTGGCAACCGACCAACCACACATTTCAATAAAGAGGGCTGGACAAATTTAATTAAGAATTTTTATGAGAAAATTGAAAGAGTATGATAAAGTTCAGTTAAAAAATAAATGGGATCAGTTAAAAAAAGATTGGAAATTATGGAAAGAATTGAAGCGTGGATCCATTGGACTGTGTTGGGATCCTAGGAAAAAAAACCATTGACGCACTTGATGAATGGTGGAAAGAGAAATTAGAGGTAAATATTAATTTACATTTATTTGTCTCTTTGAACCTTCATATTATACTTTTTACTTATTTGAAATAAAAGTTTTTTTATAGGTTGTGCCAAATGCAAAAAAATTTAGGATCTGTGGCATTGATCTTGAGCTTGAAGATAAGCTTGATCTTATGTTCCTAGGTGTTGTTGCTATCAGAGATGCACCTCCTGGTACGTTCTATATAGTTGTTTTATTAGTAGTAGTAAAACTTATACTAAACTACATGTACTTTATAATAGGAAAATATTATGTTGTCGATGCTGGTTATCCAATGCAACGGGGAGTTTTGAAGCCATTTTTAGATACCAAATATCATATACCTGATTTTGAAAGAGGAAGCCAATTAGTACGAGGAAGGCAAGAAACTTTTAACAAACGACATTCCTCCTTAAGAGGCGTAATTGAAAGATCATTTGGTGTTTGGAAGAAAAAGTGGGTCATACTACGAGATATGCTTGCATATTCATTCAAAAAACAAATAAAAATAGTTATTGCAACAATGGCATTGCATAATTACATACGTCGACATCCCACTCGAGAAGACCCAGAATTCAATATATGTAATGCAGACGTAACATATATACTAGAAGAGGCATATGAGTATAGAAATGGATAATCATTAGTAGAGACTGAAGAGAATGGTTTTAGTCAAAAGGCACTAGATGGTGAAGGTGCGGAGGAGATGATCAATTTACGAGAAAAAATCACAGATGCATTGTTGGATGAGATGAATTAGAAAGTTTCATTTGGTTGGCAGTATGTTAAGTTTTATTTGATTAAATTTGTGAATCTTTTGCTGATTTTTTGTTTCACTTTAAAAGTATAATAGAAATATTTTTCTGAAAGTATAATACAAACCTTTTCAAATAGATAAATTTAATTTGAGAATTGCAGAGACGTATGTATTATATTTGTGGTCTTATGTTAAAGTGTTTTTGCTGTAGCATGTACAATGTGTTATTCTTTATGAACTGATGTGTATACGAATTATCAATATTAACATGCATCCGATATTTTGAGATTTTCTCTAGTTTTTAATATTGTCCACTGGAAGCACAAGCAGGTGAGTTGGAATGTAAGTGACATTATATGAGAAGTAGTTGTACTGAGATGACAAAAGGTATTTTTTAAACATCGTGCAAATTCCTGATGAATTGGGGCAGATTATTAATCTTGATACATTGTAAGTTTGAACATATTTGTATTATGATGAGAGAAATTTTTAGTATAAAGTAATATTAGAGAGTCTAAAGTTTTAACAAATTATTTTGAAGTATGATAAGGACAATGTCAATAAAATTTATAGTATTTTTATATGTAAACTTATAAAATATTTGATATATAAACTTATAAAATATTTGATAAAATAATTTGATATTAATTAAGAATTTTTAGTTTGTTAAAATTTTTTTTTGAAAAGAAATAATATTTGAATAAATTTTATTCATCTTAATACATATGAGGGTATAAAGGTAATTTATTCATATACAGCTGTAGCACAGCAACTTGACAATTATACTGGCCAAATAAAATGTACTGCTTTCTATACAGCAATTTAAAAAAGCAGTTTTCTGTACAGTGATTTCACAACCTGCTTTACCGACAGCTGCAGCCGTCCTAAACAAAGCCTAAGCCTGGGAGAGCCTTTTATATTTATACTCAAATAAAATATTATTGAGCAAAAGAGCTTAAATTTAAAAATATAATAATTGGCAAAAAAAAATAATATAATGACAAAAATAATAAAGATGACATTGACAATATTTATTGATAGAAAAACATAATTTTACATCCCAAGTCACTTTTCTTAAATCAAGCATGTTACAACTACAACATTCAATGTTATAAATGTCATCAATTATGACTCTGCATAGATTCTAAATTGTATGACCGTAACTATAAAAAATACTAATAAAATTAGTAACAATATACTATGGCTCTATAATATCATAATAGTAATAATTAATCATCTATTATGGCTCATTACAATTGGATGTAACAAATATTCACCATGTTAATTGCAATGTAATATTCATTTACAAACTTAATCTTATATTAATTTTCTCTACTTATACAATATTTGATCTTTAATAAAATGCTTGCATTATTATTTCTTAATAAAAATAGCGATTTCTTTCATTAAAAAAAATTATAGTGTAATCAACGAGCAACTTACATAAGGGCAACTTACATAAGACCCCGATTTCATGGGCGACTTATATTAAATTTAATTTTCTTCTGATAACAAATAGCTTAATATATGTTTTAATCAAGCTAATTTTTAATATTTTCCCAAAAACTTATTTACAATTCTAAAATGTAGTAAGAGCCATCAAACAGTAATTTATTTTCAATGGAGTTCGATTTTTAATATTATTTAAAAAGAATATTTTATGTTTAATTTTCCGAATGTGCTTGGTTGGATTCTCCTGTGAATTGCAAACACTCGGAAAATGTTCAGTTGCAGACGCCCTTAGCCTAAATTTAGCTCTGATTCTACGAACTTGATTTTGGTTTCCGTTTGTTGAGCAAAAGATTTTTAATGCTTATGACTTCAGGAGATCAAAATTCTAATTTTTGTGTGTGCTATGTGCATGCAAAATCATAGCTAATATTATTCCAAGGTATATGTGATTTAGAGAAATTATTCAATGTGAAGTTCAGAACGCGCCACATCATCCAATGCACAGTGATACCGAGCAAAAAAAGTGACACGACGTATTCTGATTGATTTCCGGATGCTGTCCGGGATCCGCACTGAATAATTTTTCGATAAAAGAATACCAGTAAAGGCTCATCGTAGCTCTCAACTCATATTCTAATAAAACATACAGCTTATTTATTATCACAAGCTTCTCTCTAACGTAATGGCTTTCAGTAACTACTTACAGTATAGTATAAAGTACAAAACTACAAATCAGAAGTAACTACAGATTACGATAATTGTATTATTTCCACTCAGTAATTTTAGTATTGATAATCTAACCTTCTCCAGTGTTTATCATTTATCCGAACTCCGTCGCATCAGTAATAGACGTGGCCAGCAGCCTCCATAAACATTACTGCAAGACCAGAATATAATCGGATTACCACAAAATTAGAAATTTTTTTTTTATAAATATGTCAGTTGTAAGGATTTACAACTTGCCTCAGGATAGCAATCTTGTCTAACGATTGTTTGGTTTGCTGGATTGACGTTAACAGAACAGGAAACTCTACCCTGCAGCAAATGAAAAAAGGGAGATCATTGGTTGATCAAAGCTTAGGCAAACATAGAAATAGTAGGATAAAAGAAGAACTATCATGGAAGCAATAGAAACTGATTTAAATTGGCCTAAAGAACATTCGAACTGTTTAATATTCATGAAAAAATGATAATATTATATTTATTTATTTTATTTCAATTTTGGTGGGAGTTGAACGCATCTCCTCAGCAGGAACAATTATTAGGTCAGGTGACCTGACGTAGCTCTACGTTCGAACGCCAATAATATGTCGCCACGTGTTCTCACTCTTTACTGTGCGGCCCGATGACCCGACCCGGACCGGAACCCATGATTGCTATGTTCGCGTATTGCTCGGTATTGCTAGGCATTGCTTGACAATAACGAGAAATTCCGTTATGTAAAGACCAATACTAAGCAATACCGGTATTCACATAATGATATTTCTTGTTATTGCCGAGCAAAATCTACCAATACCTATATTGGTCTTCACGGAATGGTATTTCTCGTTATTGCCGAGCAAAATCGACCAATACCTAGCAATACCGAGCAATACCTAGCAATATGCGAACATAGCAATCCCAGGGTCGTTCCGGGTCAGGTTGTCAGGCCGCGCGGTAAAAAGTAAGAACGTGTGACACTATTTTACTAGCGTCCGAACGTAGAGCTACGTCAGGTCACCGGACCAAATAAAAGTTCCCTCAGCAGACCCAAATGACACAATGCTTATTTGTGAAAAACTACAACGAGGATTCATAGGATAGGCAAAGTCTTCTTCCACGCTAAATGACGAGTAACAAGTTTTAAATCAAGCAATGCCATCGAAATAAGGACAAATTTGATTGCCTGTAAGTAAAATAATTAAATTTGCAAAAGTCCACATATGGTGGGATGTAGTTAGGGCATCTCCAATTGAAAATTCCATTTTTCCCTCCAAAATGTAGCGAAACTCAAAAATATTGTGATTCATCTCCAATCGAACTCCATTTTACGCGCTTCTGCGAAGATAACTGTCTTTCATCTCTTTCGCACATTTCTTCGACAAATTAGGTTGAGACAGAAAAATCGCGTAGGTGAATAGTGCAACGCCAATAATTGTGTCGCATTGTTCACCCTCCACCGATTAGCAATTTTTTTGCCGTTTGAATGGAGCAAACCAACTATGTCTTACAGTCGTTTGGAGTTCAACTAGAGACGCCCTTAGAATTACGACGAACTTTGGATTGACAAAACCCCCAAAAATAAAGAATGAGTCTCATACACAAAATATACAACCAAAATCACAAGAAACAAAAAGTTAAGATTACGTTCTACCAAATAAGTATATGCTTTGAAATTTATAATAAAGATACTTCCAATGAAACATAATGAATAGGTGTTAGAATGACAACATTTCAAAAATATGACAATTTATTGAGGATTTTGATTTGCATTCAAACAAATGGGCTCTGAGTGCAGTTTCTATCAAAACTTCGTGAAATATTATCAGAAAGTTTACTCAATCATCACGAATTTACTCCCTGCCGAATCTATATCTCGCTTAATTTAACAACTTATTAAATTGCTTGAAAAATCTAATTATCTTTTCATCGATGATTTTTCTATCTCAAAATTATCGCACCATACATTCCATCATTGAAAATTTTTAGGGCAATGGGGAGAAGATTGTCAGGAATCACCATCACGGCATTAAGCATATTCGTGACCAAGCATCCTCGACCTAAAAAGCTTCAGCTTATTTGGCATGGGACATCTTAGGATCCACAGATCCTTAATAAAAATTGTTATGTGTGAAATTTAATTTAATTAACTATTTTGGATAAGATTAGCTCTCAATTTTTCGTATTTTCTAGCTACAAACTTCAAATTTATTCACTTAATTTTTAAAGATGACGGCTATATAAATCAATTCATACGGGATTTTTCAAAACGATGCTTCACTCACAGTTGATTTTTCAAGATGGTGCTATCAAACTCAAGTTTCATTAAATTCAAACATATCAACTACTACGTATAAGCACAATAAAAAGAGATGACTACATTGTTTTAAAACATTCCACATTAAGAAACAACATAAAAAGAAGAAGAAGAGAATAAAGGAGAGGGGTGTTATCCAAAAAAGAAAGTTATAAATTTTTTGGGTGCTTCTAAGAGAAGTTCTTCTGCTTCTTCCAGAAGGAAGGAGTGTTACTATTTCTAGCTGTACTAAGAGAAGAAGCTCATAGTCATAACAAGAAATAATTCTCATTTGGACTTCTATAATAGTAAGTGAGGATTGTAATTAGAGCAATAACAGCATCTCCTTCACATATAGCCCTCAAATTCATAGCAAATACATGCAATTTCTCTCAACTGGATAAAGTTATATTTTTATCAATATATCTAACTTTGTCTGAAGCGTGATCCTTGATATACTTCTCTAAAATTTAGTGGATTATTCAACCCCTATGCGGCCATTGACGTAGGCCTAATTTGAGCGACATAAATTTTGGTGTTATCTTTTTGTGCTGCTTAATCTTTTTTGTGGCTGTTTTGTGATTCATCATACTTCTTCCAAGGTTAACGAACACTCCCTTTCCTAATAGTTGGTATTAAAGTGAGGTTATAAAAAGTATGATGGTCATGAAATTTTTTATTGATAAGTTTGATGGCTCAAAATATTTTGAGCCTTTAGAGAAACAAAATGTGTGATGTACTTGTTTAATAAGGATTTGTAAAAGCACTCATGGAGAATAGCAGAAAAACTTGAAACAATGAGTTAGGAAGACAAGATAAAGATGCATAAGAAGACTATATTAGTGATTTGACCGCATTTGGTGGACAAGATCTTGACAGAGGAATCAGGGGAAATAACTGTAGAAAGTTTGTAGCTCAAGATGGAGTTTTTATATATGATCAAAGGCGTTCCCAACAAACATTATCAGAAGCAAGAACTCAATTTACTTCACATACAAAAATGTATGCTTATTAAGTCACATCTGAATGATCTTAATTACATCATTAGAGTTTTGAAGAATATTGATGTGAGTTGATAATGAAAAACAAGCTTAGTTACTATTATGCTCTATACCCTCTTACAAGCACTTCAAGATACTATGTTATATAATGATGATATAATAAGTATAGAGGATGGAAAAAAATCCGTTTCTTTCAAAAGAGATGATTACTAAGCTAAAAAAAAATGATAAACCAACAGAAGGTTTATTGTAGGTTAAAAGAAGATCTTTGAGCGCGGGTTCTTTTCTACTCATATTAGGAGTCAATATCAAAATAAATTTTAAGAGATTGCTTGTTTCTATTATAAGAGAAATAACACATAAAGAAGAATAATTTTGTTTTGAAGAAAAAAGAGTGAAAAATATATGATGACTAGAAGAAGGATTAGCCAATTAACTCAATTACTAGTGCAAATTTTTCTACTTATGAAATTGATAATGCACTTTTGGTAACTAAAGATAATAGATGTAAAGACAGTAAATTCTTTACATGGCTTATTCTATGTTAATGTCTACTAATTTAGATGTGTTTTGCATGCATGACCCAAGTTCTAGCGGTTATGTCTACGGTGTAAATGAGCCGACCAAGTCCGAGAACCGGCTCGAACTCGAGTCGCTAACAAGCTCATGAGTTGAGCTTACCGCGCCATGAGTTCAAACTTGAACTCATATATTACATGAGCTCGAGCTCAAACTGGTTTAGCTCGACAGCTTGTCGAGCTGCTCAATTAATTTAATATCCATTCAAAATTTGAATTCAAAATAGGTGATATTCATATCTGATTATGCTTTTTCCTTCTTGAGTCCTTTAACAAGTAGTGAATGGCAAGTTGCACCAATAGCATGTATGAGGGAGCAGCAGTGTGGAACTCATCTTGTTGCCCTAAGCCCTAAAGTTGACATTTCATTTCTTTTCCAAAGCCCTAATTTCTACTCACAATTTCCTGAGTTGACAATACCCTTCTCAAATAGGCGAGCCTTCGTCCTTCAGCCATGCTTTACAAATCTTGATTTTCTGGCATACGCAAGTTGAGATGAACAAAGGCCTCATGCAGGGATGCTTCTTCTCTAGGGTAGATGTTTTCCCTCTCATATCATTTCATTCTTTTTTTCTGATGTAAATTAGAGATCTTTTCATTCTTTTCAAGCATGTATATCTAACTTTCTTGTATTCACCACTTCTACTCTAGGTTTTGATTTATTTTTCTCTTGATAGAAGTCCTTCATTCATATTTTTCTCTTAGGGTTCATTGGATTTTTTTATGTTGTTGGATGCAATGTAAAGTTTTTTTTTTTCCTTCTTTTTTTTTTAAAGTTGTGGTTTTTTTTAAAGAGACTTGATCATCTTGCTTTTCTTGAAGATATTTATTGATGACAAAAATGTTAAATATTTTTTTGTTATGATTTATTTACAATGTCAACACAAAGGATTATAGGAATGAAAATCTTGAGGATCAACTTAAATCTAAGATTTATTTTACCATTAGCATCCAGTTGAGCTCATTTTTTTAATTATCATGTAACTTGAAAGATTTTCTTTTCAAATTAAAATTTAAAGCTGACTACAAACTTTAAATAACTAAATTATTTATTACAAATGCAAACAAAATTTTAATTGTATGTCGAAAAATTCAAAATCTAAGAAATTAGAAAATTTTGATAATGAAAATAAGAAATCAAGCTCAATAATAGAGCAAATCTCGAGCTTTTCAATCGAGCTCGACATTAGCATTATTTGTTAAGTCAAATTTAGCTCAATAAATGAAGTTGGGTTGAGCTTGGGAACCAGTTCGAGCTAAATTAAATAATCACAATTCAATTTAGCAAATACTCAACTCAACTCGTGTACACCTCTAGTTGTGTTTACAGGCAATGTGCATTGTTGGAGATTCCAAGACTATGCAGTTCAGAGCATACTATGGTGTAACTATATCATTGGTTGTGGTTAAGCATTTACTAGATTTGAAGAAAAATATAATACTTTTTAAGTGCTCTTATATTGTTGCAGGGTATAGATTCTCTAGTGGTGTTGACACCCTTAAGGCCTATAAGGCTATGTTGGTTGTGTTGAAGGCGAATAGAGTTAGTGAACTATATAATGCATATGTTGAAGAGTGCAATATCATGCATTGATGTATTAAATTAAAAATCTATAATAGTAGCTTGTCAATGTTAGAATGGTGCTAAGTATATGATGTCGAGTTCTACAAAAATGGGAGCTATTATGAAATTTATTGTTGATAATTCCTAAATAATTGTGCAAAAAATTTATGTCAAATGAGCGCATTCAAAGGACATATGGGCATTGCATGTAGACAAAAATAAAGAAAAAACGAGTAACACAATAACAAGGAAAATTTTGACAAGTTTGCCACAAAAGAACTAAGGTATTGCAAACCTAAAATAGCCGATGACATTAAGATGTTGCACAAAAAAGTATACAAACACGAAAATTAACCAGCACATTAGAAATTCAAACTCCAAATGAGAAATTGTTAAGCGTGGGGTATAATTTTATTGACTATCTTGGATAAGATTTTCTCTTGATTTTTCATCATTATTAGCTACCAATTTAAGATTCCTTTATGCTTTTTCAAAGATAGTGATTAAATAACTCAATTCACACTTAATTTTCAATATAAAGGCTACACAATTCACATGTGATTTTTCAATATGGTACCTACTAAACTTGAGCGCCATTAAAATTAAGCTTGTTACCTACTATGTTTAAACATCGTAGAAAACATAGTGCATATAAAGCTCAAGCTTCGTTAAGTATAAAGATAGTCAAGCTCAAGCCTGTTGTAACTCTAGCGAGCCGAGCTCGAGCTCACCATATGAGCTCGACTCGAGCTTTTCTTTGAGTTGATGAGCCAAACTCGAGTTTGCCCAAACTCAAGCACGGCTCGACTCATTTATACCCCTAGACCAAACCATCTAAAGAGACTCTCTCTAATCTTATATGCCACTAGAGCTAATTCAACCTTTTCACGTATATACTCGTTTCAAAAACTATCTCTAAGTACAAGGCCACTAATCTACCTAAGCATCCTCATTTCTGCAACACTTAATTTAAATTTATGCTTTTCCATTAAGAGCCAACATTTTGCGCCATAAAGCATTGCAGGTCTCACCACTATCTTATAAAATTTTTCCTAAAATTTGAGAGGTACTTTTCTATCACACAATAGGCCCGATGCATTCCTCCACTTTAACCATCAAATTTGAATTCTAATAATAATATTGATGGGCTAGCCGATTTTATTGGGAGGAAATTATGAAGTTTCCTAATGAAGAGGAAGTTGTTTAGGGAGGTTTAATCAAAGGGGATTAATTAAGAGATGTTTCCTAATTAAAGAGAGCATATTTGGGGGTTGATTTAGAGGAGATTATTTCAAAAAATATTTTTTAATTAAAGGGGGCAGATGTGGAGGGGATTAATTAGGAGATGTTTCATAATTGAAGAGATCATATTTGAGGGTTGATTTGAAGGGGATTAATTAAAAAATATTTTCTAATTGAAGAGGGCAAATTTAGGGGTTGATTTGAGGGCTGGTTTGGGAGGAAAATAATTAAGGAAATGCGAGAAAATTGGGGGAGGGCTGTTCGGGTATTTGTTGTTTATTGTTTGCTTTAAGTATGATGTTTTTCTTAGGGTTAGGGTTATGTGTTGTTTGTTGAAATTAGATTGTTCTTTTAGGGTGTTTGGGCTCTAGCCGACGGCTAGACACTTGGGAGAGTTGGATCTTCCTCTTTAATTGATGATCCACTTGTATTTTGTCTTTTCTTTCATAAAAATTTCAATAAAAAATGTTCTTGTGTGTTTTATTCCTGGTTTTCTTGTCGTTGGTTTTTCTGAAATTGTTGAAATCGGATTTCAACTAAGATTTTTCCTAAATTTATGAAAGTATTTAATATCAAATTGGTATCAGAGCACTTTTTGGGGACCTATGTCGGCAAAGAAAGTTGATGCCTTGGAAGAGCGTCTTAAAGAAAAAGTTTGGCAACTTAAATCGGCATTTGAGGACATAATGTCATCAATAGAGGAAAATATTGTCAACCTAGAGGAATGATAAAGGTGTTAGATCTTCACGTCAAAGGACATTATCAGCAACAACGACATTCAATTCCTGTCAAGCAGAACTTTCAACAAAGCATAAATAAATTTGCTAGAGTAGCTAAATCTGATGCAAATTTTTGTTTAATAAATCATGCTAATATCGGGCAAGATTACAAAGCCTCTGTAGTTTATCAATCTCAAGTGAACAATAATTCAATGACCTCACCTATGGAGAATCTGATTCCTGTCAGCTCAACATTATCGGTTACATTGACAGATGACAGAGAGGTGATTTTGGAGCCACTTCCAAAGAGGGAAAGGGTGAATGAATGAGATTTTTAGTGGAGCTACAGAGTTTGGAAGACAAAGAAGATGGGAAGAAGATAGAAGCACCACATAAGTTCAACCACTCCTACAACAACATCGAGAGGTGTTCCAGCCAGTTAAGGGGTTGCCTCCTCTGCAGGAACACGAGCATTCTATCATCTTGAAGGAAGTAGTCTTACCTATCAGTGTTCATCCATATCGTTCTCCCCAAATCCAGAAAGATGAGATCGAGGGATTGATCAGGGAGATACCGAAGGCAGAGATCATTCGACCCAATGTCAGTCCAATTTTCAGACCAGTGCTATTAGTCAAGTGCTTTAGTAGTTGTTTCTTTCATTCCACCTTGAGGACAATGTGACACTTTGAGGAGGGGAGTATTGATGGACATTGGTGAATGATTAATGAAATTCTGAGAGTTCTACAAATTATGTATTGGATGTGAATTTCTAAAAAAAGAAATGAAAAAAGAGAATAATTCAACATTGGTGAATGATTAACGAAATTAAATTAAATGATGAAATAAGCACTCAGCTAATTGCATTGCATGATATTATATGGCTCAAATTATAGAAAATTTCTTAAATGGTCTTTAAGGAAAATTTTCAAGATTTAGAAATATCATTATTTTATTATCTTATTCATATCAACAAGAAGTTTATATTTGTTATAATTAACAATAAAATTTCTATTTATATTTTCAAACAAATGACTAATATGATATGAGACTCACAATCAAAATGCTAAATATTAATATGAATCCTAATAGATACTAATAAATATACTATTAACCAATCCTATTAAAAATTTAAAAATAGATAAATCACATAAATATCATGTCTTTATGGGGTCAAAAATGTCATTAAAGAAACTAACCAAAATGGCTCGAATGCTTGTCGTAATGAATTACACACTATTAGATTTTGAGGTGCTTAGTTATAGGTATTTTGGGTGAACTACATTTCAAATGCAAACGCTTAAAATATTTAAGTTTTTGATTGAGAGTAAAATAAACCTAAGGTATTTCTCTGAAGGAGTTTTAATACCTCAAATAATTTACTTTTGATGAATTTGCATTACAAATACATTGCGACACAAGACGTGATGTCCTGTGCTCAAAAATCACACGAGATGACCTCACTTAGAAACAAATGAAATGACTTCGGCCGGGAACTCACGTAATGACCTCTCCAAGATCATAAACCCACCCTTGCACTCACTTGATAACTAACTCAAGACCTCGTTGGCTCCCTGTGCTCGTGACCTTGCATACAAGATCTCCAACTTTCTCATCATTGTGTTGCCACCATACGCTATGGCTATTGAACCATCTACCACATTGGTCTCGTAAGGGCATCATGTGCCCTAAATCCATTTAAGAAATATTCAAATAATATATTAATAAAATAAATATGTTTTATTCCCAAACAAACAAACAAAAAATAATTTGGCAAAATTTATTTTACAATCAAAGAAATAATTTTGAGTATTTGATTTTACACTACATTTAAAATACATCTGAATTCTAAATATGTACAATCAGACAACACCTTAATTAGATATATACACTTGAAATTTTAGGCTTTATTGAGTCATTTGCCAGTAACAAACTCAATCAATTGATGATGCAATTTAACTTTATCCATAAATTTCTAATGTTGAATAGCTCATGTTTGGCTTGATAGTTCACCATATTTGGCTCTCCAAACTTGGAACGAAGCCATCTCAATTATGTTTGGCTCAATATATCTATCTATATATAAATATATACATAAATTTATACATGTTTATTCATATATGTCAAAGGCTAGTTTAGTGATGACTTCAACATTAAAAAAATAATAATAAAAAATAAAAAAATAAAAATAGTGATGACTTCAACATTAAAAATAAGCATTTAATATAGTCATACACATAATAGTAATTGACAATACATATTTTATCTTTTATGATGCTCGACAAATTTATTTTTTAAATCATAAATTATTTTTCATAAAATTGAAGCTAAGAATAACAAAATTGCTAATGAATTTGATGTGCATCTACTTGACGTCTTGACTATTTATTCATGCTTGGCCTGTTAAAAAAATAGCATAAGCCTTCAACAACAATAACATCATCAAGCCTTTTTGTCCCACTACGTGGGGTCGACTACATGAATCGTTTTTCTCCATTGTTGTCATGTTAAAAGTCAAATTCTCATTTAAATCTAATAAAGAAAGATCATTTCTAATATTTTCTAACCAAGTCTTTTTAGGTCTACCTCTATCTTTCTTAACATAAGTAAAATCTAATACCTCTACTTTCCTAACTGGGTCATCGGAAGACCGTCATTTTATGTGACCAAACCATCTAAGGCGACTCTCTCTAATCTTATCTTCCACTAGCGCTACTACAACCTTTTCACGTATATGCTCATTTCGTATCCCACCTCTAAGGATAAAGCCACTCATCTACCTGAGCATCCTCATCTCTGTAACACTTAACTTAGTATTATGCTTCTCTTTTAATGGCCAATATTCGGCATCATAAAGCATTACAGGTCTCACCACCATCTTATAGAATTTCCCCTTAAGTTTGAGGGGAACTTTTCTATCACACAACAAGCCCGATGCATTCCTCCTCTTTAACCATCCAACTTGAATTCTACTGATAATATCCCCTCTATTCTTATCAACAAGAATATCATCAACAAAAAGCATACACCAAGGTACATCTTCTTGCAAATGTCTAATGAGAACATCCATGACTAAAGCAAAGAGATAATGGCTTAAGGCTGATCCTTGATGTAATCCAACTGAAATAGGAAAATACTTGGTCAAACCACCTTGTGTTTGAACACAAGTAATAGCTCATGCATACATATCTTTAATGATTTGAATATAAGTGTTATTAATTCCTTTCTTTTCAAGAACTCATCATAGCACTTCTCTTGGAAGTTTATCATATGATTTCTCTAAATCAATAAATATTATATGCAGATCTTCCTTATTCTCTCTATATTTCTCCATCAAACCTCTCAATAAATGTATGGCTTCCATAGTAGACCTACCCGGCATGAATCCAAATTGACTTAGAGAAACATTAGTATCAGCTGCAACCTACGCTCCATAACTCGCTCCCATAGTTTTAAAGTATGACACATTAACTTAACTCCTCTATAATTTGCACAATCTTGTGCATCACCTTTATTCTTAAAAATATGAATTAACACACTCATCAAACATCTTTATAAACTTTTTTTTTGACATCTTTATAAACTTTAAAACATTATTAAAAAGTTTAGTAAGCCAACAAATTTTTTCATCTCTTAAGCATTTCCACACATCTATTGGAATATCATCAAGTCCAATAGCTTTTTCATACATCATTTTCTTTAAAGCCTCTCTAACTTCGATCTTATTAATGTATCGATAAAAACAGAAATCTTTATTTTCATTTAGGGCATTAAGGTCACTAAAGTCAATCGTATTTTCACATTCTTTATTACAAAGTTAGCGAGATATCCCATCCACCTTTGTTGAATATCGTCTTTTAAGAAAAGTACTTTTTGATCTTCATCCTTAAAGGTTTGTTCACAACTATATTCTTACTACTCTTATCTCTTTGTTTGGCTAACTTATACATATATCTTTCTCCCTCCTTAGTATCTAATATATTATATAAATCATTAAAAACTAAGATCTTTGTATCATATATTATTTTCTTAGATTACTTACGTGCCTCTTTATATCTTTCCCAATTATATGAATTTTTACATCTAAACCAATTTGCATAACAAATCTTCTTATTTTTTATCTTTTCTTGCACATATGGATTTCACCACCAACTATTTTTACTATTAAGAGTTTTTCCCTTTGATACTTCAAACACATCTTTTATAATATTTTTAATATAACTAGCCACTTTTTTCCACATAACATTAGCATCTTCATGCATATACAAAATATGAAGATCTAAAATTTTACTCTCAAAAGTATTTTTATTAATATTCTTTAAATGCCCCAATCTAATCCTAGAATATCATTTTAATTTATTTTTTATTTTCGGCCCATTAATCTTAAAGTCTAAAACTAATAATTGATGTTGGGTACATAAATTTTCACTCAGAATTATAATTTTGCAATCTAAACGATTTATTTTTTATAAAAAACTAATCAATCTGAGTTTTAATATATCCATTTTTATAAATGATGAGATGGTCATCTCTTTTCTTAAATAAGGTATTAACAATTAAAAAACTATAAGCGAAAGAAAAATCTAATATGGACACTATGAAAGATTTTAAAATCATCTACCTCTCTATCAACATGTCCATTTAAATTTTCTCTAAAAGAACTCTTTTTTCAAGAAGTATCTTTTGTATTAATTTTTCTAAATCATTCCAAAATTTTAATTTTGAACTCATATCCAAACTTGCTTGAAGAGCATAAACACTTATAATATTAACAATTTTAACATCAATAATAATCTTTAAAGTTATAATTCTATCGCAAATTATATTAATTTTTATAACATTATCCTTCAAACTTTTATATATAATCACATCTACACATTTTCCAGTATGACTCCTACCCGAATATCATAATTTAAATCCTAAACTATGAATCTCCTTAGCTTTCTCTCCAACCCATTTAGTTTCTTGAATGCACATAATATTTATCTTCTTATGAATCATAATATCTATTAAATACATTAATTTTCCTATAAGAAAACATATATTTCAAGTTCATATCCTAATTTTAGTTTCATGAACTAGCTTCTTTGCTCACATCTGTCTTTGATGTAAGAACCCTTGCCTATTTAACACTGCACCTGAGCGCCGATACAGCGGCCCTTACACACTTGTCGTTGTATTCAGGTCATAGTCATACAGTGCGTTGTTTCTAGGGGACACCCTAACATTAACACATTTTTTAAAAGGATTTATGTCATGATTATTCGACAAGTTTTATACTGGTTGTCGACTACCTAACACAACCCTCCACATTTTTCATCCAAGACTTGGGACTTGATAATGACAGTGTTAACAAATTAGCTGAAGCCAAGCAATATATTTTTAGCTGATTAATGAAATTGAGCTTACTTGTATTTGGCTCAGTAGTTAATGAATTGAGCCAAAAATGAACCAACTCGTCCACATTCAACTTGTTTGAAACTTTAGAACATATGATGAATGGTTCCCTAATGTGGATGACACTGTTAGCTTGAAAAAAAAAATTATCATCACAAACATAAATCATTAAACAATTAAATAGAAAAAAAGAATATTCATGCCCCATGCCAATACAAGGAGATAAGTCAATATAAGGAGACATTCCTCAAAAGTGGTCTTCAAAACAAGCAAAGAAAGCAAAAAAATACACATCCAACAACACAAAAAAAAATAAGAAAAAGTAAATTTTTATTTTAATACTCAATGCTAAAAAATTTTGCATGCCTCTGGGTTTTATTTCTAACCCAAGAATGACAAAAAATTCAAAAAAAAAAAAAAATACTCAAAATCCTTTCATATCTAATTAAAAATTGTAAGTTTTACCACACATTTAAATAGTAAGAAACTACGGCAACAAGTAGCTCATGATTATTATCGTTAATAGATGCACCCATACATATATACCCGCAAATTTTAAGAAAAAAATCCAAGAGGTGGCAACAAGTAGCTTCTAAAGGCTTCCAAGTTGGCAGTTATAAAACTTTGGTAATAAGTGCCCTTGGGACCAAAGTAATTAGCAGAATTCCTGGTTCAAGGCTATAAAGTCAAAACATTTCAAAATTCCTCAAGGGCCGTGATTATAGTAATTAGCAAAAATCCTAAGGTTAGACATCATAAGCTCCTTGATAAATGTTTTTCTCATCATCATAAAATCATGAAGGAATAGGTTAATCAAGTCGTGTTATGAATCTATTTTAGTAATTTATCATCAATTGAATAAAGTCACTTAACTGTGTTACTTGACCATTCACCTTTAAACTCAACAAATCAATTCAACATTTATTACTCAAATCGATCTTGCCAGAGAAAGGGTCTATTTGCTAATGATTTTGTCAATTGAAGTAATTAAGATTACTTACCATCTTAGAATGAAGTTGCTAGGTACTTCGTCAAGGAATTATTTTCGAAGAATCTCATCCTTCATGTAGAAGCTCATCAAAAGTTATCCATGTAAACATATACCTATAAGCTAGTTGGACTTGTTTATTTTAAAACAAGCATTTGTTAAATCTTGTTATATAATTTTACTAGGATGTAACTTGTAAGCATTCATATAGCATTGAATCTCAATCTAAACCTATAAATGAGGGTTTAGAGGATGAGTCTAGGGTATTACATAACAGCAATCTAGTAAAATCTCAGATCTTTTCTATCTAAGCTCTCTTTCTCTATCTTCTTTTTTCTCTTGATGTTTGTCCATTCTTATTCAGAAGGTTCTGGTATAACACACGACAAGTTAATATACAACAATAGATATAATTTAAAATTTCTTTCAAGAAATAACAACACAAAATAAATTTATAACCCACGAGATTTGTGAAAAATAAAGCAGATAAGGTCATATTTTCTCAAGGAAAACCTAGCTTCTCCATTGTCCTTACTTCCAGATAATCATCAACTGTAAGCCACTAAAGAGAACAAGGAACCAAAAACTATTAATGAAACGGATAAAAATGGGGTTTAGCTTGCCTTAATGGGGATATTGAAGAAGAAAAGGTGCAATATCCCCTTGACCTCACTAACAGTATCGAAGGGGATCGATCCTCTGACGAAATCCTCAATCAAGTAGAACACATCATGGATCACCTGAACACCGTCGATCCGTAACTCAGCGTCCACGTAAGAAACCCCTCGCGTCGGTATTTGACCACCGGCAGACTGAATGGATCCGAGAGGCTCGCTGCGGTAGCCGATGGCAACATCTACATAATCGTAATGGAGAGAGAAGAAGTTAGGGTTGCGCACGCGGATGCGGAGGCTGAGATCAATCGAAATGGTGTCTTCGGGGTCGGCGAAGACGCGGACGCGGTCGATTCGGATGAGGGCGACATGGAGGTCCAGGTCGGTGGGCCAGATGAGGAAAAGGGTTAGGCCGACAAGGGTCACGATGGCGGCGGATATGAGGAGGTAAGAGCTGTAATTGCAGCAGCAAGGTCGGCGGCGAATATGGCGTCCGGGGAAGGCGGGGAGAAGGATGTAAGGAGGGGGGCGGGAATCTTGCGGTGGTGGACGAGATGCAAAGGGGAAGTGCGGTGCTGGTTGTGGAGGAAGGAGAGGATCTGATGCTTCGGGTCCCAGCTTCGTCATTGATGCGGCATATCCCCGCTGAAATTACAGTCTGATTCGAGTTCAGAGGTGAAAGATAAAACATAAATAACATTTCAAAATAATATATTTATTCACATAATATTAAATTCTTTACTTATTATAAAAATGCCACATCTCCTTATCTTGTCATTAATGCACATATCTCCAACCATATAATATACTTGTATAATTTTCTCACATAACGGTGATATTTTTATTTTTATGATATATTAGTAATCTATGCATAAAAAAGTATATTTCCCTTTAAATAAAATAATATTAGTGATATTTTCATTTAATTTTAATATTATGCCGTTAGATATGTAAATATAAAAGAATTCATTATTATGCATATAAGTTATCTGAACAAATTTATCATAACACATAAACTCTTTTGAGAGATTTATTATTTTGTGCGGAGTCCGGAGAGCGTCCGGAGACCAATAAAAATATGTCACCCCATTATTCGGTACAGAACTCGGTACCCGTGTTGGATACCCAGCGCTTAATCGAACGTTTCTCTCGTCCGATGTCCGCATAGAATAAAAGCTCTTCTTGAGAATCTTATAACACCCACATGAATATTAAAATTTAGTTTGGTACGACTTTCTAACTACTTATTAAAGCATCTTGTTTGTACAAATATTTTAATTTTTGTACTAAAAAGCTGCTTTAAAAAGTAATATGAAAGACTCCCAAACGAAGCCTAAGTCACAAACCCTTTTGAGAATCTCAGAACACCCAAACTAAAAAAAACAAGAAGTCATAAGCCTCTCAAGTTAAATATCGACAAATAATTAGGACATATAATAAAATAAGACTGTTCATTATCAATTGCTTTCCAACATTTTCACAAAATCTTAAGATTGATTTATACTTTGATTACAAACTAAGCTTTCCTGCATCAACTTATATAACCACCAACTAGTGCAATGTCCCTTAACTCATATTCAAAATATTACATACTAAGTCTAATAATTACCTCACATGTGATTCATATATGAATATTAAGGCTTCGTTTGAGACGGCTTTTTTATTGCTCCGTTTTAGTACAAATTTTTTTTATTTTTGTACTAAAACTCCATTTTAAGAAGCAATAAAAAAGCCGTCACAAATGAAGCCTAAGTCAATACTAAACTAACTTTTAATCATTCGTGCTCTATCCTATTTGAACACTTTGAGCTGTTAAAAACTCTCCAAATAAAGAACAAAGATGGGAGATATAAGAAGGGGAACTTTTACTCTTTATTCATCATGCATTCATACTCTCCAATTGGAGTTATTTTTCTGCTTACAATGACTATCTTATACTACTAATTAATCCACCATCATTAATAAACTAACACAAATGAATTCGCATCATTACTCACCGTGTCACAATGGAACAATTATTAGGTTAGGTGACCTAACGCAGCTCTACGTTCGGACGTCAATAACATGTCGCCACGTACTCTTACTCTTTATCGCGCGGCCCGACGACCCGACCTGGATCAGACCCCAGGATTGCTATGTTCACGTATTGCTCGGTATTGCTTGGTAATAACGAGAAATATCTAGCAATACCTAACAAAACTCGGTATTAGTCTTCACATAATGGTATTTCTCATTATTGCCGAGCAAAATCAACCAATACGTAGTAATACCGAGCAATACCTAGCAATACGCGAACATAGCAATCCCGGGTCCGTTCCGGGTCGGGTTGTCGGGCCGCGCAGTAAAGAGTAAGAACACATGGCACTATTTTACTGGCGTCCGAACATAGAGCTACGTCAGGTCACCTGACCAAATAAAAGTTCGTCACGATGGCCTCATCCTCAAGACCAAACTTCCAAATTGATCAAATGGAGGCAGGGGCCATCCATTTAGCCATAATCTCTCAAGCACTTTAAGTTTGTGCGTTAAATTTAATAAGGATGTTAACAAAAAAATGTTGAATAGTAGGTACATGAGAAAACTATGGAGTTCCTCTCTTGGTAATCATGAATGTGGTGGTCATTTGTTTGGCTAGGAACATGTTCGATCAATCTTGTCCATCGATTGCGTTGCTTCAACCGTTTGCCTATTCAACTTTTCTATCGTCTCTTTAGACAAACTTCTAAAGTTATGGTCAACAACCAATAAGGGTTGATTTTAAAGTATAGGTTGAGAATTTCATGACGATATTGATGATATAAAGAGTGAAAAAATATCAAATACTATTTTTTTAAAGAATTCCAAAAATTCTATAATTTGTTCGAAGGCGTCCACTGGTGCTAACATAATGTTGGACACTCCATACACATTGTAACAATTATAAATTGATGTGTAATTGATAGATTATGACACTAACATAAATGCTCAATCTTGGCGAGTCATTCAAGTGGATTATCCCAATTGATTTTAGGAATATCTATTGAAATTTCATCAAAATTCAACTTGATTGGGAACAAATCTCTATGCATATTTAAATAGGAAACTTCCAAACACTATTTTAGCAAAATTATAGTCAAATTTCATGGCACTAAAAGTTATCCAATTTGAGTCTGAATAAACCCAGATTAAGCACTGAAGCACAATATAAAATCTTGGGATTTAATTGGGGGATCAAATGAACTTTAAATTTCACATATTTATAGACAAATCAAGCATCTAGACGAGATTAATGAAATGAACCAAAGATCACTTTATTTTGATATCGTTAAAGCACTTGAACACTATAGAAATGGTCAATGATTAAAGAAATTAATATGAGTTATCCAATCGAGTGTTCTGGGTTTTGATTATATTTATAGGTCATGACAATCTCAAAAAACAATAACCCTTCAATCTCTACATGAAAAGGGTCTTAGGACTTGAATTTTGGCTTAAGATTCAAGAGAGCTCATAAGCTTAAAGAATCATGAAGTTTCACTTAGGCATCACCGCTCAATTGTCATTACCTTACTAGTTACTACCGCCCTACCATCACTATTCGACCACTACTAGACCTATGCTTGAGTGCCTCCGTTACCACTGTCTGATTATCATTATCAACCACAGTTGGTTTGAATTCAGTGGACAACCCACCCTAGTGTCTATTGGAAAAATTGAATATGATCCTAATTATCTCAACCTCAATATATGACATACTAGAGAGCCTACAAAATATCAAAAATTTAAAGAAAAATAATTGAGGTACCAAAATTGATCACCCTCCACTCCATTCATTCAACTTTGGGCTTCTCCTCTTAGTCGGGCCACCAGACCAGCAAACAACATCTTGTAATAGTAAG